>CM044004.1:57633292-58233292 GCA_024085815.1 Flaveria linearis | reverse complement strand
TATCCCCAGTGATAGATGTGGAGGGATGATTCACACTGATCCTAGTTACAGGTGTTGTAGGAACAACAACTTCAGAATCCAGGTTTGTGACTACTGGTTCAGTATCCGGATTTCCCAATGCCGGTTTCGGCAGCTGACGAGCCAACATCTTGATTTACATTATGCTCACTATCTGCTTCAGCTGCCTCTTCATCGTCTGATGAATCATCACTCTCATTCTGAGCAGGAGTTGAGGAACCTGAAGCACCATCTGCAAATGTCGGGTTGCTTGAATCTAGATTTGGTGTATTTAGAACATCGTACATCATCTGAGTAGCAATCTCATCATCTGAATCAAGCTGAGGAAGATTAAAGGATTTGAAAAAGCTATCGTAATCGAAGAATGACGATGGACCTTTTCCAGCAAGGGGGTGGTGTATCTTTGTACATCTACGTTGCACCACACTTCTACCTGACCTGTCGAGTTATTGTAGACTCGTTTGTCTGGTATGCTGTATCCTAGAAAAATCCCTTGATCGGCTTTCTCGCTAAACTTGCCATCCTGAGTGTTCTTTAATAGTGTACATGGAGCCCCAAATGGTTCCAGATACTCCAAGTTAGGTTTTCTCTTCTGAAGCAACTCATAACAAGTCTTGCCATGCTTTTTGACTACTAACACACAGTTAAGTGTGTAGCAAGCATTGGCAACTGCTTCATTCCATAACTAGACTGGAAGCTTAGAATCTGCCAACATTGTCCTTGCAGTCTCGATCAAGCTCCGATTCTTTCGTTCTGCAACTCCATTCATCTGTGGCGTGTAGGCGGAGGTGAACAGATGAACAATTCCCTTCTCCTTGCAGAAAGCATCCATCCACTGATTCTTGAACTCTGTGCCATTGTCAGAACGAATCTTCCTTACCTTCAGGTTGTAGAGTGACTCCAGCATCATAACAAGCACCTTGAATGATTCAAACATTTCTGACTTAGCCTTCAGAAACATCACCCAGGTAAACCTTGAGTAGTCATCTGTGACTACAAAGCAGTACCAGTCTCCTGCGACACTCTTCGTGCTTACAGGACCAAATAGATCCATGTGCAGTAGCTCCAGTGGCATCTCTATAGAATTGACATGCTTAGTCTTGTGAGATTTCCTGGTCTGCTTTCCCTTCTTGCATGAGACACAAAAATCAGCATGTTGGAAGTTCTTGACAGTAACTCCTTCAACTAAGTTGTTATGAATCAAATGATTCATCTTCCTGTGATTAATGTGTCCCATTCTTCTGTGCCATGAGATGGATTCTTTCTCTGATGCTTTGGATAAGAAACACTGAACTGTAGACTCAGAGGAAGAAGCATTAGACATATCCAAAACATAAAATCATTATACCTGGATGCTAACATTAAGACCCGTTCCTCTAGAATCTCCATCTCTTTCTTCAGTATGTAACACTTGCGGTTGTCAAACATCACTTTGAAGCCCTTGTCACATATCTGAGACACTGAAAGTAGATTGTTTTCTAATTGTTGAACAAAATTGACTTTGTCGAATCTTACCTTCGCATTACCTACTTCGCCTTGAGGAGTAATGTATCCTCCTTTGTTACCAGCAAAGGAAACGTGTCCCCCTTTAATTTGTTTGACATTGAAAAGGAGAGACTTATTTCCTGTCATGTACCAGGAAGCTCCGCTATCTACAATCCATGTATTGGTAGAAGCACTGTAGCGGACAACATGCACATAATTGAAAACAATTAGTTAAGGAGGGGGACCCAAGCCTTAACTGGCTTGGGATTCCCAGAGGCATCACACATTATGAACTCTACCCAGTGTCCTTTGTCAGTTGGTGGGACCTCAACCTTCAGTTTGTCACTGCTATCAGACACATCAGACGTGTTAGCTTTCCACATACCATCTTTATGAAAAGATTGTTTGTGGTAAACTGTAGATTGATTAACAGTTTGAACCTTTGGTTTAGTTTCTAGAACTGGTTTCACCTTAGGCATCACAGACTTGCCAAAGACTTGTCTGTGTTGTCTGTGGTGTTGAGGAGATGTGCAAGACCTAGCAGGTGTGTTAGACCTAACAGGGGTCTTAGATCTCTGTTTTAGAAACTGAGAAACTTCTTTGTCCAGTTCAACCTTAACCGTAGGTGTCTGATAACGGGGACAACTAGAAGATATGTGACCTCAATTACCACAAGCATAACAGGATCTCCTTTCAAAAGGACTAGAAGAACTCTTGTGGGGTGGGGAGTAGACCTCAGGTATGGGCTCTTTGGTCTCGGTCTTTTGATGTTCACCTTCCTTGACAAACTTAACATGTTTAACATTATGATTTATTTGCCTTTGAAGATGAGTGTTATCTTTCTTAACTGGTTTATTTTGAGTGGTTTTGGAAATCTTGGATTGTGTGTTAGTAGACTTAGAAACCAACCCAAGAGATGCTTGAACATTCTCTTCCACCCTTTGTTGATTTCCAGTTGTGCTTGAAGTTGAGGGTTTCTGATCAGCACCTGAAGACATAGTCTTAATTACTATGTCCGGGTCACTGACTAGAGGAGTTGTCACCACATGATCTTTAATTGGATTATTATTGATTGGACATTGTTTGGTGTTCAATAGAGTCTCATGTGGTGGGGGTACAACTTTATAACCCAAACCCTCCCCGGTGTTGCGTTCCTTAACCAAGTTTTTCAAAATGTGCGAGGATCTCGCAAGACTATGAAGTTTTTGTTTTAAAGACTCATTTTCAACTTGTAAAACTGCTTTATCCTTTTTAGTTTCTTCAATGGTCTTTAAATAGAATTTAATATCATTTTCTTGGTTGAATGCAACAACTTCAGTCTCTTTTAATTGTTTCTTTAGAGCCTCAATCTTTTCCTTATAACTGCTCTCATTTTGTTTTAACACTCTGTTAGCCTCTGAGCACAATTTTAAGTCATTTAATAAGTTATCATTGTGATCTAATAACCTAGCAAATTTTAAGTCAATGCTTTCCCTAAATTTTTCACAATCAACACAAGCATGTTTAGCAAAAAGTTCATCTTTCGATTCTGCCTGTGCAGATGAGGACGCTCCGGCCATGAAAGCATTCTGAGACTCTTGTTGTGCTTCAGATTCAGCGTTCAGCTCGTTCTCAACAATTTGATTAACAGCAGCTAAAGTCTCTTCCATTTCAGCAGTATCAATCTCAGCTGAGCTCTCCCCCTCACTCGCTGAGTCTTCATTTAAGTCTTTAACAGATGTTATGTTGGCTTCACCGTTAGATAAGAATCGGAAGGACCAATCCTGTCCTTCATCGTCTTGAGCAACCATAGCCTTGGACTCACTGCCTGTGGGAGCTGTCTTCTTCTCTTTGTCTTGCCTGTTGAAAGATGAGAATGGATTCCTGTTGCCAGTCTTCTTTGGTTTCACACATTCTCTCTTAAAGTGGCCTTTTTCTCCACAGTTGAAACACGTGACTTTGGACTTGTCAAAACCAAATGTAGTATCTTTTGTAGCCACGAGATTCTGTCCTGTCTTTTTCACAAACTTCTTAGCTCTTCACACAGAACTTGCAAGAGCCCACATAATGTTCATACATTCCAGCTTGTTCTCATCTACCTGCTCATAGCCTTCATCGGCTAGGTGGCAATATCCAATCTTACCAGCCACTAAACCATCATAGGAGTGTACTACCACAGCAAGTAGATCCATGTGCTCCTTTGCAACTTCCACAGTTACTTTTCCTAAATTTTCAGTCATTAACTTTGTAAATTGAGTAACTATTGGACTTTGTAGAACCCCAGATGCACCATGTGACTCACTTTCAAATGATGAGCCTTGATCAGTAGATGGGGATGCATTTGACACAAACGCTATTTGCAGAGGTGCTCTAGAAGATTTGGTAGCAGAAGTAGAAGTAGGAGTAACATTGTATAGTGAAGGGTCTTGTATGTAGGCTCCTTTCTTCGTTCTGTACTTGTGACGCACTTCTTCCTCTCTCAGTTTCAGAATGAAGTCATTTATGTCTAAAGTCTCTAAAACTGAATTATAACGCAAAGTGGAAATAAAAGAGTCCCACTTTTCTGGTAAACCATCAGCCAAGCTTGCAACCTTATATTCCTTTAACGTCTTAACCCCATGAGTGTGAAGTTCACTCATCAAATGGTAGAAGTGATCAATGATCTCATCCAAGCTTTCATTCCCAATGGATGAAAAGTTGTCAAACTCTTTCCTCAACGCTTTAGCCTTCAGTGACTTCAGAGTTGAATTCCCATCATATCTCTTCTCTAGAGCTTCCCATAACTTTTTGCTTTGTTTATGCTCTGAGTATTGATGAAAGATATCCTTGGGAATTGACTGGGTTAACATTGCGTAAGCCTTCTTTTCTGCATTATAGGCAACCTTTTGTGCATCACTAAGTCCACTTAAAGTCAACGGTATACCATCAGCACCAACGGGCATGTTATATCCAGTCTCAATCGAGTTCCATAAATTGGTATCCACACCATTAAGATGAATTTCAAATCTTTGTTTCCACTGAGGAAATTCATCTATAGACAGTAGTTTTGATGGTTTATTATGGTTTCCAATTTCATTCTCCAGTAACAGAAGATTCTGGATTCTAGAGTCCTTTCCAGCTGAGAAAGCAGAGTTTTCCGAGTCCATTATCTTTGTTTTAACTTGAATAACAAACTGTCTATGCGATTGGAGAGTACGACTGAAATGCGACTGACACTAACAGTATGCGATTGAACTCAACCGGGTGATTGAAGAGGCGATTGAGACACTTGGGCGACTGTACAGACCGACTGATTCAACTGGGCGATTGAACTGGGCGACTGACTCAACTGGGCGATTGAACTGGGCGACTGACTCAATCAAACGATTGAATTGGGCGACTGGACTTCAGTCGTATGATTGAGATAATCGTGTGACTGAGACTGCTAAAATCGTTGTTTTTTGCAAAATTTGACCTAAAACGCAATTTTTGACACCCTAGTCGGCTGAAAGTCGAAAAATATTGATTTTTCAGAACATGCACACATAAAGACTTGATTTTTAGTAGAAAGCTTGGATCTTTTCATGTAAAAACGTTGACTTTACCAAAAACTTGATTGAATCCACGAAGAATCAAGAGCCTATGCTCTGATACCACTTGTTAGGACCGTGTACGGACGAAGTACTAACTGATTCTTCGTTATACCGGATCAAATAGTGCGGAATCCTATTTGATTGGTGATCCAATCAGGGAAAACATTAACAAGATCAAACCTAACGATTAGAAAACGTTAAGAACGAACTAGGAATGATCTGAAACGTTTTGTGAAGTTTGAAGGGACGAACAGGGCGCTCTGGGTCGACTAGGGTTGCAAATGTTCGAAGTCGTTTTTTTCACAAATTAGGTGGTATTTATAGGTAAGGGTGTCTCATTCATGCGACTGAATCATATGCATGGTTCAGTTGTGCGATTGAGCCATGCGCTTGATCCATACGTACAACTGAGAAATCAGTCATACGATTGGTTCAATCTCATGTTCTAGTATTACGACTGATCCAGTCTCCTGGTTCAGTCTTGCGACTGTGTCATTCGCATGAAGTTATTCATGCGTATGGTCCATTGGCATGGGCTATTCGCATGATAACTTAATAATGCTAAGTTTGAACGTATTAGTTTTCATTACATTATGCATATCAATTCAAACAATCACTTACCTATACAATCAATCAACCATACTTTACACAACTCATTAATGAAACATTAAACTTATAAGCATAAACAACCATTTGCATTTCATTAATCGTCTTTCTATTACATATATGTAAGACATTAAAGAGATATTACATTGAGATCAGAATCTAGGTACATATGTATCAATAACCTAAGGTACAATATACATGATTCATATTGATCTTAATGTTACATCTTCTAACACATGGGTATTGGATACCGGATGTGGAAATCAAATTTGCAATTTGTTGCAGGGGTTCACAAGAAGTAGGGACTTCAATCAAGGGGATGTTAGCCTCTTCATGGGCAATGGAACTAAAGTCATAGTTGAATCCCGTGGGGACTACATCCTAAAACTTCCAAGTGGCTTGGATGTAATTTTAAAGAATGTTTTGTATGCTCCTAGTTTGACTAGGAACATTATTTCTGTATCCCAATTAAGACATTATGATTATGTATTATCTTTTGTTGAAAATGATATTCATGTTTCTTTAAATGATATGTTCTATTTTAAAGCTATTCCCATTAATGGTATTTATGAATTGGTTCATGAAAATACTTTAAATAATTCATTGTACCAAACTAACACCAAGAAACTCAAGTTGGATTTGAGTGATACCTATCTTTGGCATTGTCGTCTTGGTCATATAAACAAGAAACGTATGCAAACACTACAAAAGAATGGTCTTTTAAAAACAAATGAATATGATTCATTTGATGTATGTGAATCTTGTTTACAAGGAAAAATGACTAAGGCACCCTTTAGTGGAACTAACGAAAGGGCAAAAGATTTATTAGGAATCATACATTCGGATGTATGTGGTCCTTTTAAGCCAATGACTAGGAATGGTGAAAGATACTTCATTACCTTTACCGATGATTATAGTCGCTATGGGTATGTGTACCTATTAAGGCACAAAGATGAAGCTTTTGAAACGTTCAAAATCTTCAAGAATGAAGTAGAAAATCAACTCAACAAGTCGATTAAAGTTCTCCACACCGATAGAGGAGGTGAATACCTAAGTGATGCTTTTCAAGATCATCTTAGGAGTTATGGGATTGTCTCACAACTCACTCCACCTGGAACACCACTACATAATGGTGTGTCTGAGAGGAGGAATCGAACCTTATTAGATATGGTCCGATCTATGATGGCTAGAAGCACATTGCCTCTATCATTTTGGGGTTTCGCTTTGCTCTCCGCGACCCGTATTCTAAATATGGCCCCAACCAAAAAGGTGGAAAGGACACCCTTTGAAATATGGTAGGGAAGAGTTCCATCCCTATCATACTTAAGGGTCTGGGGTTGTGAGGCTTATGTTAAGACTCCCACCCCAAACAAATTGGAAGTCCGATCCACCAAGTGTATCTTTGTTGGATATCCAAGAGATTCTATGGGATATTATTTCCATGATCCATTGGAACAAAAAGTGTTTGTTGCCAGAAAGGGTGAGTTCTTAGAAGCAAAGTTCCTTATGGAAGAAACTAGCAGTAGAACAGTGGATCTTGAGGAGGATCAAGAACCACAACCTGATGTACGTTTGGTTGAAACTAGCACACAACATGAGGATGTTGAGGATGATCAAGTGGTTGATCAACACACACAAAATGTTCGCAGAAGTGGCAGAACTAGTAATCCACCTGAAAGATACAGATTTTTCATTGATGGATGCTATGTGGTAGATTCAGATGAACCAACCACATACCATAATGCAGTGTCCAATTCGGATTGTGATAAATGGCTTGAAGCCATGAACGTTGAGATGCAATCCATGTATGACAATCAAGTTTGGGAACTTGTTGTACCACCTCTTAATTCCAAGGTAGTTGGAAGTAAGTGGGTTTTCAAGAAGAAAACCGATATGCATGGAAACTTGGATACTTATAAGGCTAGACTTGTAGCAAAGGGTTTCACTCAAACTCAAGGGGTTGATTATGATGAAACCTTCTCACCTGTTGCGATGCTAAAGTCTATAAGGATATTGTTTGCCATAGCTGCTCATTATGATTATGAGATTTGGCAAATGGATGTCAAAACCGCTTTCCTAAATGGATATCTTGCGGAAGATGTCTATATGGTTCAGCCTGAAGGTTTTATCGATCCAAAACATCCTAATAAAGTATGCAAGTTAAAGAAATCAATCTATGGATTGAAACAAGCATCGAGAAGTTGGAATCACCGTTTTGATGAAGAAGTAATTAAATTTGGATTCATGAAGAAAGCTGATGAAGCTTGTGTATATAAGAAAGCAAGTGGGAGCATCATCACTTTCCTAGTATTGTATGTTGATGACATACACTATTTGGAAATGACATTCCAACCTTGGAAGGTGTAAAAACCTGGCTTGGAAGTTGTTTTTCCTTCAAGGATCTTGGTGAAGCCGCCTATATTTGGGAAAAACCTGAATACGTCGCCGCCTCATTGGCAGCTCGAGAAGCTGCATGGTTGAAGAAATTCATTGCCGATCTAGGGGATGTCCCTTCCATTCAGGACCCCCTATAGATCTTTTGTGATAACGAGGGTGCGATTGCTCAAATCAAGGAACCTCGTGCTCATCAAAAGACTAGGCACATTGAGCGGAGATTCAACTACATACGTGATGAAGTTGAAAAAGGAAAGATATGTATTCGCAAAGTTCACACGTATCAAAATATTAAGGATCCTCTCACGAAGCTCCTAGAAAAGGCAAAGCATGAAGGTCATACTTATGCCATGGGACTTTGATATTCTAGTGATTGGATTTGATCTATAATTTTGTATTTGGATATATGGAACTCTTTAATTATTTGAATAAAATTATTTGGTTATAATGTTTTAATTAATGTTCCAATTTTAGCATGTTTAATCCATGAGTAAATTGTTTACTCTAAATGTCCGTAGTCATTCATACTTGTGGGAACAAGTATGAGGGTAAGATTATTATGAACTTGGATTGGTTGATATTCATAAGGATGAATATATAGTAATGGGTTACTACCAAGGTTCATAGATATTTGTGGGATACATATATTGGACTAACCCGCATCTCAAATTTTACTACATGGAATCTTATTGATTGATCATAAGTAAATTTGAGTAAAGGCGAATATCATTTGGTATCCTCAGACCTGAGATACATATTGGGTTTTGATATTCACCAAGTGTCATGCCTTGATCTGGTTCCCCGCTGTTCTGAAATAATAGACAGTACATGAGACTATGTTCAGGTATGACACAAGGTGATTGTGAGAAACGTATGTAGTCAAGATGGGATTTGTTCCTCTTATTCGTTGAGAGTTAGATGTCTAAGGCCTGAATAAGTTAAATCAACAAGAAATGATCACTCTGTGTTCTTGGATTTAACATGACATCTGTAATAAAAGGATAGATGATTAATTCACCTAGATCATTTTAAGTAGGATACTTGAATGGGATGATGTTATTGAATGGCTATAAGTCATGCGTATTAAGGGTAGTAAACCGTTGTTAGGAGGTATTTACTGCTTGCATCAATCTTCTATGAATCTTGTGCAAGTGGGAGATTGTAGGATTCTGTATGCCCAAGACACGTAGAGTATTGATGCGGTTAGTACGTTATGATCCAAGTCGGGTTATACCAAATAACAAGCTTAGCAAACACCAACTAATGCTTAATTGATGATATGATCATGCAATTAAATATTTACACCAATTTAGAAAATGGTTTTCTAAATAAGTTGCATATGAGAATGAACAACTTATTAGAATATTTTGTTCAATAATATTATTTGAAGTGTTATTTAAATAACTTGGATAACACCAAATAATAATGAGAGTATACTACTTATACAATTAAATGGTTAATTGTATAACTAGTTACAAGACTAGTTTAATATGTGTGTGTGTTAGATAAAAAGAGGAAAACCTCTTTTGAAAAAAAATTTCACCGCCCCCCCTTGTTTTTCTATTGGTTCTTTTGTCTTGTAGAGAACACACATCAATACTAGTCTTGGATACTTCATTTCTCATTAATCTCATCACATGCAAACTTGCAAAAGCTCTCTTTTCTCTCTCAAAACTCACGGCAACAAGCAGCAACATTTGAGGGTTTTAGGAGCCTTTTGGTGGTGATTCTTCCTAACAAGAAGGTGCTTTGCAAAGAGCTTGGGGTATACAAGCTTGAGGGGTCCTTTCCTTGGAGCCTTGGCCGAATTTAGAGCACCAATCTTCTCCCTTTTGGTCGACTATAAGCCGTTGAAAGGTAGTTTTTCACAGCTTATTGTAGCTGTGATTTTATGTACTTTTACATTTGTTCATAGCTTGCTTATTCACATATAAGATCCCCTTTGTTCTTGGGTTTGTTTACACTTTAAAACATCAAATAGAACTTGAAATTTTCAGCTTATAAACAATGTTATAAAGCTATTATTCCGCTGCATTTTCAAAAGTTTAAATGGTTGAACTTTGTTTTGTGTTCTATCAAACCCAACAATAAAAACACAAGTGAAAGTAATATGGATAAATTAACTCTACCGCATTAGTCTCACTACAAATATTCACAACTTTCAAGTGTGAAAACTAATGCAGACAACTTTTGTTCATCCGCATTTGTTTTCCTCAGCCGCATTTCCTTAATGAGGCTGAAAATCAACACTTAAACTTCGTTGAATATTTGTATCATTACAAATTAGAAGTGTGCTTACACTCTTCTATCATCATGGTTGAAGTTCAAGAAATGCGGAAAACTTTGTTGTTCATCCCCATTTGTTGAAGTAAATATGGAACAACACATGTTCTTCTGCATTTGCTACAGTGTAGAAATGCAGACAAAGTTAAACATCCGCATTTGCTATAGTGCAAAAATGTATGATAACTTAAACCATCCGCATTTGCTACAGTGTTAAAATACCTGAACTTAACACATCCGCATTTGCTACAGTAACAAAATGCAAACATCCGCATTTGCTACAGTAACAAATGTTGACCGTGTTACTCTTCCGCATTTGCTACAGTAGTCGACCGCATTTGTTTTCAACACTTGTAACTTTTGAAAAGGTGATTAAAAGGAGAATTTAAACAGATCTTTACTAAGCATTTAATACTTTTCAAATTATGAGTGACTTTAAAGTGCGACGAGCGAAAACTCCCTACTGTTCTTTGTCCATCGTCATAATCATCAACACCATTCGGATTTCTGTGATTCACAAACATCATATGCTTCAATTTCGATTCTGAATCAACGTAATATCGAAATAAGGTGATTACAAGCAAAATCCATGAGAGTCTCGTCAAACTCACTTGAACACAGAACCCTAAAATCATGAAACAATCTCTAAAATCAACCACTAACCAAGGATTAATTGACATTTTCAAACTCAATGACATGAATGATCATGAAAATCAACATCAACAAGTGATTTTTGAAACCCTAGATTTGACATATGAACAGAGATTTTAATCAGAAAATACTTGGTTGAGTATGAAAAGAGATTTTAATCAGAAAATAAACATCAAAACAGAAAATAAACATAAAAAACAAAGATAATTCAAAATAAAATCAAACATCCATGACAAAATGAAGTTAGGTCAGACCGTATATGTAACAGTACCTTTGATTGTTCAATTTTGACAAACTAAAGTCAAAATTGTAATAATTAGCTTGATTTGATCAATGTAATTAATCATTTGATGTCAGAAACTAGCATATTTGCATCATGTGCAGAAGTCTATGGAAAATCTCACTTGGAGCAAGGTCCACAATGTGAGTGGATTTCTTGACCCTCAAGTCCCAGAAGCAGATGGACTTAGAGACATGATTAGATTCATCTCCATCATAAGGGTTTCTCATGCTATATTTATGAGACCAGTCATCTATGAACAATTCATAAGATCGTTTGGGAGCACTGCTGAAGTAGTAGAGGTTGATGGTGTGAAGACATTATCTGGAAGGATATTTGCTGATCTCACCCTTAACATCACTAAACAATCTGTGAGACAGTGACTATAGTTTGTTGATGATGCCAACACTCCTCAGGTTTTAGAAGATGAGGAAATAATGACCTTTTTTGCTAACATCAGATATGATGGTGGATATGAAGGAAAACAAATCATGAAGGGTTTGGTAGATCTACAATGGAGATTCCTAATTCACATATTCCAGCACTATCTGTCCAAAAGAAAGACAGGTTTGGATGATATTCAGTGACTACCTCTTCAGCTATCTGTGCTATATGCACCAATAGACCATTCAATTTGTCTGCTTATGTATTCAGTGGTCTGGAGTCAAATGTGCAAGAAGGAAGAAGAAACATGTTCCTGATGTACCCTAGATTCCTCCAATGCCTCATTAATGAAGCATTTCTACATCTTCCACCTGTAGGGCCTGAATGAACATTCCTTATTAAATGCCAAGTCCTACATGTACATAAAGAAAAGGGATCCTAGGAACTTCTATAGTGGAACCTTTTTTCCACTACTTCCTTGGATGCTAGAGCAAATCCACTAACAAGAAGAACAAATGGATATTGCTCCTAATGAACAAGCTCTAGAAGAAGAAGAAGCAGCAGCTCATGATCAACAGCCTGTTGATAAGCAAGCTGAAGAAGAAGTAGAGGAACAAAGGCCTGAGTCACCACATGTTGATGTAGGTGGTGATCTTCACTCTGGACCTTCTATTCAAGAGCATCACCTCATATTGCATCACCCATTCAGTCTCCCTGCATGTCTCCACCTAACTTTTCTCCACCTCACATTTCACCCATAGCTGCTGAGCCTATTGAGTCTGGTGAATCTACCAGCTCATCAGTGGACTCCAAATCATCTCTGGATAAGGAGGGTCATACTATGAGAATGCCTGTAAGGCAAGTTTAATCTGAAGCAGGGGCATCTGAAAGCTTTGCTGAATAAGGAATTAATCCACCTGATGAGAAAGATGAAATGATTACAGAGCTAATGATGAAGGTACAAAGGAGGGAAAAGTTATTGAATAGAAGATCAGGAATAATTCAAGAGAAAATTCAAGAACTAAATGAGAAAGAAGAAGAAATCAAAGACATGAAAGTGAGACATGAGGCTGAATTATCGAAGAAATGAAAAGAACTAAATGATCTAAAGGCTGCTCTACTTCAAGCTAAAGAAGAAATTAGTGGTCATGTTGACACTGTGACATTCAAACTATTGCTATAGAAGAGCAAGAAAGCCTAATTGAGAGCCAATCTGAGCTAATCACTGATCTTAGCAACCGGAATAAGATCTTACTCAAAAGGATCTCAGAACTGGAAATGCTAATCAAGATCAAGGAGGAATTGGTTGAAGAACAAGAAACAAAAGGTGATGAAGAAGAACAAAGAGAAGGTGAACATGAAAAGGAACAAGAACCAGAAACGAAGACTAAGCCAAGACTAGCTATGGTTGTCAATTCAAGCGATCCATCTGAAGAAACCACAGAGCAAGAGTTTGAGCTTAGAGATCTTATAAAAGAGTTAGATAGCTACTCTGCTGGAGACTCCATCATTGATGATGAGTTCTGGGATTTTGTTAAAGACCCAAGACCTCCAGCAGAACACTTAGTGGTGAATCCTCAATCTCTAGTACCATTGGAGAGAGAATTGAGCTTGGAGATTGTTCCTGCAATCACCCTATCTGTTGAGCAACAAAATCTCATCAGAAGACTAAGTGAAGAGATTAAAGAAAGAGAAGAAGCTACTGAAAAACAAGCTGCAGATCAAAGTCAAACAACTGCCGAATCATATGTGCCATCATCATCTAGACCATTAGTACACACCTACTCAAGAAAAAGGAAGTACTTGACTGAGAAGGCTAAAGGAAAAAGGCCAGTAAAGGGAAGAAGAGCCAGCAAAGAAGAAACAGAAAGATGATCCAAGAAGTCTAGCTGCTATAGCTAAATTTCTTGATGAACATGAAAAAGCCGAGGCACAGTTAAAAGAAATGATTGATATAATTGACTTGGAAGAAGGAGAGATTGAAGGAGGATATCAGGTTGATGAACCTGTGATGAAAGATAGCCCTGTGATGGCTGAAACTTCAGTTGAAAAGATGGTTAAAAAGGCTCAAACTGATGACCTGATGATCAATGCAATGTTTTTGATCAATCATGGTTATGATGTTGATGAAGTGTTCAGGATGACATATAAATCAATGGTTGAAGAAGTGAGAAAGATGAATCAGCTTCTTGATCCAACATATGTGGCTGATTATGAAAGAAAATCAGTTAAATCACCAATCACATTCACCACTCCAACCATAAAACAGCCTGAGACCTCTAAAACTCCTTATCCTGATCCCTACACCATGTCTGACAGGAAAATGAAGGATTATCTTACCAAGTGAGGGTATACAAAGAGAAAACTGGGTAATATGAAGACTAATTCTCTCATAGCTACAATTCTCCTAATGATCAATGAAAAGAAAGACAGACTGAAGAAACTTGAAGAGGAGGTTGTAGGAAGGAGACCCAGAACAAGACTCACAGCTTAAGATATGCAGCTTACTAAGCAAGACCATGATGTCTTGGCACCCATTCTTATCCAAAATCCTGAATGGTTTACTAAACCCACATAACTGAAGCTTCAAGAAGGGTTAACCACATTAAAGGCAGTCCGTTTGAGGAAAGATAAATCTTTCCAAAACCCCTAGAAAGGAAAAAAGAAAACCAAAAGGACTGAAGAGTTGGTATTTCTTGAGTTGAATGTAAAACCAACTGAATCCCTGAAAAGGAAGATGGTAGCTGGCACCCAAACTTCTATCCCAATCTCTAATGTCTATTATGATGAGAAGACATATGAGTTGGTGATTGAACAGAAGTGGGGAGGTAAAGAAGGTGCTAAAATCCGATTGTTCAGTGGATATGAAGTAAGATTGCTATATCAGTCTTACATCCACTATATATATTCAAGACACTTCAGGGAAATATCCAACAAATTAAGAGAAGCAGATATGTACTTCTTCCTGAAGTGCATCAAGATCTTGAAGACGGCTTATGACCGAATCAGGCATAAGAGAGAACAAAGGAAGAAGAAAAAGACACCTCTCAATCTAGCAGTATAGTGAAACTAAAGGTTGATGCTGATGGGACACTTCTCATTCACAGAGACTGGTTGTCCACTGTTGGTGTGTCGGAACCCATATCACTGAAGAAGATGCTCATTGAAGCAATTCACATCATGACCCAAATGACCATTCACGTACTGAGTAGAGACAGGATGAACGGGGCAAGAGACTTCTCTAACATGATCAAGTCCATCCTGAACCTGTCTCTTCCAGACCCAGGTACAGCTCCAGAATCACCAGTCCAAGCAACAACTTAAGATCCAGTAGAATCTTCACAACCTCATCCACCATCAAAACCTTGAAGTACATAGGCTTTAAAATCCTTAGGGGGAGTATTGTTGGACCCTGAAAGGATCATACATGCGAATTGAAGTTATGAGTGATGGTTGTTCTGTTGGAAGTTTCCCATAAGTCCAAGAAGGCATGCTGGAGAAAGACCAAGTGTTGGGTATCCGTATTTGTCTATGCGGATGACCAAACAACAAGTGTTTGTTCTTCCGTATAAACAAATGCGGATAGTCAATGAACAAATACTGTCAGTATTTGTTCATCCGCATTGGTTAATGTGGATGAATTAGAACAAATGACTATTTGTTCATCCACATTAGTTAATGTGGATGCACAAGAAGAAATGCTGATAAGTGTTTGTTCATCCGCATTAGTTAATGCTGATGACCAAACACTTAATGCTGATGAAGAATAAAGAAATGCTGATCAAGTCAAGGCATCCGCATTAGTTAATACGGATGTTTAACAACCAATGCGGATGAAGAAACTTTTGTACTTAGACTAGAAATTTGTCAAGGGTAATTTAGTCTTTTTGTACAGGCTTTAAGTCAGCATATAAATAGAATAGAATATATATGTTATGTAAGTTTTTCGTCAAGTTTGTCTCTGAGTCATATGTATTGTCGTTGAATAAACCTTGTATCCAAGTTTTGATGTTTTAAGTGTTATCTTTTCACTGTTCAAGAAACCCTAAAACATTCCGAAACTTGTTTGTTCTACAATCAATATATAAGCATTTATGAGTATTTTTACTGCATTTAATGTACACTGATTTGGTATTTCCGCTACCTAATCACTAACTCAATCTACATATTCAATCCGTGTTGAGTCATACTCAGTAGAGAATATCATTCTCGGACCACAAAGATCTAGTCAGAAGTCACATCAAGTCAATAAGTCAATCTCACTGAAGTGATGTCATAAATTAAGCATCTACGGATGACTTCACTTTAGTTAGAAATCATCACATCAAGAATATTCTCTGAGTAACTTTCTTACCATGATAAGAAAGTTACTGTTACCCTAAAAAGTAAATCCCATAGCCTCTAAATACAAGGCATGGGTGAACACTTTAGGGTAACCAACGAAAACACAGAGAACCCTAACCAAAACCAACTATACCAACAATTAATCAATATTCATCAATACATCATTAGAACCCTAGCAATAGCAAACAATTAATCATCATTTGTTCAAATTGTAATCATTATTCAATATCAATGGAAAACATTTGAATCAAGTTTGTTTGTTCATCTATTACTTTCATTTGCTTTTCATTTTATCTAATCTGTTCTTTGTTGATTCATATTACAATTACTATTTCATTAATAATTAATTAAACAACGAGTAGTGAGAATTCCACGATCACTATTCGTATGATCTAACCTGATAATTCCTATTCGATCCTTAGATTCACAAAAGCCATACAAGTGTGTGAGTTATGTAGTACACTTTCAATCTTGGATCAAGATCAATAGTGAACTACAACCATTGCCCCATGTATTATAGCATTCCATAAATACAAGCTCTAATCAGATACAAAAAATATGAACATTTTGATACTTGTACAATACTGATACGTAGTAGATCTTCTATAGATGAAAAATTAAATTGGCTCTACTACTTATCAACATTAATGTGTTGTAGTACTACGACAGATAGATTGTCACTCGTTTGATGATATGAGAAAATAGACTTGTTAATTAGCAGTTATGCATACTATTTAGTAGGTCTTGTATTTAATAGAAAAAAGTTTCTTTTAGTAGATATAATGATCAACAGATAATACTTTTTTTAGTTTCATTGATTTTTGACTTTGAGTAGCTTCATCCTTAGATATTCCACCAAAGGTTATGATATGTAGTCTTCTGGCTGTGGACAGTGAAGCACAATGGTATTGTTATGAAGTATCGGTTTATAGGTAGAAAACCATAAGGGCACCATTATGTTAGAAAATATGAGTTTATGGGTAGAGAACCATAGGGACACTATGATGTTATGCAATCTTTGTCTATGGGTAGTGAACCACGGTGCATTATTATGATGTGTTGGTCTATGAGCTGTAAACAATATAGGGGAGAAATTTGTTATGTATACGTCAGCATGTATTGCTAACATTTATATGTTTCATTGCTTAATGATGTTATGATGTTGTACGATGTGATATGATGCAGGACCGGTGAACGGGGTCAATACAACAGTTCATAATGTTAGGAGAGTTAGAACACTTAATAGATCAAATAAGGAACTGGCTTATGATGAAACAAAGAACACAAATAAAGAACAGAACAAGAACATAATAATATGGTTTTCAAGAATGATATATATTGCTCTCAAGTTTTTACAAAGTGTTACAAAGCTTAGAGTGAAATGAATAGTACTTGAGACACTTTATACTACATCCTACAACCGAGCATACTTGAAGGCCAGCTGGAAACACTAATCTAGACAACAAGATCAATGTAAAGTCAAAAGGCAGATTGTCTTTTGACTAGTGACTATGACATGCCATAGCTCACATCCTTATCTAATACAAAAAGGATAAAAGTACAAAAGTAGAAAGTTACAGACACAAGACCCTAATTAATAGTTTGACAAAAGTATGGACTTTTTACCAACTCATATTAGTTGGTGAGTCTTCAGAGGTGGCAGTGAAAAGTTGTTCAGCTTTTGTCAAAATGTGATTTAGAAAAGCATGTCTTCTCCATCATTGGAAGAAATCAATCTCTTGGCTTCGAAAGACTTTGTCTTTGAAGCTTCAAAAGACTTCATCTTTGGCTTTGAAAGATTTGTTCTTTTTGCTTTGAAAGATTTGATACTTAGTGTAATTCCTTGAATTGCATTAAATCTTCTGAAGTAACTTCCTTGTACTTCACATGTGCATGCTGAGAGCTCTTTGGTTGCATTAGCCTCTTAGTGTAACCCGTACGAACACCCCTAGGCTGAAGCTATCAAAATTGGAGGAGCACAATGAATCTTGATCTTGATCAGTTGACATTCCATATCAGAATCAAGACCATTCCCTTCATCATCAGTTGGTTAGGATTCCTCAGACTTTGAAAGTACCTTCTCATATCATTGAGATCATGCAGAGGAAGGTCAAGTATGTTTGACAGAAGTACATGTCTTGAACCCTTGATCTCTAGGGACATACCATCTATCTGGGTTAGTCATAAATATCCAAGACAAGATAGGCCTCTCTGTAGCAAGAGGCTCTATAATGAGTGCACATTGTTGAGCAGCCTCTTCTTGATCACCCTCAACATATTCTGACCCATCCTAAGGTGCAGAGGTAGATGCCTTGGACTTCTTCTTCTTCTTCTTGTCCCTTCTGATGGCGATCCTTTTCCTTTATCTATACTTTAACTAAGAAGGTTGTCCTTAAGTACCGGATGGTTCTTCTTGGTCCTTCTTAGTTGGGTCCTTTTCCTTTAAAGATTCAGAAGAAGAGGGATCAAGACCCTACTATGGGTTAGAAGATGAAGCTCTCTAAGATGCAACACTAGGTCCAAATTATGTTGTCTCTTAGGGTTCAACCTTGACCTCAGCTTCAGATGCGCCTGACTTGGTAGAGAATGCAAGTCTATCGGGTCATCCTTCTTAATCTTTTGCTTTATTACTTTAATGTGCTCATCCATAGTGGATAGTGACATTGGACCAAGTCTCCTTCCAGAGAACCCATACAACTTCAAGAAGCTCATCATCTTCTGTCTGTCTACAGACTTCTTCTGATTAGCTCTAATGGTGGCCCTTGACTTTGCAACCTCTTCCCTTAGCTTCCTCTTAGAATCCTTTTGCTTATTTAGCACTTCTTGATTAAGCTGCTTGAGGTATTCAAATTCAATGTATTAATAGGAGAGGGGAAGCAAGTCTACCACCTGATAGAGGCCTGCGGCACTCAGGTAGGTTATCATGTTTTGCTTGTTTTGTTTCCTACCTACCTGAGTTTCTTGTTTAGTGGCCATCACGTCTCCATCAGGGTTTTGTTGAACTGGTGAAAAGGGTAAGAGCTTCATTCAATCTTTTTCTTCTTCTTTCTTCTTTATTTTGAGGAGCATTTTAATGCCTGCCAGTTCATTTAATTCTTCCAAGGGAAGAGAGATGATTTCATTTATGTTATAGTTCCTAGCCCTAGATAGTTCAATCTGGCTACTCTCAACTTATCCTTTAGAGTGTTGGCCTTGGAGCATCCCTGATTGCAGCTTTCATGAAGCCGGGGGTCTTGCTTGAACTCTCTCCCCTTGCTTTCATCTTCCTTTTTCTCTTTTCCTCCTTAATCTCCTCAAAGGACATCTTCCTCTTCCCTTTGTCAGTCACTAACCTATATGACGTAGGGTGGAGAGAGCTTTGGCCTTTATTGCTTAGTGTAGCACTTGAGTTCTAGCAAGAGAGAGAGGCTATGAGACACCTTCACCAGCTGGTGCCACAATTAGGGTACTGGGTGCTGAAGCAGTTCATGTCTCAAGGTTCATAATTTCAACTACTGGGCCTTCAACCAAGGTTTCCACTTCGAAGCTAATCTTAGGGTCCACCTCAGTGTTGAGTTGACCAATAGTCTAGCCTACTATCCTCTCTCTATATAACTTGGTTCTCCTTTCAAACACTTTAAGCACCATATCTTGAATCCTTTCAGCTAACCTTCCAGCTTGCCTGTTTTGACTTGGGTTAGCTAGTCGCAGGTCAACCAAATAAGTGCTCTCAAAGTTTCTCAGGTTTTTCAAAGCTGAAGTCTTCTTGTTTCCCCTGAGATCTAAAGAGTACCAAGGCTCTTCTATCAACATCTTACCTCCATGCCACTATTGGATTTTCCGTAGTGTAGGATAGGGTAGACATAGCCCTTGGTATGCCCTCCTCAAATAGGCTTTAAATCAGGGAATCCACATCAATGTGGGCCTGAGGAGGTTGTTGAGTATGGACAAATACAAGTGAGGGTGGTGAGTCCTCTATATCCATACTCTAGGCAGAACTCCTAGGTTTTGTGATTATAGGTAGGGCTTTCTCTCCATTTTTAGTAGCATCAACCTCTTGAACTGAGGAGCTAAGCGTTAGGTCCATTACATCCACATGTTCTGATGGACCTGGTTGAGTTTGCCTGTCAAGTCTCCTAGCTAACTTGCTCTTGAGATTGGTGATCTCAGGTTACTGATCACTGACCTGTCTTTGTAAGGTAGCCACCTGAGATTCCATGTGACTTACCTTTGAAACTAAATGGGTGCTAGTTTGGATAGTTTTTTCACCTTTAGTTGCAGACTTCCCTTATCCTCATTAGAAGAATCATGGGGGGATCTACTAGATTTCCCTTGCACCATAATAGCTTCAAAAGAATTGTCAGTGTCAATGGGCTGGGTTGCCATGGTTGAGTTCTTAATGATAGAATCACTAGCAGAAGTGAGAGCTTCTTCAATATGTCCTAAACATGTCCTGGGAGGTCCACCTTAGTTAGGGGTGGATGATATGGGCTAGATATGGTTGATTTAGGAGCAACCATCTCACCTTGAGCTAGGGTGGAGAAGAGAAACTCATGATACTCACTGAATTCCATATCTTCATCATTATAGAACTAAAGGTTAGGGATGGGTTGGTTTAAGTCTAATGACTAGGGATGGTAGTTTTCCCCTAAAGGTTGATCACTTGAGTTTTGAGACTCAAAGTGATAGCTTAAAGCTTGGGCAATGAGTTTATTAGGCTGAGCATGAGGAACCTCAGCACTGATCAAAGAACGGTGGGAGTGGTCTACTCCTCAGGGAAGTGGGAGCTCATATTCCCACTTCCTCCTACGTGGGTGGTTCTATTTTGGCCTGCTCAACCTGAGTAGATTTAGGGGTTCGTTTTGATTTTTTGGTGTAGCTGATAGTTATTTATGGCTATATGGGTGGTGTAGATGTAGAAGGTGTGGGTTTAATATTGGCTGGTGCTGCCAAGTTGTCACCTTGAGCAATGAGCTCTAACATTTTTGGGACCAGGGCTGTTTCTACCCCTGAGAAGCCTATAGTGGTCTTTCTTATTATTCTGAAGATGCAAGGCTTCATCTATCCCAATTTAAGAGTATTACCTATTCCCCATAACTATAAGCCCAGTTCATAGTTAATAATGTGTTAAACATATCTAGGGAACATAAAGTACTCTAAGGAGTCCAAGTAAGAAAGAAAGTTTGTATAGCAAATTATGAGTACTTGAACTTGACCCCTTAAACCATCCCATGGACTATATAGGATAAGTCCTCAAGAATCTGGTCCCAACCTCTACGTTTGTTGGATAGAGAGTGGATTACAATATAGAGGAGGTACTTCCATTGAGAGGAAACCTTACCCTTCTTGAAGGTTCTAACAGAGTAGTCCCCTTCAGAGCCTATCTATTGGAATAAGTTATTGATCGCAGATTTTAGGAAGGACAACTCACCTTCTTCATCATCTACCCTCAGATGAGAGTTGATTGTGGCTGTAGTGATGAACATTGTCTTCCCATGCACTGTGGTAGATAGTGCCTTCTCACCATCCAAGATGACCTCTTAGTAGATCCTCCAGAACTCTAGAAGTTGTTCTTCATACAGTGGAGGGTCTATTGTGAGGGCAGTGAGGTAGTTCGACTGAGATAAGAAGCAGCAAACATCTGAGAAACCTAGATCTTTCTCAGGTGACAACAGAGCAACTTGATTATATTTCCTATGCAGATAAATGGAAAAATCTAGTTGGTTTTGGGGTTCAAGGTTGGCCATTTTAGAAAGCTTTGAGGTGAATAAAGCTAAGAAAAAAAGTCAGTTTGTGGGTGAATTTAGTGTTTAACTTTTGGAGATGAAGAGGAAGGAGAAAGAAGGGGAATTGATGAAGGTCTATTTATATGGCTGGATTAGAGATGAAGTTAATGCAAAAGGATAAACTTTGAAATCCGGATGTCAGTCCCACCTTTGAAAAAGTGCCCAAAAAGGTAGTTTTCTTGCAAGTCTAAAATCTTCCAAAGGTAATTTTGTCTTTGGAAGTTTTGCGAAAACTTTCAAAGCCAATTTGACTTCGAAAGATATTCCTTAACTTGATAAAAATTTGATTCAGAAGAAAAACACTTAGAGTATTTTGCTTCCGAGATACATTTGGTTTCGGAAGATATTAAATTCAGAAGTTTTATTCAAAGAAGAAAAAAATTTAAGCTTCCGAGACTTGATTGTTTTTAGAAGAAAATTGTCCTTCAAAACATATAAGTATTTAGAAGTATATATAAGGTTTAAATGATATATCAGAATTTCTTCCAAAGGTAAACTTATTAGTAAATAGTTATTAGTATTGAAGACATAACTTTCTTCCAAAGACAACTTATATTCTTTTGAAAGAAAATATAACTTAATTTTCTAAATTCTAAGGAATATCATTTTAATAAATTTCTCTCAAGGTAATCTAGGCTTGTATAGGTGATAATATATACAACTTAAGACACACATATTTGAAAAAATAATCTTGAATTTAATTTAAGAAAATCTACTCAAAGTTAATCATCCCAATAGCTAATACAAGATACTTAAATCTTTGTTCATCAAAAGCTTTTGTAAACAAATCAACATATTGTTCATTTGTGTTAACTTTGACCAGTTTTATCAATCCCTTTTTCAAAATTATCTCTAACCAAATGATACCTGATGTTATTGTGCTTTGTCATTGAGTGCTACACAAGACTTTTTGTAATAGAGATAAACCTGTTGTTGTCTACGTGGATGGGAGTCTCTTTGAAGTTAAATCCATAGTCCAGCATCTTATTCTCAATCCAAAGCACTTGAGCACAACAGCTTGTAGCAGTAATTTATTTAGATTCAATAGTTGATGTAAACATACAAGATTGTTTCTTGCTTTGCCATGAGACTATCCTTCCATCAAGAAGTTGATATCCCCCTGATGTAGACTTGGTAGTCATGTTGCAGCCATCATAGTCACTATCTATATAAGCATACAGATTAAAGTTAGAATACCTTGGATACCAAAGGCCTAGTTTGGGAGCACCTTTGAGATATCTGAGAATTCTTTTGAGAACAACAAGGTGTGACGTCTTGAGGTTGGCTTGATATCTCGCACAAATACATGTAGCAAACATGATATCAGGCCTACTGGTTGTGAGGTACATAAGAGATCCAATCATTGCCCTGTAGAGATATTTATCAAAACACTACCCCCAAGATCAAATCCTAGGGAGTGGTTTCTAGCTATGGGTGTCTTAGCAACCTTGCACTTTGTCAGATGAAATCTAATAAATATGTCTTGAACATACTTTGAATGGTTTGTGAAGATGCCATTATTAGCTTGCTTTATTCAAATTGCTAGAGAGAAATTGAGTTCCCCCATGGCACTAATTTCAAATCTATTCTTCACCAGCTTCTCAAAGTATTTGCAAAGCTTCAGATTAGTTGACCCAAAAATGATGTCATCTACATAAACTTGAACCAACATCAAGTAATTTACTGTTCCTTTAATGAAGAGTGTTCCATTAATAGTACACCTCTTTTAATCAGTGTGATAGTGTCTTATACAACTTCATTGGAGCTTGATGTAGCCCATAAAGAGTTTTGTCAAGCTTTTAGACTTAATTGGGATGATCTGGATCTGCAAAGCATGGTGGTTGTTTGACACACACTTATCAATCACCCATATAAGAAGGCACACTTGACATCAAGTTGGTAGACGTTGAAATCCTTGGATGCAGCAAAAGCAAGGAATATCCTAACAACTTCAAGTCTTGCTACAGGAGCAAAAACATCTGTGTAGTCAATCCCCTCTTCTTGTGTGTACCCTTAAACTACTATCTTGCCTTATTCTTGATGACAATTCCTCTATCATCTTTCTTATTTCTAAAAACATCTTTCTTATTTCTAAAAACCTATTGTGGTCCTCCCTTGAGCAAGAGGACATAGGTTCCAAACCTTTGCATTTTCAATTGAAGTAGCTCCTCCTGTATTGCTTCAACCCAACTTCTATCCTACAGAGCCTCTTTAACATTCTTTAGCTCAATCCGGGACAAGAAACAATAGTGTAGGCAAACATTTTTGTCATGGGTTTGTCCTCTTGTTCTCACCTATGTCTCAACATATTCAATGATGTTTGTGATGGGATATGGCTTGTGGATTCTTAGTTGAGGAATGACAACAAGTTGACTAGATAGATATAAATTGGTGAAATTTAGATTTGGTATTGAGTATTACCCACCACATCAGCACACTTATCAAGAAAAACTTGATACAATGAGTATGTGACATCATTGATGTTGTCTTCTATGGAGTGGTTATTAGCATCAAATTCTTAATCACTATCTCCACCTCCATCTCCTTCTACATTGGAAATCCCTTCCATTGAGTTCTGTGCCTCTGTGCTAGAATTTGTAGGCACCTCAGATGTATGAGCTGAACAGTTTATCATTATTATGAAGACATGATTTCTAACTGCAAGGTTTGTTACCATTGGAGTTGAAGTAGTTTTCTGACTTGGAGTTCTCAGCTTAAATCTTGGGTTAGGATCTCCTGTTAATAAGCTACCTATAGATTCTAAAACATATTCACAATATTTTTTAAAACAGTTGGTAACTAAATCAAGATCAAACAACCAATCAGGACTAGAACCTTTCACACTAGGTGTGTGCTCATTAAAGGTCACATTGGCTGACTCCTCAACTTCTCTAGTTTTGAGATTGTATACTCTATAAGCCTTAGCTCATGAAGAGTATCTAATAAAGTGTCTATCATCTGATTTCTCAGTGAATTTGGCTATCTAATATTTGGTATTCAAAATAGTGCAAGGACATCCAAATAAAAGGTCTCCTTTTGTATCACAGCTCATAAGAAGTCTTACCATGAGTCTTGACTACTAAAACTCTGTTCTGCACATAGCAAGCAGTATTGACTGCCGCTGTCCAGAAGGTGATAGGCATTTTAGACTTAGATAGCATGGTTCTTGCAACTTCATTAAGTGTCTTGTTTCTCCTCTCAGCAACACCATTTTTCTGAGTAGTCCTAGGAGCACTGTATTGTCTTGTAATACCTTTTTCCTTACAAAATGTATCAAGGATTTCGTTCACGAATCCAGTTCCTTCATCACATCTCATGATTTTCACCTTATGATCACATTGATTCTCAATTTTCAAAATGAAGTTCTTCAAAATCTCAAGTCTTTCATCCTTAGTTCTAAGGAATAAAACCTAAGTGTATCTTGTGAAGTCATTTGTGATCACTAAACAATATGAGGTCCTTCCTATACTCATTACCTTGGTGGGGACAAAATGATCCATATTTAATAAGTGTAGGGGAGTAGTGATGGAGTTTTTTTCCAATGGCTTGTGAGACACTTTATGTTGCTTCCCTTTCAGACATGCAACACAATGTTCATCACTTGTAAACTCTTTCTTTGGCATTCTAGTTACCAAATCATTCTTAATTAATTTGTTCAAGTTCTCAAAGTTTACATGTTACACTCTTTATGCAAGAGGAAAGACTTATCACTATTGGCTTTAGATAGAAAGAAAGAAACTTCTTTAGATGGGGATGTTTCCTGTAAATCCATCTTGTACGTGTTCCCTTTCCTAGGGGCTCTAAGCAGGATATGCTCTTGAGGAATAACCACCCCGGGCTTGAGAACAATGCACTCATGCTCAGTAAAGAGCATGTTCTGTCTCTTGTACCCAATCTTCTTAATATAAATTACCTTCTTAATGCTGAGCTTACCATTTATGACTCTGCCCCTTCCAGTGATATAACCACCTGATTTTCCTCTAAAAGTAACTGGCCCTCCATTAATTCTTTTAAATTTCTAAAGTGGGGAGCCATTGCATGTCATGTGCCTGGAACATCCACTACCAATAATCCATACATTTCCTTTAGTCTTCAGCTATTCCTGCATAGAAAAAGATGGTTAGTTACATTTGGAAACCCAAGCGTTGTTGGTCTTGAGCTTGTCAAAGTGAACTTAAGATAATTCAATAGTTATTGATCCTATATGCAAACTGTGAGGATCATTTGTTGTTGTTGATGAAGAACTTTCAGTCACATAGCCTTCCTTTATCTTCCACACCATCTTCGGAAGATTATACTTGGCCTTCAAGACTTTGAAAGCTTTGATGACTTTTGATGTTTTGGAGACTAGACCTTCGGAAGCTTTTGCATCACTACAACGGATTTCAGTACTTCGGAAGCATTCCTTTTTTTGAGACCAAATTTTCTTCCGAATGTAATTTTTCATCTATATTCTTCTTCACTTTGGAGATTTTGAAGGAAGAGATTTTCCTTCCAAAGCTGTCTTATTCTTCTTTTTCTTAGATGTTTTCTTCTTGGTCATATGGATTGTACTTTTGGGATTGTAGATGCAATCCTTAGTAAAGTAAGAGGTACTACCACACATGATACATTCAGTTAGGATACTTCTGAGAGTCTTCTTCTAACTAGAAGGATAACCTTGAGTTCTTTCCACTTCCTTCTTCATCTTCAGATGATGCAACAAACTTCTTAGGGTGAGGCTTGCTCTTGAAACTAGATGGTTCAGGCTATGCAATAGTGGTGCTCATTTGATCAACCTTATTCTCTTAACCATGATGATTTAGACATGAACTAGGACTCCTGGTACTAGAGTCCATGGTTGAGTCTCCAGTCTTCAACACTTCAAATCCATTAGAAATAAAGACTTGTTTTTGCTTGGAGTTAAAGGTGGTCTTGATCTCTTGGGCTTTCTTTGATTTTGTTTCGGCTACCTTGATCAAGTTCTTCCTAACAGACTTGGTCATCTTGGTTCTTTCTTCTTTGCAGGAGAATAGTGACCCTTCTTAGGATGATCTAATTCACTCACTTCAGATCCATCCTTCACTATCTCCTACTCATCTTCATCATCTTCTTGGATAGGATCTAAGAGGGGCAACTCATCTTGACAAGTTTTACACCTTGGAGGCCTTACAAATAGTAATATGTGTGGAGGAGCTATCTTACTTGAACCAAATCCTTGTATGTTCTGATAAAAAATCTTTGCTTGTATGGATAAAGATATATTGTTCTTGAAGGTTTCCTCTTCAAGAACACACTTTTCTTCCTTAGCTTTCCTGATCACAAGCTCAGCCTGGTATTCAGTTTGCTTGGTAATGAGATCTTTAATTTGAGGCTTGTAATTTGTGTGCTCAGGCTTAAGAGTTGAAATTGTTTTCTCTAAATTTTCTAATTTTAAGTTTATAGTCATTTTTAGCTATTTTGAAATAAGCTTTTAAAATGTTCAAGGACTTAAGGTTAGATCTTACTTCCAAGTTATAGGACCTATACATATTTACTTTAGCATTGTATTTAGGTGTACAGAGATGTTCTAATACCTTGGCTTCTTCATGGTCAGCCATGAGTGCTTGATTAGGAGAAACATCTTTTAACTGAAAGCTCCAGTCAAAGCCTCCTTCTTCAACAGCAACAACAACTTGTTATTTTGGTTGTCTTGGCTTCTTAGATCTACGAGTAGCATCAGTGTAGTTAGGCCTGGATTGTGATTGGCTACCATTTGTCCTTAGTGCCTTACATTCTTTAGCAAAGTGTCCTATCTAGTTACAGTTTTAACACTTTACTTTGCTTTTCTCCAGTCCAAACTTTCCACTAGATACATTGTTAGAAAACTTTCTTCTTGTTCTCTTGTAGAACTTCTTGGCTCTATGAGTGAAGAGAGCCAATTAATGGACTATCTCCATATTCTCCAGATCATCTAGATGGATACAATACAAGTCTTTAAGAGTGAAGAGAAAGTTGCCATAACTTTTGACTGGGTCCGAGAATGATATTCTTTGTTAATATGGACTCAACAAGGATTGAATATGGTGTTGAGTCGGTTATTAAGTAGCGGAAATACTAAATCAAATAACATTTAGCGCTGTAAATGTACTCATAAATGATTGTATATTGATTGTGGAACAAATAAGTTACAATGGGTTTTAGGGTTTTCAAGAACAGTGAAAAGACAGCCTCAGAACCTCGTAACTTGAGTACTAGGTATATTTATGAGTGAAAAACTTACATAAGATGGATAATCTATTCTATTTATAAGCTGACATAAAGCCTATACAAAATGACTAAACTACCGTGACATCTATACAGAATACTAGTCTAAGTACAAAAGGTCTTCAGCCGCATTAGTTGTTGAACATCCGTATTAACTAATGCGGATTCCTTGTCTTCATCAACATTTCTTTATTGTTCATCGGCATTAAGTGTTTGGTCATCAGCATTAACTAATGCGGATGAGCAAACACTTATCAGCATTTCTCTTTGTGCATCCGCATTGACAAATGTGGATGAACAAATACTTAACAACATTTGTTCTAAAGTATCCACGTTAACGAATGCGGATGAACAAATACTTCCAGTATTTGTTCTTTGCTATCCACATTTGTTTATGCGGAAGAACAAACACTTGCCAGTATTTGTTTCTTGGTCATCCATGTAGACAAATGCGGATCGCCAACACTTGTCTTCTTTTCTTCACCTGCATGTCTTCTTGGACTTGTGGGAATCTGCCAACAGGACAACCGTCACCCATCACTTGAATTAGCATGTATGATCCTTTCAGGGTCCAACAATACTCCCCCTAAGGATTACACAACCTATGTACTTCAAGGTTTTGATGGTGGATGAGGTTGTGAAGATTCTACTGGGTCTTCAACATGTGCTTGGGCTGGAGATAATGGAGCTATGCCTAGGTCTGCTAGTGATGGATTTAGGATGGACTTGATCATGTTGGAGAAGTATGTGGCCTTGTTCATCCTGTCTCTACTCAATACGTGAATAGTCATTTGGCTCATGGTGTGAATTGTTTCAATGGGCATCTTTTTCAGAGATATTGGTTCCCACACACCAACAGTGGATAACCCATCTTTGTGAATCAAGAGTGTTCCATCAGCATCTACCTCAAGTTTCATAATACTACCCAGATTGAGAGGTGTCTTCTTCTTCTTCCTCTGTTCTCTCTTATGCTTGATTTGGTCATAAGAGATCTTTAAGATTTTGATACACTTCTGGAAGAAATACATATCTGCTTATCCTAGTTTGTTAGATATTTCCCTGAAGTACCCTAGAAAGATGTAGTGGATGTAAGACTCATCAAGCAGTCTTACTTCATAACCACTAAACAGTCTGATTTCTACCCCTTCTTTTCCTCCCCACTTCCTTTCAATCACCAAATCACATGTCTTTTCATCATAGTAGACATTTGAGATTGGGATGGAAGTTTGGGTGCCAGCTACCATCTTTCATTATAGTGATTCAGTTGGTTTTACATTCAACTCAAGAAATACCAACTCTTCAGTCCTTTTTGTTCTCTTTTACATGTCTAGGGGATTTTGGAAAGTTTTATCTTTCCTTAAGCAGACCGCTTTCAATGGTCAAAGTTCTTTGTTCTTTTGAAAATCCTTAGAATTTCTTCAAACTCATATCCCCTGTACATTTCTTGATAATTGATCAACTCAAGCTTAGCAAGTTCTTTTAGATCATGAATTTGCAGGGTGTTCACAAGAGTAGAGTACTCTGTGAAGAATTGTACCAACCTTAAGATCCTTTTGATCATAAACATGTTCCACTCACTGTCATACTTCCAGGAAATGATCTTTACATCTGTTTTACCCTCTAGAGCCGACACACCCTGAATCATCTCTAAAGTGGTTATCCCTTCTTGAAGCTTTAACTGAGAGGGTTCAGTAAACCATTCAGGATTTCTGTTAAGAATGGGTGCCAAGACATCATGGTCTTGATGGGTGAGCTGGATGTCTTGAGCTGTGAGTCTTGTTCTAGGTCTTCTTCCAACAACCTCCTCTTCTAACTTCTTCAATCTATCATTCTTTTCATTGATCATTTAGAGGATTGCAGCTCTAAGATAATTAGTCTTCATGTTACCCAGTTTTCTCTTTGTATATCCTTGCTTGGAAAGATAATCCTTTATTTCCCTGTCAGACATGGTGTAGGGATCAGGATAAGGAGCTTGAGAGGTTTCAGTCTGTTTTGTGGTTGGGGTAATGAATGTGATTGGGGATTTGACTGAACTTTTCTCATACTCAGTCACATGTGTTGGGTCAAGAAGTTGGTTCATCTTTCTCACTTCTTCAACCATGGACTCATAAGTCATCCCAAACGCCTCATCAGCATGATAACCATGATTGATCAGAAACATTACATTGATCATCAAGTCATTGGTTTGAGCCTTTCCAACCATCTCCTCAACAAAGGTTTCAACCTTCACAGGACTATCTTTTACCACAAGTTCATCAACCTGGTATCCTTGTTCAATCTCTCATTCTTCCAAGTCAATAATGTCAATCATCTCTTTTAGTTATGCCTCAGCCTTCTCATGCTCCTCAAGAAATTTAGCAATTGCTGCCAAAGTTCTTGGATCATCTTTCTGTTTCTTTTTTATAGGCTCTTGTTCCTCTACAGGCCTTTTTCCCTTGGCCATCTCAGACATGTACTTCCTCTTTATTGAGTAAGTATGTGCAAATGGTCTGGATGAGGATGGCATAAATGTTTCAGCTATTATTTTGCTTAATTTTTTAGCTTGCTTTTTAGCAGTTTCCTCCCTTTCTTTCAGCTTTTCACTTAGTCTTCTGATGAGCTCTTTTTGCCATCAGACAGGGTGACTGCAGGAACAATCTGCAAGCTCAACTCTCCCTCTAAGGGCACTGGAGTTTGAGGAATCAGCACTAAGTGTTCTACTGTAGGTCCTGGGTCTCTAATATAATACCAAAACTCATCATCAATTGTAAAGTCTCTAGTAGAGTAGCTGTCTAGATCTTTAATGAGACTCCAAGCTCAAAATCTTGCTCTATGGTTTCTTCAGATGGATCACTTGAATAAACAACCATGGCTAGACTTGGCTAAGCCTTTGCTTCTATTTCTTGTTCTGTTTCTTGTTCTGGTTCTGGTTCATCTTCTCTTTGTTCTTCTTCATCACCTTTTGTTTCTTGATCTTCAGCCAACTCCTCCTTGATCTTGATTAACATTTGTAGTTCTGAGACCCTTTTTAGTAAGGTCTTATTCTGGTTGCTAAGATCAGTGATGAGATCAGATTGGCTTTCAATTAGGCTTTCCTGCTCCTCCATGGCAATGGTCTGTATAGTCACAGTGTCAACATGCCCACTAATTTCATCCTTAGCTTTGGTGAAGGGTAGCTTTAAGATCATCTATTTCTTTATCTTTCTTTGCTGTTTTAGCGTCATGTCTCTCCTTTAGATCTTTGATCTCTACTTTTTTCTCATTTAGCTCTTTAGTTTTGTCTTGAATAATGCCAGTCCTCCTATTCAACAACATTTCCATCCTCTTCACTTTCAACAGGATCTCTGTAATCATTTCATCTTTCACATCAGGTTGATTGATTCTTGATTCAGCATAGCTTTCAGAAGGCCCTGCCTCTGATTGGACTTGTCTCACAGGCATCCTCATAGTGTGACCCTCCTCATCCGGAGATGATTCAGAGTCATTTGAAGAGCTGGTAGATTTACCAGACTCTACAAGCTCAACAGCTATAGGAGAAGTCTGAGGTGAAGAAAAATGAGCTGGAGACATGTAAGGAGACTAAATAGGTGATGGAACAAGTGGAGATGCCATTTCTGCTTCTTGAATAGAAGGTCCTAAGTGAAGATCACCACCCACATCAACATCTGGTGACTCAGCCCTTTGTTTCTCCATTTCTTCTGCAGCATGCTCATTAATGTGTCATTGATGATGAGCTTCTTCTTCTTCTTCTGGAGCTTGCTCATCAGGAGATATATCCTCTTGTTCTTCTTGTTGGTGGATTTGCGGATGAGCAAACACTTATCAGTATTTCTCTTTGTGCATCCGCATTGACAAATGCGGATGAACAAATACTTAACAAATTTGTTCTAAAGTATCCACGTTAACGAATGCGGATGAACAAATACTTCCAGTATTTGTTCTTTGCTATCCACATTTGTTTATGCGGAAGAACAAACACTTGCTAGTATTTGTTTCTTGGTCATCCATGTAGACAAATACGGATCGCCAACACTTGTCTTCTTTTCTTCACCTGCATGTCTTCTTGGACTTGTGGGAATGTGCCAACAGGACAACCGTCACCCATCACTTGAATTAGCTTGTATGATCCTTTCAGGGTCCAACAATACTCCCCCTAAGGATTACACAACCTATGTACTTCAAGGTTTTGATGGTGGATGAGGTTGTGAAGATTCTACTGGGTCTTCAACATGTGCTTGGGCTGGAGATAATGGAGCTATGCCTAGGTCTGGTAGTGATGGATTTAGGATGGACTGGATCATGTTGGAGAAGTATGTGGCCTTGTTCATCATGTCTCTACTCAATACGTGAATAGTCATTTGGCTCATGGTGTGAATTGTTTCAATGGGCATCTTTTTCAGAGATATTGGTTCCCACACACCAACAGTGGATAACCCATCTTTGTGAATCAAGAGTGTTCCATCAGCATCTATCTCAAGTTTCATAATACTACCCAGATTGAGAGGTGTCTTCTTCTTCTTCCTCTATTCTCTCTTATGCTTGATTTGGTCATAAGAGATCTTTAAGATTTTGATACACTTCTGGAAGAAATACATATCTGCTTATCCTAGTTTGTTAGATATTTCCCTAATGTACCCTAGAAAGATGTAGTGGATGTAAGACTCATCAAGCAGTCTTACTTCATAACCACTAAATAGTCTGATTTCTACCCCTTCTTTTCCTCCCCACTTCCTTTTAATCACCCATATGTCTTTTCATCATAATAGACATTTGAGATTGGGATGGAAGTTTGGGTGCCAGCTACCATCTTTCATTATAGTGATTCAGTTGGTTTTACATTCAACTCAAGAAATACCAACTCTTCAGTCCTTTTTGTTCTCTTTTTCTTGTCTAGGGGATTTTGGAAAATTTTATCATTCCTTAAGCAGACCGCTTTCAATGGTCAAAGTTCTTTGTTCTTTTGAAAATCCTTAGAATTTCTTCAAACTCATATCCCCTATACATTTCTTGATAATTGATCAACTCAAGCTTAGCAAGTTCTTTTAGATCATGAATTTGCAGGGTGTTCACAAGAGTAGAGTACTCTGTGAAGAATTGTACTAACCTTAAGATCCTTTTGATCATAAACATGTTCCACTCACTGTCATACTTCCAGGAAATGATCTTTACATCTGTTTTACCCTCTGGAGCCGACACACCCTGAATCATCTCTAAAGTGGTTATCCCTTCTTGAAGCTTCAACTGAGAGGGTTCAGTAAACCATTCAGGATTTCTGTTAAGAATGGGTGCCAAGACATCATGGTCTTGATGGGTGAACTGGATGTCTTGAGCTGTGAGTCTTGTTCTAGGTCTTCTTCCTACAACCTCCTCTTCTAACTTCTTCAATCTATCGTTCTTTTCATTGATCATTTAGAGGATTGCAGCTCTAAGATAATAGTCTTCATGTTACCCAGTTTTCTCTTTGTATATCCTTGCTTGGAAGATAATCCTTTATTTCCCTGTCAGACATGGTGTAGGGATCAGGATAAGGAGCTTGAGAGGTTTCAGTCTGTTTTGTGGTTGGGGTAATGAATGTGATTGGGGATTTGACTGAACTTTTCTCATACTCAGTCACATGTGTTGGGTCAAGAAGTTGGTTCATCTTTCTCACTTCTTCAACCATGGACTCATAAGTCATCCCAAACGCCTCATCAGCATGATAACCATGATTGATCAGAAACATTACATTGATCATCAAGTCATTGGTTTGAGCCTTTCCAACCATCTCCTCAACAAAGGTTTCAACCTTCACAGGACTATCTTTTACCACAAGTTCATCAACCTGGTATCCTTGTTCAATCTCTCATTCTTCCAAGTCAATAATGTCAATCATCTCTTTTAGTTATGCCTCAGCCTTCTCATGCTCCTCAAGAAATTTAGCTATTGCTGCCAAAGTTCTTGGATCATCTTTCTTTTTCTTCTTTATAGGCTCTTCTTCCTCTACAGGCCTTTTTCCCTTGGCCATCTCAGACATGTACTTCCTCTTTATTGAGTAAGTATGTGCAAATGGTCTGGATGAGGATGGCATAAATGTTTCAGCTATTATTTTGCTTAATTTTTCAGCTTGCTTTTTAGCAGTTTCCTCCCTTTCTTTCAGCTTTTCACTTAGTCTTCTGATGAGCTCTTTTTGCTCATCAGACAGGGTGACTGCAGGAACAATCTGCAAGCTCAACTCTCCCTCTAAGGGCACTGGAGTTTGAGGAATCAGCACTAAGTGTTCTACTGTAGGTCTTGGGTCTCTAACAAAATACCAAAACTCATCATCAATTGTAAAGTCTCCAGTAGAGTAGCTGTCTAGATCTTTAATGAGATCTCCAAGCTCAAAATCTTGCTCTATGGTTTCTTCAGATGGATCACTTGAATAGACAACCATGGCTAGACTTGGCTAAGCCTTTGCTTCTATTTCTTGTTCTGTTTCTTGTTCTGGTTCTGGTTCATCTTCTCTTTGTTCTTCTTCATCACCTTTTGTTTCTTGATCTTCAGCCAACTCCTCCTTGATCTTGATTAACATTTGTAGTTCTGAGACCCTTTTTAGTAAGGTCTTATTCTGGTTGCTAAGATCAGTGATGAGATCAGATTGGCTTTCAATTAGGCTTTCCTTCTCCTCCATGGCAATGGTCTGTATAGTCACAGTGTCAACATGCCCACTAATTTCATCCTTAGCTTTGGTGAAGGGTAGCTTTAAGATCATCTATTTCTTTATCTTTCTTTGCTATTTCAGCGTCATGTCTCTCCTTTAGATCTTTGATCTCTACTTTTTTCTCATTTAGCTCTTTAGTTTTGTCTTGAATAATGCCAGACCTCCTATTCAACAACTTTTCCATCCTCTTCACTTTCAACAGGATCTCTGTAATCATTTCATCTTTCACATCAGGTTGATTGATTCTTGATTCAGCATAGCTTTCAGAAGGCCCTGCCTCTGATTGGACTTGTCTCACAGGCATCCTCATAGTGTGACCCTCCTCATCCGGAGATGATTCGGAGTCATTTGAAGAGCTGGTAGATTTACCAGACTCTACAAGCTCAACAGCTATAGGAGAAGTCTGAGGTGAAGAAAAATGAGCTGGAGACATGTAAGGAGACTAAATAGGTGATGGAACAAGTGGAGATGCCATTTCTGCTTCTTGAATAGAAGGTCCTAAGTGAAGATCACCACCCACATCAACATCTGGTGACTCAGCCCTTTGTTTCTCCATTTCTTCTGCAGCATGCTCATTAATGTGTCATTGATGATGAGCTTCTTCTTCTTCTTCTGGAGCTTGCTCATCAGGAGATATATCCTCTTGTTCTTCTTGTTGGTGGATTTGCGGATGAGTAAACACTTATCAGCATTTCTCTTTGTGCATCCGCATTGACAAATGCGGATGAACAAATACTTAACAACATTTGTTCTAAAGTATCCACGTTAACGAATGCGGATGAACAAATACTTCTAGTATTTGTTCTTTGCTATCCACATTTGTTTATGCGGAAGAACAAACACTTGTAGTATTTGTTTCTTGGTCATCCATGTAGACAAATACGGATCGCCAACACTTGTCTTCTTTTCTTCACCTGCATGTCTTCTTGGACTTGTGGGAATGTGCCAACAGGACAACCGTCACCCATCACTTGAATTAGCTTGTATGATCCTTTCAGGGTCCAACAATACTCCCCCTAAGGATTACACAACCTATGTACTTCAAGGTTTTGATGGTGGATGAGGTTGTGAAGATTCTACTGGGTCTTCAACATGTGCTTGGGCTGGAGATAATGGAGCTATGCCTAGGTCTGGTAGTGATGGATTTAGGATGGACTTGATCATGTTGGAGAAGTATGTGGCCTTGTTCATCATGTCTCTACTCAATACGTGAATAGTCATTTGGCTCATGGTGTGAATTGTTTCAATGGGCATCTTTTTCAGAGATATTGGTTCCCACACACCAACAGTGGATAACCCATCTTTGTGAATCAAGAGTGTTCCATCAGCATCTATCTCAAGTTTCATAATACTACCCAGATTGAGAGGTGTCTTCTTCTTCTTCCTCTGTTCTCTCTTATGCTTGATTTGGTCATAAGAGATCTTTAAGATTTTGATACACTTCTGGAAGAAATACATATCTGCTTATCCTAGTTTGTTAGATATTTCCCTAAAGTACCCTAGAAAGATGTAGTGGATGTAAGACTCATCAAGCAGCCTTACTTCATAACCACTAAATAGTCTGATTTCTACCCCTTCTTTTCCTCCCCACTTCCTTTTAATCACCAGATCATATGTCTTTTCATCATAATAGACATTTGAGATTGGGATGGAAGTTTGGGTGCCAGCTACCATCTTTCATTATAGTGATTCAGTTGGTTTTACATTCAACTCAAGAAATACCAACTCTTCAGTCCTTTTTGTTCTCTTTTTCTTGTCTAGGGGATTTTGGAAAATTTTATCATTCCTTAAGCAGACCGCTTTCAATGGTCAAAGTTCTTTGTTCTTTTGAAAATCCTTAGAATTTCTTCAAACTCATATCCCCTATACATTTCTTGATAATTGATCAACTCAAGCTTAGCAAGTTCTTTTAGATCATGAATTTGCAGGGTGTTCACAAGAGTAGAGTACTCTGTGAAGAATTGTACTAACCTTAAGATCCTTTTGATCATAAACATGTTCCACTCACTGTCATACTTCCAGGAAATGATCTTTACATCTGTTTTACCCTCTGGAGCCGACACACCCTGAATCATCTCTAAAGTGGTTATCCCTTCTTGAAGCTTCAACTGAGAGGGTTCAGTAAACCATTCAGGATTTCTGTTAAGAATGGGTGCCAAGACATCATGGTCTTGATGGGTGAGCTGGATGTCTTGAGCTGTGAGTCTTGTTCTAGGTCTTCTTCCTACAACCTCCTCTTCTAACTTCTTCAATCTATCGTTCTTTTCATTGATCATTTAGAGGATTGCAGCTCTAAGATAATAGTCTTCATGTTACCCAGTTTTCTCTTTGTATATCCTTGCTTGGAAAGATAATTCTTTATTTCCCTGTCAGACATGGTGTAGGGATCAGGATAAGGAGCTTGAGAGGTTTCAGTCTGTTTTGTGGTTGGGGTAATGAATGTGATTGGGGATTTGACTGAACTTTTCTCATACTCAGTCACATGTGTTGGGTCAAGAAGTTGGTTCATCTTTCTCACATCTTCAACCATGGACTCATAAGTCATCCCAAACGCCACATCAGCATGATAACCATGATTGATCAGAAACATTACATTGATCATCAAGTCATTGGTTTGAGCCTTTCCAACCATCTCCTCAACAAAGGTTTCAACCTTCACAGGACTATCTTTTACCACAAGTTCATCAACCTGGTATCCTTGTTCAATCTCTCATTCTTCCAAGTCAATAATGTCAATCATCTCTTTTAGTTATGCCTCAACCTTCTCATGCTCCTCAAGAAATTTAGCTATTGCTGCCAAAGTTCTTGGATCATCTTTCTTTTTCTTCTTTATAGGCTCTTCTTCCTCTAGAGGCCTTTTTCCCTTGGCCATCTCAGACATGTACTTCCTCTTTATTGAGTAAGTATGTGCAAATGGTCTGGATGAGGATGGCATAAATGTTTCAGCTATTATTTTGCTTAATTTTTCAGCTTGCTTTTTAGCAGTTTCCTCCCTTTCTTTCAGCTTTTCACTTAGTCTTCTGATGAGCTCTTTTTGCTGATCAGACAGGGTGACTGCAGGAACAATCTGCAAGCTCAACTCTCCCTCTAAGGGCACTGGAGTTTGAGGAATCAGCACTAAGTGTTCTACTGTAGGTCTTGGGTCTCTAACAAAATACCAAAACTCATCATCAATTGTAAAGTCTCCAGTAGAGTAGCTGTCTAGATCTTTAATGAGATCTCCAAGCTCAAAATCTTGCTCTATGGTTTCTTCAGATGGATCACTTGAATAGACAACCATGGCTAGACTTGGCTAAGCCTTTGCTTCTATTTCTTGTTCTGTTTCTTGTTCTGGTTCTGGTTCATCTTCTCTTTGTTCTTCTTCATCACCTTTGTTTCTTGATCTTCAGCCAACTCCTCCTTGATCTTGATTAACATTTGTAGTTCTGAGACCCTTTTTAGTAAGGTCTTATTCTGGTTGCTAAGATCAGTGATGAGATCAGATTGGCTTTCAATTAGGCTTTCCTTCTCCTCCATGGCAATGGTCTGTATAGTCACAGTGTCAACATGCCCACTAATTTCATCCTTAGCTTTGGTGAAGGGTAGCTTTAAGATCATCTATTTCTTTATCTTTCTTTGCTGTTTCAGCGTCATGTCTCTCCTTTAGATCTTTGATCTCTACTTTTTTCTCATTTAGCTCTTTAGTTTTGTCTTGAATAATGCCAGACCTCCTATTCAACAACTTTTCCATCCTCTTCACTTTCAACAGGATCTTTGTAATCATTTCATCTTTCACATCAGGTTGATTGATTCTTGATTCAGCATAGCTTTCAGAAGGCCCTGCCTCTGATTGGACTTGTCTCACAGGCATCCTCATAGTGTGACCCTCCTCATCCAGAGATGATTCGGAGTCATTTGAAGAGCTGGTAGATTTACCAGACTCTACAAGCTCAACAGCTATAGGAGAAGTCTGAGGTGAAGAAAAATGAGCTGGAGACATGTAAGGAGACTAAATAGGTGATGGAACAAGTGGAGATGCCATTTCTGCTTCTTGAATTGAAGGTCCTAAGTGAAGATCACCACCTACATCAATATCTGGTGACTCAGCCCTTTGTCTCTCCATTTCTTCTGCAACATGCTCATTAATGTGTCGTTGATGATGAGCTTCTTCTTCTTCTTCTGGAGCTTGCTCATCAGGAGATATATCCTCTTGTTCTTCTTGTTGGTGGATTTGCTCTAACATCCAAGGAAGTATTGGAAAGAAGGTTCCACTATAAAAGTTCCTAGGATCCCTCTTCTTTATGTACATGTAGGACTTGGCATTGTAATGAGTAATATTCATTACTGGTCCTACAGGTGTAAGTTGTGGAAATGCTTCATTGATGTGGCAATGGAGGAATCTGGGGTACATTAGGAACATGTTTCTTCTTCCTTCTTGAACATTTGACACCAGACCATTGAATACATAAACAAACATATTGAATGGTCTGTTGGTGCATAAAGCACAGATAGCTGATGAAGTCGTCACAGGGATATCATTCCACCCTATCTTTCTTTTGGATTAACAGTGCTAGAATAGATGGATAAGAAACCTCCATTGCAGATCTACTAAAGCCTTAACAATTTGCTTTCCTTCATACCCGTCTTCGTAGCCAATGTTGGCAAAGAAGGTCATGATTTCATCATCCTCTAGTTCTTGAGGAGTGTTGGCATCATCACCAAACTGTAGACACTGTCTCATAGTTTGTTTAGTGATGGTAAGGGTGTGATTAGCAAAAATTCTTCCTGTCAAAGTCTTGACACCATCAATCTCTGCTACTTCAACTGTACTCCAGAATGATCTTATGAAGTTTTCATAAATAGCTGCTCTCACTAAGATTGCATGAGCAGCCCTGGTAGTGGAGATGAATCTAATCATGTCTCTAAGTCCTTCTGCTTCAGGGACTTCAGGGTCAAGAAATCCACTAAAATTATGGACCTTTCTCCAAGTGAGGTTTGCTATTAGCTTTTGCACAAGATGCATATAAGTTAGTTTTTGACATCAAATTATTAATTACATTGGTGAAATCAAGCTGATTATTTTAACTTTGACTTTATTTGGGCAAAATTGAACAATCAAAGGTACTGTTGCATAGACATTTTGACCTAACTTGATTTTGCAATGTATGAAACATTTTATTTTGAATTATCTGTCATTTTAATGTTGAGTTTTGAAGCCAACATTTTTTAGTTTGATGATCCCCTTTTCTTATAACTAATTTAGGGTTTTAAAAATCACTTGTTTGTGTTAATTTTCATGATTATTTGTGTCATTGAGCTTGAAAATGTCTATCATTCCTTGGTTTGTAGTTAAATTTAGAGGTTATTTCTTGTTTTAGGGTCCTGAGTTCAAAAAGTGTTCGACGGGTACATCAAGACTTTTGCCGATAATCACCTTGTTTCGATACTGTGTTGGCTTAGAATCGAAATAGAGGCAATATGAGGTTTGTAGAACATAGGAATCAAAATGTTGTTGATGAGTTTGATGATGGATGAAGAATAGTAGTAAGGTTTCACTCGTCACACTTTTGACACTCAAATTTGAAAAGTATTAAGTGCACTGTAAAGATCTATTTAAATAGTCCTTTATACTAATGTTAAAAAAAATATGGTCGACTACTGTAGCAAATATGGAAGATTAAAACAATCAGCATTTGTTACTGCATCAAATGCAGAAGACTAAAATCTGACAGCATTTGTTTATTGTAGCAAATGCGGAAGTTTCAAGTTCAGACACTTGAAAACTATAGCAAATTCGGATGGTTTAAGTTAGCATTCGTTTTGCTCTGTAGCAAATGCAGATGTTTAACTTAGTCTTGACATTTGTATACTCTAGCAATGCTAAAGAACATGTGTTGTTCCATATTTACTTCAACAAATGCGTATGAACAACAAAGTTGTCCGCATTTCTTGAACTTCAAACATGATGATAGAAGAATGAGAGCACACTTCTATTTTATAATGATAAAAATATACAACCAAGTTTCAGTAATGATCTCAGCCTGATTTAGGAAATGCAGCTGAGGAAAACAAATGCATATGAACATAGTTGTCCGCATTAGTTTTCATACTTGAAAACTTTGTCGTGTATAAAAGTGGTAAGACTAATGCGGTAGAGTTAACTTATCCGCATTACTTTCACTTGTGTTTTTCATGACTCAAAACTATTAACCGTATTAGTTGTGTGCTTGGGTTACCTTCACCCGCATTAACCAATGCTCTTACCTGCATTAAGTTTTGAACTTGTCAAATCTTAATGTTTCCACTGTGGATAGTTTTGGTTGTTTTTGCTTTGATGCTTGATCTTTATGTAGCTGTGTCTTTTGTTTTTGACTATTATGAAGATGAGTCTATTGATTTGTTGTTTATGAAGTTTTGACTATTACTTGGGTTGTCAATTCTTGCTTGGATTGACTTGTTCATCAGATGTGATACAAGTTTCCCAGTGTTGACTGATCTTGTACTTTTGTGCTTCAAGATGTCTGCAAAAACTGAGATACTATGGTATAACTTCTGCACCAACACAATCAATTTTTCTGATTTTTTATTCTTCTTTTTATTTTTATATTTTTCAAGAAGGCAAACAACTGTACAAAATGATCAAAATGTTAATTACTCCCCCTAAAGTTTATATCAATAAAAGATAGAAACTGTAAGATTTGTTAAAATTTTGAAGAAAAAAATACTTTTTGTGATTTTTGTTTTTCTTGTCTGTACATGAAGTTAAGATATACCTTTCTTGGGATCATATTAATCTTACCTTTCACAAGTGCAAGCAATTGTTAGTAAAACAGACATGGTCATGAACATATTGACTGAAGGTATGTTTGTCCTCTTAAACTCATACTTGGTCAATATCTTAATGCTAGTGATCTTATCATGTTTTGAGTTGATTGGGTATTCAACATGTACCTCACACTCAAAATCATGGTAATGTCATATTAATCTTATCTTTCATGAAATTGAGATATACCGTTCTTGGGATCAAATTAATCTTACCTTTCACAAGTGCAAGTACTTGTTAGTAAAACAGACATGGTCATGAACATATTGATTGAAGGTATGTTTCTCCTCTTAAACTCATACTTGGTCAATATCTTAATGCTAGTTATCTTATCATGTTTTGAGTTGGTTGGGTATTCAACATGTACCTCACACTCAAAAACATGGTAATGTCAACCATTTGCATGCAGTGTATGATAGAACTTTAACAGCTTACTTGACCATGTCACTTAAATTATTAAATCTCATTTTACTTGATGCTCATTGGGATTCTTTTGTTTTGAACCTTTTATCAGTTTGATCCACATTGGGATTCTTTTAACTTCACTTTGGAAGGTGACCTCTTAGGATTCTTTTGTTTCATTCACTTGGAATGTATTTTATTCCATTGATTCATCCAAACTGGATGTGTTCCTCATTGGGAATCTTGATGGATCATGACATCAGCACTATGTGCTTGTTTTTCTAGGTATTTGCTCAGCAAAACAATGGAAAAACTGATATGAGTAAAAGAGATTCATATGTCATCATTACCTGGTGTGTTCAGGTTGCTACACACACACGTTTGGATAAGCTAATACTTATACATACTTTGAGATGAAAGCTTCACAGTTGAATATAAGCCTTAGTTCATTACTGCATGTGTTTTCTTTTCCAAGTTGAGCCACCCGCATATCAAATAAGTCATGTCAGTCACTTGAGATTTATAAATAATTACAGTGAATGATATAACGACTGTAATTATATCATTTCCCTTAGTATAAAACATATAAATCAGTAAGATAATTTCTTTTTGTGTTTTTGTGAATTTTTTAATGTTTTTATTGATTTTGGTTTTTACTCAAGGTTAATCATGCCAATTGATTGAACTAAGAATTCAAATCTGTTAGGATCAAATGCCTTAGTGAATAAATTAGCTAATTGATTATCAGTGTGAACCTGTATCAATTTGATTAACCCTTTTTCAGCACAATCTCTCAAAAAGTGATATCTAATTTCAATAAGTTTAGTTTTTAAGTGTTGACCTAGATTATTTGTTATGAACATTGTTGCTGTGTTGTCAATATGAATTGGTGTGTGCAAGAAATTAAAACCATAATCAAGCATCTAGTTTTGAATCCAGAGAACTTGAGAGCAACAGCCTGATGCTGTAATGTACTCAGCTTCTACTGTTGAAACAAACACATTTGTCTGCTTGTTGCATTGCCATGAGACCAGTCTAGGACCAAGAAATTGATAACCGCCAGATGTGGACTTCCTATTGAGATTGCATCCTACATAGTCACTGTCAGTGTATGTATAGAGATTGAAATATCCTTCCTTTGGATACCATAATCCAAGTGTAGGCTTGCCCTTGAGATATCTGAATATCCTCTTGACTGCATTCATATGTGATTCCTTTGGATCTGCTTGATACTTGGCACAAACACAAACAACAAACATAATGTCAGGTCTACTAGTTGTTAGATACATGAGTGATCCAATCATAGATCTGTAATGAGTCTGATCCACTGATTTTCCTTCTGGGTCTGGACCTATCTTCATCTTGGTATCAATAGGAGTTCTGATAGACTGACAATCTGCAAAATGAAACTTCTTCAGCATGGTTTCCATATATTTTGATTGATTGATGAAGATTCCATCTGTTGTTTGTTGTACTTGCACTCCTAAAAAGAAAGTGAGTTCTCCCAATGCACTCATTTAGAACTTGGAATGCATGAGATCTTCAAAATCTTTGTAGAGTTATTTGTTTGTTGAGCCAAAGATGATATCATCCACCTAAATCTGGACTAGCAACATGTTTTTTCCTTTTCTCTTTCTGAAGAGAGTCTAATCAATCTTTCCTCTTTCATATCCATTTATGAGCAGAAAAGATTATAGAGTCTCATACCACTTTCGTGGTGCTTGATGAAGACCATACAAAGCTTTGACAAGCTTATATACTCTGTGAGGGAAATCAGGGTCTTCAAATCCTGGAGGTTGACTCACATAGACTTCTTCAGCAATCTTTCCATAGAGAAAGGCACACTTCACATCCATTTAGCAATCTTTCCATAGAGAAAGGCACACTTCATATCCATTTGATACACTGTGAATTTCATAGATGCAGAGTACGCAAGGAAAATTCTTATAGCTTTTAATCCTGCTACAGGAGCAAACACTTCATCGTAGTCTATGCCTTCTTCGTATGTGTATCCTTAGGCTACTAATTTGCTTTGTTTCTGATGACAATGCCCCTATCATTGGTCTTGTTTCTATATAGCCACCTGGTACCGATAGGCTTCGGGCAGATCTACCAGTTGCCATACCTCTTGTTTCTTGAACTGGAGTAACTCTTTCTGCATTGCCTCGATCAAGCTGTTGTCTTGAAGAGCCTTTTTTATGTTCTTAGGGACTATCTGACATAGAAAGCAAGAAAACAAACATATGTTTGCAATACTTGACTTGCTTCTAGTCACCTGCTCATCTAGTTCAACAATGATGCCTGACACTGGATGATCCTTATGTATCCTGGTGGTTTGAATGGAGTCACCAGTAATTGATACATCAAGGTTGGAGACATTCAGATCATCATGGTAGGAGGCACCTTCAGGTTGTGATGTGGGAGAGTGATGAAAGTAATCAAGGGCTTCATTGGTTTTTGCATGGGCATCTGCTGCACTTTGAACACTGTCATCATTTTCACTCCTCTCAGTTTCAACTGGAGCAGTAGCTGGTGTTGGATTCCTCACTTCATTTGATGGTTCATCTGAAGGAGTAGGCATACAACTAGAACCAGCCTCAGTTGAAACACTTTGATGTCTTCATCTGGTTGTTCAGCAAAATTAGGAGGGATCATGGGAAAATCATCTCTTCTTGCTACTGATTTGGAAGATTCAGCTGATTGTAGGTTACCAACATTTGACAAGTGGAACAGATCAAAAGATCTAGTAAATGAGTCAATATCAAACAACCAGTTAGGACCATTGATTGATTTGGGAAAGGAGTGTTCCTTGAATTGAACATTGGTTGATTCATCAATTATGTTCCTAGGATTAAACACACTGAAAGCCTTTGAAGCTGAGGAATAGCCCACAAAGAATCCCTCATCAGACTTTGGAGCAAACTTTCCCAAATGATCTCGGGTGTTTAATATTGATACATGACTACCAAATGACTTAAAGAATCCAATGAATAGCTTTCTTAGAAAAATGAGTTCATAAGGTGTCTTATTGCTTTCTTTGACTATCAGAGTTTGATTTTGTATAAAGCAAACTGTGTTGACTGCCTCAGCCCAAAAGGTAATAGGCAGTTTAGCGTCTGCTAGCATCGTTCGTGCTGCTTCAATCAGTGTTCTATTTCTCTTTTCAGCTACCAAATTTTGTTGAGGAGTTCTAGCTGCACTGATGTAACACCCGAAATTTATGATTAGACGAAGAAAAATAATAATAAGAAAAGAAAAAAAAAGTATCTTGGAAGGAAATGAGAAGGAACAAAAGTGGAGGGGGCTTTGTGTAAAAAGTACAAAGAAAAGATAAATATCTGACACTTATGGGGATGGTTGCCCACCCTTTTCTTACAACACCCAAATCATCGAACGTTTTAGAGAGAGAAAGAGAAGACTATGAGATTTTGAAGGAAGAACAAGAAGAAGAGGTCTGGTTCAAGGTACAAGATCTCACAACAACCGGTTTTGAGGAAGCCATACTCGCAGCTGCATAAGGTGAGTTCTAAGACCCCTATTTTACCCGTTTTTGAACGATTTTAGGGCTGGAACACATCGTGAAACTGTTTTTGAGCTTTGAGTGCTTAATCCGTGTATGTATGTACGAGAATGTGTGTGTATGGTCCGTTCAGGCTGCTATGCCTACTGTATATAAGATTTCTAGGACAGATATATGAGTTACAACATGTTGTTCATGTGTGTACTGTTAATGTATGTCTTAGAAGTCTTTCCTACGATGTGTATGATGTTTAGCTTGTTCTAAGTGGATAATATGATAAATCTATGCTAAGGGTGTGTTAAGATGATGAATGAGTTATGGAAATGACACAGGTTAAGTTGCAAGTCACCTTACTCAGCCGCATTGACTAACGCGGATAGCCAAACGAAATACGGCTAAGGCAGTCTTTAGCCGCATTAACAAATGCGGATGACTAGGAAAATGTAGCCGAGGCATTTTGCTCAGCCGCATTGACCTAACGCGGATAGGTCAGGAAATGCGGCTAAGGCAGTACACCACCGCATTGACCTAATGCGGACAAGTCAGGAAAAATGGCTAAGGCATTCCTCAGCCGCATTGACCAATGCGGGTAGATCATGAAATGCGGCTAAGGCATTCCTTAGCCGCATTGACTAATGCGGGCAGTCAAGGAGATGTAATTATTTGTTCACCCACATGGGTTAATGCGGATGGTCAAAGTAATGCGGATGAACAAAAATGGGAAATGCGGATAGATGCTTAGAAAAAGTTCTGATTTATTTGGGGAAAACGAGTAATATAGGCTTTGATCTAGAATGTTCTCGAGAGTTATGTAGGTTGACTTTTGAGGTCATAGACGGTATGACAGGCATGTAATGATATGGGTATGTGGCCTTGCATGATGATGTATGAACGATATGAGTATGTTCCTTATGATAGTGTATGTTTATCTTTCTCAAAACTTTACGAATTATGATAATGAATGAACAAAGTATTATGTAATGTAAAGTGAAAGATAATGAAAGAGGGACATAATGATGAATGCATGCGTTAATGAATGAATGAAAAAGAAATATGATGACGAATACATGCGTTAATAAACGAACGAAAGAAGTCTTGCAAGCATTGGATAAGGAAAACGGGTCCTTCTTTATGATTGACCATATGTATGGTGCCTCTACCGCTTACCTCTAGTACTGTGGCATACACTTGATGTTCATTTAATGACTTTGGCCCAGTAGCTAAGACTGATTGGGGTATAGCATATGGTATTGGTACAAAAGATATCCAATGTGCAAGTTAAGATGTAATGAACGAATGAATGAATGAATGAAAGAGATAATAAAGATATTATCTATGTGTACGTATAATGTATGATCACAAGAAAGAGAAGAATGGTTTTAATGATAACAAAGTATGTTTATTATAAAACTAGAACTCACTCAGCAACGCTGACTTTTTATGTGTTTCCAGTTGGCAGGTAGTGTTGCTGGGGATGGCACGAGGCGACTACTCAGCTCCTTTGGGATGGCATTCTTTTGCTCATAATGCATGCAACACATTATGTTGTATGCAAGTGCAAGTGTTCCTTGAGGGTCCCGATAAATGGGATTACTTAAGAAATCTTCTTTAAATTTAGTTTTAATGTTTTTGTACTAGAGGTCACTGTTTATGACCATTTTGTAAATGATAATGATGTAATACATTGTAAAAGCTTTTATGATGAAATGAGATGTCTCTTTTGAATGTTTCCGCTGCAATTTCTATTTAAATGTATGTTTTATGTGCGATGAATGACCAACCGTACCTGGGTACGGGGCCTTACAAGTTGGTATCAGAGCCAAAGTTTAAGTGAATCGGGTAAATTTTCAAAATAAACCTTAACTTAAACTGAGATTGGGACAGAAAGGGAACGAATGCCAATCTGTGTAGCTGCGTGCCATGAGGTATTTTCTTATAGTTAACCGGTATTATGTGCGCATGTTATGTGGTGTATGTGCTACTGTTAGATTTAGATACTAATGTAGTCAGGACAGGTAATGCTCGGGGTACGAAGAGTAAAGTAAGTGGCTAATCACAACTGGCCACTGTAATTAGGGACTTACTATACTTGACATAAACTGAGCTATTCCCTTGAATGACCGTGTTAGTGTTTGAATCTTTCAGTGAGTATTAGAGGATGGCCGATGGTAGATCATCCAAAGCTTCACGGGGTGGAGGTGGTGGCGGACGTGGTGCTGAACCACGAGCCACAAGAGGAAGCCCTAGGTTGGAGAAAGTGGTTCATGAAGAACCCGAGACCCCTCATCAGGAGTGTGTAGACGAGAGCGCTAATCTGAGAGCCTCGGTAAAAGAGCAGTGGTTGAAGAGGTGCATCAAGTCATGCAGACGATCTTACCGTCTGTGATGACCGAGGTGATAAAGGCTGTTCGGGAAGGAGAAAGAAAAAAGAGGAATAGGTCCTCAGGAAGACAGGAGCAACCAGGGCCGAAAATGGTTCTTTCTGATGATGAAGAAGAAGAGGAAGAGGAGCCTGTGCAGGAGCAAGCATGAGGCTGTAAGTACAGGGCGTTTATGAGGTGCAAGCCCCCTACTTTTGACGGTAATGGCACCGCTATTGCTGCACACTAGTGGGTGAGAGAAATGGAGGTTGTTCTTGATATCAGCGAGTGCCAGGTGGACAAAACGGTGAAGTTTGCTACCCACTCTTTCATGGGTTCGGCTCTATGCTGGTAGGACAACATAGTCCAAGCCGAGGGTAGTAGGGCCATTGGAAGGATGAAGTGGTCCGAGCTGAAAAGATTGGTGATCGAGGAGTTCAGTCCTCGTCGAGAAATGGATAAAGTTGAGAGAGAGTTCCTGCAGTTGGAGGCGGGGACGATGACCCACCAACAGTACACCACCAAATTTAATGAGATGGCGAGACTGGTGCCGGATCAGGTGACGCCGGTGTGTCGGAAGATTAACCGGTACATTCAGGGGCTGCCAGCTGACATCCGGAGGCACCTGATTTCTGCTCGACCGAGCACCTTTAGGTCGGTAGTGGATTTGGCAGTAAGGCTATATGATGAACGGGCTGTGGTGGTGGTGGCTGAGGGTAGTAAGAAGGGCGGTGGTGAGAGAAACTGGCAGGGGAAGAGGTTTGGTCGAGGTGATACTTCGACGAGTAACAAGAAGGCGCGGGTGGATAACCGCCGTGTGGTCACGCCAGGTGCAGGATTGAGGAAGTGTGGCAAATGTGGGAGAGAGCACTCGGGGGAGTGCAAGTGGGGATCAAACATCCGTTTCAAATGCGGGAAGATAGGGCATATGGCAAAGGATTGCCGGACAGGCAAATGTTTTAACTGTGGGGAAGGTGGTCATATGAGCAGAGCCTGCAAGAAGCCGAGGGCTGAGGGTTCCGGCGTGAAGAAGACAGGGAATGAAGGACAGAGGGCAAGCGCCAGGGTATTTACGATGACGCAGGAGGAGGCTAGGACGGACCCTGATGTTGTGTCCGGTACGTTTCTGGTGAACCAAACTTTAGCCTCTGTATTATTTGATTCGGGTGCCAGTAGGAGTTTTATTTCTACTGCTTTCTTTACCAAACTGCCTGTTAGTAGTAGACGTGTCAATGTACCGTTCGATGTAGAAACTGTGATAGGTAAGTCTACCAGGATTTCCGAGGTGATAGAGGGTTGTGATGTGGAATTAGAGGGCCACAAATTTCCGATTAGACCATTCGTGATGACCTTAGGTGGTTTTGATTTGGTGCTTGGGATGGATTGGTAGGCGGACTTCGAGCCAAATATAGCGTGTCAAAAGAAGCTGATTCGTTTGGTAGCGCCCGAAGGGAGTTCAGTAACAGCTTATGGAGATCGGGTCGTGACGATCCCGAAGGTGGTCTCAATGGCGGTGGCGGGAAAGTGTATGAGGCGTGGATGTAGCGCCTACTTATGTTATGTAAAGGATGTGGAAACGCCAACACCACAACTATCCGATGTTGCGGTTGTGTGTGATTTTCCAGACGTGTTCCCAGAAGACTTATCAGGATTGCCACCTGACCGAGAGATCGAGTTCCAGATTGACCTGATACCGGGTGCTCAACCTGTCGCCAAAGCACCGTATCGATTGGCTCCGACGGAAATGAAAGAGTTGATGGAGCAGTTGCAAGAGCTGCTAGATAAGGGGTTCATTAGACCGAGTATCTCAACTTGGGGTGCCCCGGTCCTATTTGCAAAGAAGAAAGATGGTAGTATGAGGATGTGTATCGACTACCGCCAGCTGAACAAGTTGACGGTGAAGAACCGATACCCCTTGCCGAGAATCGATGATTTGTTTGATCAACTTCAGGGTGCCAGTTGGTTTTCAAGGATAGATCTTCGATCCGGCTACCATCAACTAAAGGTGAGAGAGCATGATATCCCTAAAATAGCTTTTCCCACGCGCTACGGTCACTACGAGTTTCTTGTCATGTCTTTTGGTCTGACCAATGCGCCAGCTGCTTTTATGGATCTAATGAACTGGGTGTGTCGGACGATGTTGGATAAATCAGTGATTGTGTTTATTGATGATATTTTGATTTATTCGAAAAGTGAGACTGAGCATGCCGGCCACATTCGAGAGGTTCTGGAGACATTGAGAAGGGAGAAACCGTATACTAAATTCTCCAAGTGCACGTTCTGGTTGCGCGAATTTCAATTCTTGGGTCACGTGGTGAACCCGGAGGGGATTATGGTTGATCCGGCAAAGGTGGAAGCGGTAATGCAATGGAAGTCTCCAAAGACGCCATCCGAAATCCGAAGTTTCTTGGGTTTGGTGGGCTATTATAGAAGATTCATTCAAGAGTTCTCAAAGATCGCTTCTCCACTAACTAAGTTGACCCGGAAAGATGTAAAGTTTGTATGGGGTCAAGCTCAAGATAAGGCGTTCGAAGAGTTGAAAACGAGATTGACCCAAGCTCCTGTACTGTCGTTGCCCGAGGGAAGTGAAGATCTGGTGGTTTATTCTGATGCTTCCTACTTGGGTTTGGGGTGCGTGTTAATGCAGAGGGGAAAGGTTTCAAGATGAGGCAGAGGCAGAGGCGATGGTTGGAGCTCATAAAGGATTATGATTGTGAGATTCATTATCATCCGGGCAAAGCCAACATGGTGGCAGATGCCCTTAGCCGAAAGGAACGCCCTGAGCCAATTCGTGTGAAGGCGTACCAACTGATTATGACCTCGGATGTGATGAAGCAAGTCAAAGAGTTTCAAGATGAGGCACTAAAAGAAGATCATCTTAACTCTGAGAGGACGAGAGCTCTGGTCGCGGAGTTGGGTGAAAACACATTTGGTGTTAGCACCCGGTTTGAGCGGATGTGGATTCCTTGTTTTGGGGATCTACGGGTAAAGATCATGGATGAAGCCCACAAGACTCGATACTCCATTCATGCCGGTGCCACGAAGATGTACCAAGACATGAAGAAAGACTGTTGGTGGCCGGGTATGAAGCGTGATGTGGTGGAGTATGTGAGTAAGTGCCTTACTTGCTTACACGTGAAGGCCGAGCACCAGAAGCCGTATGGGAAGATCCAACCTTTGGATATACCGGAATGGAAGTGGGAGCACATCACCATGGATTTCATTACGAAGTTGCCGCGTACCCCGAAAGGGTATGATGCTATATGGGTGATCGTTGACCGCTTGATGAAGAGTGCTCACTTTCTACTGATGCGCGAGACATATTCATCCGAGAGGTTGGCTGATCTTTCATCAAAGAGATTGTTACTCGTCATGGTGTACCGGTGTCGATTGTGTCTGATCGCGACACCCGGTTTACCTCCAAATTCTGGAAGAAATTCCACGACGCCATGGGGACGAGACTACATATCAGCACGGCTTATCATCCCCAGACTGATGGTCAGTCCGAAAGGACCATTCAGACATTGGAAGACATGCTTCGGGAATGTGTGATTGACTACGGGGGAAGTTGGGATGACCACTTACCGCTAGCTGAATTCTCATACAATAACAGCTATCATGCCAGCATCGGCATGCCACCTTATGAGATGCTATACGGTAGGAGGTACAGGACACCCGCTTGTTGGGGTGATATTGGTCAGAAGGAACTGGGGAGCGTCGAAGTGATCAAGGCTACGACCGAAAAGCTTGAAAAGATCAAGGCCTACATGAAGGCAGCCAAGGACAGGCAAAAGTCGTATGCTGATAAACAACGCAGACCAATTGAATTCCAGGTGGGTGACTGGGTTATGTTGAAGGTCTCACCTTGGAAGGGTATCATTCGGTTCAGGAAGCGGGGCAAGTTGAGCCTGCGGTATATAGGCCCTTTCCGAATCATTGCCTGAGTAGGAGAGGTGGCCTATAGGTTGGAGTTGCCAGATGAGTTAGGTGGATTCACCCGACATTCCACGTATCTCATCTGAGGAAATGTTTGGCAGACAAAGACATGATTGTTCCACTGGGGGATATCGAAGTAGATGAACGACTCAATTATGTGGAGCAACCGGTGGCAATCATTGACCAAAAGAGAAAAAGTTGAGAAATAAAGTGGTTCCTCTTGTGCGTGTACAGTGGAAGCACAGAAAGGGATCCGAGTCTACGTGGGAGCCTGAAGAGGAGATGAGACAGCATTACCCACATCTGTTCGAGGAATAACAGGTTTCGGGGATGAAACCTAGATAAGGGGGTGGACTTGTAACACCCGAAATTTCTGATTAGACGAAGAAAAATAATAATAAGAAAAGAAAAAAGAAAGTATCTTGGAAGGAAATGAGAAGGAACAAAAGTGGAGGGGGCTTTGTGTAAAAAGTACAAAGAAAAGATAAATATCTGATACGTATGGGGATGGCTGCCCACTCTTTTCTTACAACACCCAAATCATCGAACGTTTTAGAGAGAGAAAGAGAAGACTACGAGATTTTGAAGGAAAAACAAGAAGAAGAGGTCTAGTTCGAGGTATCTCACAACAACCGGTTTTGAGGAAGCCATACTCGCAGCTGCATAAGGTGAGTTCTAAGACCCCTATTTTACCCGTTTTTGATCGATTTTGGGGCTGGAACACATCGTGAAACTGTTTTCGAGCTTTGAGTGCTTAATCCGTGTATGTATGTATGAGTATGTGTGTGTATAGTCCGTTCAGGCTGCTATGCCTACTGTATATAAGATTTCTAGGACAGATATATGAGTTACAGCATGTTGTTCATGTGCGTACTGTTGATGTATGTCTTAGAAGTCTTTCCTACGATGTGTATGATGTTTAGCTTGTTCTAAGTGGATAATATGATAAATCTATGCTAAGGATGTTTTAAGATGATGAATGAGTTATGGAAATGGCACAGGTTAAGTTGCAGGTCACCTTACTCAGCCGCATTGACTAATGCGGATAGCCAAACGAAATACGGCTAAGGCAGTCTTCAGCCGCATTAACAAATGCGGATGACTAGGAAAATGTGGCCGAGGCATTTTGCTCAACCGCATTGACCTAATGCGGATAGGCCAGGAAATGCGGCTAAGGCAGTGCTTAGCTGCATTGACCTAATGCGGACAAGTCAGGAAAAATGACTAAGGCATTCCTCAGCCGCATTGACCAATGCGGGTAGATCATGAAATGCGGCTAAGGCATTCCTCAGCCGCATTCACTAATGCGGGCAGTCAAGGAGATGCGATTTTTTGTTCACCCGCATGGGTTAATGCGGATGGTGAAAGTAATGCGGATGAACCAAAATGGGAAATGCAGATAGATGCTTAGAAAAAGTTCTGATTTATTTGGGGAAAACGAGTAATATAGGCTTTGACCTAGAATGTTCCCGAGAGTTATGTAGGTTGACTTTTGAGGTCATAGACAGTATGACAGGCATGTAATGATATGGGTATGAGGCCTTGCATGATGATGTATGAACGATATGTGTATGTTCCTTATGATAGTGTATGTTTATCTTTCACAAAACTTTACGAATTATGATAATGAATGAACAAAGTATTATGTAACATAAAGTGAAAGATAATGAAAGAGGAACATAACGATGAATGCATGTATTAATGAATGAATGAAAGAGAAATATGATGACGAATACATGCATTAATGAATGAATGAAAGAAGTCTTGCAAGCATTGGATAAGGAAAACAGGTCCTTCTTTGTGATTGACCATATGTATGGTGCCTCTACCGCTTACCTCTAGTACTGTGGCATACGCTTGCTGTTCATTTAATGACTTTGGCCTAGTAGCTAAGACTGATTAGGGTATAGCATATGGTATTGGTACAAAAGATATCCAATGTGCAAGTTAAGATGTAATGAATGAATGAATGAACGAATGAAAGAGATAATAAAGATATTATCTATGTGTACGTATGATGTATGATCACATGAAAGAGAAGAATGGTTTTTAATGATAACAAAGTATGTTTATTATAAAACTAGAACTCACTCAACAACACTGACTTTTTATGTGTTTCCAGTTGGCAGGTAGTGTTGCTGAGGATGGTACGAGGCGACTACTCAGCTCCTTTGGGATGGCATTCTTTTGCTCATAATGCATGTAACACATTATGTTGCATGCAAGTGCAAGTGTTCCTTGAGGATCCCGATAAATGGGATTACTTAAGAAATCTTCTTTAAATTTAGTTTTAATGTTTTTGTACTAGAGGTCACTGTTTATGACCATTTTGTAAATGATAACGATGTAATATATTGTATAAGCTTTTATGATGAAATGAGATGTCTCTTTTAAATGTTTCCGCTGCAATTTCTATTTAAATATATGTTTTATATGCGATGAATGACCTACCATAAGGTACCCGGGTACGGGGCCTTACAACCGAATTGATACTTAATGCCTTTGGTTGTACAAAATGAACTCAGATCTTCATTTCTGGATTCAGTTCTATTATCACTTTTGATTGATTTTATGTTATGATCAAGTTGTTTTTCAATCTGAGTGATAAAGTCTTTTATTATTTGTGGTGCTTCGTTTTTATGAAGTAAGAAGAAAAACCATGTAAAGCGTGAGTAATCATCAATGATCACCAAACAATACTATTTCTTTCCAATACTCATAACATGAGTTAGTCTAAAAAGATCCATGTGAGGTAACTTTAATGGAGTATTGTTTGTGTTCACAAGCTTCGTTTTATGAGATGAATTGTGTTGTTTTCCTTTAAGACTTGCTGAACAGTGGTCAATGAAGTGAAATTCTTTCTGAGGAAGACCAACTACATGGTTTCCTTTGACAAGTCTGTTCATGTTTTTAAAATTTTTATGTCCCAAACGTCAATGCCAAAGTTGTAACTCATCAAATGATGCCATAGACACAAGACAGGTTTCTTCTTTGAGATGTACAGAATTGAGGTTTAAGACATTGGTATTATTCTTCCTCGGGGTCCTCAAGACAACCCATTCTTCAGGAATTTGAAATCCTGGTTTCAGAATGTAGCAATGAGTGTCAGTGAAGTGAGTAGAATATTTCTTGTCACAGATCTGAGACACACTAAGAAGATTGAAATTCAACTGCTTACAGTAGTTCACTCTTTCAAAGCTTAACAATTCGTTTGTCACAAATCCTTCACCCGTAATCCTGCCACCTTATGAATCTACACCAAATGCTACAATTGTTCCTTGAATATGCTTGAAGTCATGAAGGAGGGAACGATCTCCAGTGATGTGTCGGGAGCATCGACTATCCATGTACCATAAGCTATTGGATTTGTATAGATGACCCTGCAAGTAAAAGAAACTAATTAGAATATGGAACCCAAGCCATGGCAGTCTTGGGTTTACCATTTCTATCTAGGACTGTAACTTCTTAGTATTTTCCTCTAGGTTGAACTTTCGAGGATGATGCTTTGATTGATTTGAGTGGGGTTCTTCTAGTTCTCTTTCTCTTAATTTTAACTGACGTGTCAGAGGAGTCATCAAACCTTTGGTCTCTATTGCTAAATAGAAATTGAGCATGTTTTTGATTTTCAGAAATCATGTTTGTTTTAGATCTTGGAAAAACATTAAGTGATTGTTTCACAATTTTATTTTTCTTTTGTTTGATGCTCTTTGACTGCCAATTGTCATAGAAGTCATCATCAGAATATGAGATTCTTGATTGTCTATTCTGGACTAGCCTTCCAGATTTGACTTTGACACTTGAAATTGATGAAATTGGCTTGCTTTGAGGAACTCTCAAGCCTTTCTGATTAAAGAAAAAATTAGATGTATTGTGATTTTTCATATCACACACTGAACAATTCTTGTTGAAATAACAATTCTTGTTTAAGTGGTTGTTCATGTTACAGATTGAGCAGTATTGGTTGTAATAACACTCATCAGTGTTGTGATTTGACACATCATAGTTTTCACAGTACATCTGTCTGATCTTTGTTTTTGATGATGAAGCTTCTTGATATTTGATTGATTTAGACTTTCACTCTTGTTTTATTTTGATTAAAGAAGCAAGTTCATCCTTTTTGTTATTAGTAGATTGTTTCATAACTCTATTGTGTCTCTTGTTTGAAGGTTGTCTTTGCTTCTTTTGTGCCTTTTCTCACCTCCAAATCAAATTGTTGAACATCCTTTTTATTGAACATATCAAAACCTATTCCTTGTTTTGATTTAGGAGGCGAGCTCAGATCAATCTTTATTTTTGGTGATTGATTCTTTGGGGATTTTGATTTGAATGATGGTGATGCTAAAGCTTTTCCTTTAGTTTTTGTTGAAACCTTGTCTGATTTGCTTGAATTGTTTGGAGATTTAACATCACAATTAGATTTGATTTCAGCAGTGTGTTTCAAAGGCAATTTAGCATCTCTTTTTAATTTGAGTCTTTCTAGGATGAATTTCACAAAATGAATGATGGCCTTGACTGTACTCTTTTGTTTCTTTACACTGACATGTTTGTCTGAACATTCTTTTATCTTAATGGGGTGACCTAATCTGATTTTATCCTTATTTGTTTCAATGTACACACTTGGGTTATTTTTAGGATTTGTTGTCTGTGAAACTAGTGTTTTAGTTTCTAAAGATTTAGGTTCAATTGAGTCAGACAAAGTAAGAGGCTCAGGCATGATAGTGTATTTGTCATTGTATGGTGGTGGTCAAGAATTATATCCAATTCTAGTCATGTCTTTATGCTCCTTTTGTGAGTCAAGCAACTCTTGTAGCTTAGCAGAAGAGAATCTAAACTTTTCAAGTTTCACTTCAGTGGATGATTTCTCATCTTTGGTTTTGGTTAACAGTTCAGTTAACCTCTCATTCTCAACTACTAAAGTATACTTCTCACCATGCAATTTTTCAATGAAGCCAAGGCATACGCATTAGTTAATGCAGATGTTCAACAACTAATGTGGCTGAATACCTTTTGTACTTAGACTAGTATTCTGTATAGATGTCAAGGTAGTTTAGTCATCTGTACAGGCTTTATGTCAGCATATAAATAAAGTAGATAATCCATCTTATGTATGTTTTTCACTCACAAAGATACCTAGTACTCTAGTTACGAGGTTCTGAGGCTGTCTTTTCACTGTTCTTGAAAACCGTAGAACCCGTTGTAACTTGTTTGTTCCACAATCAATATACAAGCATTTATGAGTACATTTACAGCATTAAATGTTCTTTGATTCAGTATTTCCGCTACTTAATCATTGACTCAACACCATATTCGATCCTTGTTGACTCTATATCAACAAAGAATATCATTCTCGGACCTAGTTAATTGGTATCAGGGCTTTGGCTCTCTGATTCAACTTAAGATCTACTCAGATCTTGGCTGAAAATCATTTGATCTAGTGATTGAGTTGCTCATTAACAAAACTCGGTTGTTAATGAGTACGAAGCCGTAAAAATCCCGAAAAACCATCTTCTTTTACTTTTCTGCTACGGGAACATACTGAAAATCATCGGTAGTGTTCAGATCTGTGATTGAACACAAACAAAATACATAAAAATTGCCAAAATAGAAATAAAAAGAAGCTGTTACAGAGCAAGAAGACCCTACTGACTGCTACTATTCATAGAACTCATTACATAAACCGATTACTGAAACCGTGGACTGTTTGGACTATTGGACATAAAATCAATCTAAACCATATTCAAACAATCTAAAATCATTTTATAAATCATGGATTCTATTAACTTTTTTGAACATGGTCATGCTTCTAAACCTCCAATGCTTAAAAACAAATCTGATTTTAAGCAATGGAAAATTAGGTTTAGGAACTATATTATAGGTGTAGATCCAGATTATTGGATATACATATGCAAAGGGCCTTACATTCCAGTCTCTCTAAATGCTAACCAAGCTGCACAGTATAAGACAGTCAGAATCCCCAGTAAGGATCCAAACCTTAATCTTGATGATGTTGATTATAAGAAGATTAAGATTGAGATTAAAGCATACTCCATTCTCACTCTGGCTTTGAAGATGGATGTACTCAAAAGATTAGAGAAATGAATCAATGCAAAAGGTGTATGGGATGTACTTCAGATCATGAGTGAAGGAAGCAGTGAGGTTACTAAGATTAATAAAGACAAACTGATTAATCAATATGAAATATTCCATCAAACCAAAGGAGAATTTATCTCAAAACAACTTCATAGATTCGTCCAATTGGTAAATAATCTGGAGATAGTGGGGTCACCTACATAGAAAAAGAGATGAACAAGAAGATACTGCATAGCCTGCCTGAAAGCGAGAAGCAAAATGTGACCATGCTAAAAAACACACTTGATCCGAGAGCATGAGCTTAGACATCATGATAGAAAAGATTAAAGCTCTTGAACTGGATGAGATGTGACATCCGTCACCAAAGGTTCGTTATCTAACGTGTTCGATTAACTTTTGCTATCAGTCGTTCCTCATTTTTGTAACCCATTTATGTGGATATCATGATTGCTTGCTTGGTTATCTTTATGCGTGTGCTATCGTTGCTTGAATTGTCACCAACCTAAAACGTTATCTAAGATTGCCCCCGTTAACATTGAACGCATCATTTATGTATAAAATTATTGTCACGAATAAAACCATTTTTAAGTTTCAAATACTATTAACAACATTTTATCATTAATAAAACAAGCCTAATTACTAACGTTTTCAATCGAAATAAAATTTGGGAACCTGAGGGCAAAGTGCATGGACTAAAATTGACATTTTGCAAACTTGGGATGGGTATAAAAACCCCTTCCCAGCCATTTCTTCACCATGTCCTTCACTTCATCTTCTTCACCTTCTTCTCCATTTTCCTCTCAAACTAGCACCAAAATCCGTCAAATTTGTTGCGTTTTCACCGTCAAATCTTGGTTATCACGGTGAATACTTACTCCTAGTAGGTAGATAACCTTGTTTGACCCGTTCCTTGCTCGATTTCACTTCTGCGTTTTCTAGGGTTTCGGGTGCTCGGGTTCATCCGAGCACATGAGGTCGTGTAGGCTTGTATGTTGCGTTTCTGAGTGTGCTTCTTGTTTAGACATGTTAGAATAGGTATTCTTGAAGTTCTTGGGGTATAAAAAAAGTGCACGGAGCAGCCGGAGACTGCTCTACACTCGGCAGTCGCGATTCTGTTGTTCTTCACGACTGGGTCTGTTCACATGACTGAGCCGTGCGATTGGGTGAATCGCACGACTGAGTCATGCGTATGGGCGTGTCGCTCGACTGAGCCGTGCGATTGGGTGAGTCGCACGACTGAGTCATGCGCCTGGGTGTGTGCGGTTGAATGTGTGTGCGATTGAGTCCATGCGAGTAAATATGTGTGCGATTATGAGTGAGTCGCATGACTGAAAGGCCAGTCGCACGAATGAATGTTCAATCGCATGATGAACATTCAATCGTGTGTACGGAGGTTGAGTCATGCGATTGGGTCTTGCATTGTACGACTGAATGCTTAGTTGCGTAAATGAAGGTTCAATCGTACGAATGAAGCTGATTCGTGCGAATGAACGTTCAATCGTGTGTTTGGAGGTTGAGTCGTGCGATTGGGTCTTGCATGGTACGACTGAATGCTTAGTTGCATGAATGAAGGTTCGATCGAACGAATGAAGCTGATTCGTACGACTGAAGGTCCATTCGTGCGAATGGAGGGTTGAGTCGTGCGTCCGGTCCTGTTGTGTGACTGATGATGCGTGTGTGTGTGAATCCCCTTTTCGGAGATCTTACGATGATAAGGTAACATTAATAAAGTGTCATAGCTTGACCAAAAAGATTAAAGTCAACGCTATCAACAGGCACATACTATTTCTATTTAAAATAACCTAGTCTGATGTGCGTATGTCTGCTTGTGTGTGTGCTACCCACGACCGAACCGAAACTGCCCGAACCTATTGACACCATCTTATGGTTTATGCTCATTATTAGTGCTTGTTAGTAACTGTCAATAGGTAATTGACCGTTCATAGCATCGTGCCTTTGGAATCTTTCATCATTCATGCTTATCATCGATTCAGTGAGTTTCGTGGCCCCTTTCTATGTTTAAAATACTTTTAAATATTTTCAAACTTGGGGGAAAAGAATGCTCGCATACTTAACACATTTTCAAGCATCATCCCTAGTGGAAGTCTGCGGCAACACTTATGGTTAACTTATCTTGCTTATCTTGTTGAATGATGCTATTATGACTCTTGATTCTATGCTATGTTACTACCTTGTATGTTACTTGGTGGCTTTACATTACTATGCGCATTTACTTTCATGCTATGTGTTGTATGATGTTACTTGTGAATACTATTGGTCTTGGATGCTCTCGGCTGTGTGGTTCTTCTGTGTGATTCTTCTAAGCCGATCATCCATTACAAACATTAATCCCGGTAATGGGACCTAAAGATTGATTTGGTTGTAACCTATACGAATACGCTGTGTGGATCTTGCTACATCATGTTAAACTTATTATACTATGGAAAATCTTTCATTACAACCATTAATCCCGGTAATGGGACCTAAGGATTGGTTTGGTTGTAAACTATACGTATGCGCTATGTGGATCTTGCTACGTCTTATTAAACCATTTATACTTTGGGAATGCTTCTTTACAGCCATCAATTCCTATGTGGAACCGATGATTAGGTTTGGCTGTAGCTATTTATAACTGGTAAAACCGCCTATACATTAGTGTAGTTGCGGTAGCTCTTATTAAACTTACTTACTGCTTTCATCTTAACATCTTTTATTACTTAAACCTGCAAAGCTCACCAACAATTATGTTGATCGTTTTGAGCATCTCTTTTCAGGTGATCAAGGTAATTGAAGATCTAGGAGTGCTGCCTTTTAGAGGAGACCCTAGGATACATTTTTGTAAACATTAATCGTGTATTACTTAAACATGATCTTTTGAATACCTGTTCCGGAGTTGTGGGAATTTACATTACAAGTTATCCTTAATGCTTATGTGATCATTTGAGTTGTGCTTATGGCTATGCTGTCGTGAACATTGACTATACACGACACAAGTCTCCATTTGTGTTCGGGTGTCGTCATGACACGCTTGTCATCATATTTATATTGCTACTCTATCGTATACCATGTGTTATGACGATCCCGTCTAGCTCACATCCCCGTGTTTCCGTTACCAGCAGGGTGTGATAGACTGGTATCAGAGCCATTGGTTATAGAGAATTAGACAATTACACTTGACCTAGACTATAACCTAGGAACATTCATGTAGATTTGCATGCTTAAGCCTGTGTGCATTTATATATCTCGTGTATGTGTTCCTCTTTACATGTTTGGTTATCCTTCTGTTTTGTGATCTTTCACCTTGTGCTTGATTTGAGTGCCAGTAGACTAGAAACTAGTTACTTCGTAGAAATGGCAATGGTAGGGTTGAACAGGCAGAGGAAATTATTAAGGACTGCACTCTAATATTGGAAGACCACGCTTCAACATAGATTTGATACCTTTTGAGTTGGGGAGCTTTGACGTAATAGTGGGAATGGATTGGTGGTCGAAGCATGGAGCCGAGATTGTTTGCCGAGATAAAGTAGTGCGGATTCCCATGTCAGACGGGAAAGTACTCAAAATACAAGGGGAGCGACCGGGAAAGAACTTGAAGCTTATCTCCTGCATCAAAGCAAGCCAAGGTCTACGAAAGCAGTGTTACATTTTTCTGGCTCACGTGGTAGAAAAGAAGGAAGAAGAGACTAAATTGGCAGATATCCTGATTGTACGGGATTACTCGGAGGTGTTCCCTGATGATTTGTCTGGATTGCCTCCTCCACGACAGGTGGAATTCCATATATAGCTGGTTCCTGGAGCTACACCGATAGCAAAGACACCGTATCGATTAGCACCCTCCGAGATGCAAGAGCTGTCCAGCCAACTACAGGAACTACTGGAGAAAGGTTTTATTCGACCGAGTTATTCACCATGGGGAGCACCGGTGTTATTTGTCAAGAAGAAGGATGAGTCGTTTCGTATGTGTATCGACTACAGGGAATTGAACAAACTAACCATGAAGAATCAGTATCCTCTCCCAAGAATCGACGACCTGTTTGATCAGTTGCAAGGAGCCTCGTATTTCTCTAAGATCGACCTGAGATCTGGATATCATCAGCTAAGAGTATTCGAGGACGATATTCCGAAAACAGTATTTAGAACTCGTTACGGGCACTATGAGTTCTTGGTCATGCCGTTCGGGTTGACCAACGCACCAGCTGTCTTTATTGATTTGATGAATCGGGTGTGCAAGCCTTATCTTGATAAGTTCATGATCGTATTCATAGACGACATACTCGTCTACTCCCATTCGAAAGAGGATCACGAAAAACACCTTCGAGCAATTCTAGAACTGTTGCGGGAAGAGAAAATTTTCGCCAAATTCTCGAAGTGTGAATTCTGGCTTCGAGAAGTGAAGTTTTTGGGTCATGTGGTTAACAAGGATGGAATTCATGTATACCCCGGCAAGATTGAAGCTGTGAAGAGATGAGATACACTCCTAACACCCTCAGAAATACGGCAATTCCTAGGATTGGCCGGATACTACCGTCGCTTTATTGCGAACTTTTCGAAGATCGCACAACTGTTAACGCTGCTAACCCAGAAAGACAAGAAGTTTGATTGGGGACATGCACAAGAACGAGCTTTCCAGACGTTGAAGGAAAAACTGTGCAACGCTCCAATACTGTCCCTCCCGAACGGAACTGATGATTTTGTGGTATACTGCGATGCTTCACATCAAGGATTAGGATGTGTGCTAATGCAAAGAGATAAGGTAATTGCCTATGCATCGCGACAACTTAAGGTGCACGAAAAGAACTACACAACTCATGATTTGGAGTTGGGCGCTGTAGTATTTGCACTCAAGATATGGAGGCATTATCTGTATGGGACCAAATGCATCATCTACACAGATCATAAGAGCCTTCAACATATTCTTGATCAGAAGGAACTTAACATGCGACAGCGACGCTGGGTAGAGTTACTTAGTGACTACGATTGTGAAATCCGGTATCACCCCGGTAAAGCTAACGTGGTGGCTGATGCTTTAAGCCGCAAAGAACGTGTGAAACCATTACGTACTCGAGTGCTAGGTCTGACTATTCAAACTAATCTAAAGGATTAGATTCAAATGGCACAAAATGAGGCATTGAAAGAAGAAAACCTTACGGGAGAAGAATTCCGAGGGTTGGATAAACAAATGAGTCGCAAGGAGGACGGCATACATTACTTCGTGGATCATGTATGGGTCCCCAGATGGGGAGGTGTACGTACACTAGTATTGGATGAAGCACACAAGACTCGATACTCTGTTCATCCTGGTGCAGACAAGATGTACCATGATCTGAAAGAGCTGTACTGGTGGCCAGGTATGAAGAAAGATATTGCTATATATATGAGCAAATGATTGACATGTTCAAAGGTCAAGGCTGAACACCAGAAACCAACGGGATTGTTGCAACAACCTGAAATTCCCGAGTGGAAATGGGAGAACATCACTACGGATTTTATTACCAAACTCCCGAGAACGCCAAGCGGGCACGACTCGATATGGGTCGTGGTGGATCGAATGAAAAAATCCGCTCACTTCTTGCCTATCCGAGAAGACTATAAAATGGATAAGCTGGCAAGGTTGTGCATCAAGGAGGTCGTGACACGGGACGGGGTGCCGGTGTCAATCATATCCGACCGAGACAGTCGATTCTCTTCACGATTTTGGCAGACGTTACAGAAAGCGATGGGCACTCGATTAGACATGAGTACAGCCTATCACCCCCAGACAGACGGCCAAAGTGAACGAACAGTACAGATGCTTGAGGACATGCTAAGGGCGTGTGTCATTGATTTTGGTAGCAGTTGGGATACTCATCTACCGTTGATCGAGTTTTCCTACAATAACAATTACCACACTAGTATTGGGTGTGCACCATTTGAAGCGTTGTATGGCCGGAAATGTAGATCACCGGTATGTTGGGCCGAGATTGGTGAAAGTCAACTAACAGGTCCCGAAATCATTCAAGAAACAACCGATAAGATCTTCCAAATCAAAGACAGACTTAAAGTATCTAGATATCGCCAAAAGAGCTATGCCGACAACCGTCGGAAGCCTGTAGATTTCAATGTTGGAGATCACGTTTTACTCAAAGTCTCTCCCTGGAAAGGGATTGTACGATTTGGAAAGAAAGGGAAGTTAGCCCCTCGATACGTAGGACCATTCGTGATTACCGAAAGAATCGGTCCGGTGGCTTACCGATTAAGGTTGCCACAAGAGCTTAACAATGTACATGATACATTCCATGTATCGAACCTCAAGAATTGTTTAACTGACGAATCACTTCACGTACCTATTGAGGATATCAAGATTGATGAAAGCCTTCATTTTGTGGAGGAACCTATTGAGGTCATGGATCGAAAGGTCAAGAGATTGAGACGTAGCAAGATACCTATTGTTCGAGTGAGATGGAATTCTAAATGAGGGCCAGAGTTTACATGGGAACGTGAAGATCAGATGAGGCTTAAATATCCATATCTATTCGAGGATGACACTCTTGGACCTAGCACCAGTTGAATTTCGGGACGAAATTCCCTCAACTGGGGGATACTGTGACATCCATCACCGAAGGTCCGTCATCTAACGTGTTTGATTAACGTTTGCTATCAGTCGTTCCTCATTTTTGTAACCCATCTATGTGGATATCATGATTGCTTGCTTGTTATCTTTACGCGTGTGCTATCGTTGCTTGAATTGTCACCAATCTAAAATGTTATCTAAGATTGCCCCTGTTAACATTGAACGCATCATTTATGTATAAAATTATTGTCACGAATAAAACCATTTTTAAGTTTCAATTACTATTAACAACATTTTATCATTAATAAAACAAGCCTAATTACTAACGTTTTCAATCGAAATAAAATTTGGTAACCCCGGGGCAAAGTGCAGGGATTAAATTGACTTTTTGCAAACTTGGGATGGGTATAAAAACCCCTTCCCAGCCATTTCTTCACCATCTCCTTCAATTCATCTTCTTCACCTTCTTCTCCATTTTCCTCTCAAACTAGCACCAAACTCCGTCACGTTTGTTGCGTTTTCACCTTCAAATCTTGGTTATCATCGTGAATACTTACTCCTAGCAGGTAGATAACCTTGTTTGACCCGTTCCTTGCTCGATTTCACTTCTGCATTTTCTAGGGTTTCGGGTGCTCGGGTTCATCCGAGCACATGAGCTCGTGTAGGCTTGTATGTTGCGTTTCTGAGTGTGCTTCTTGTTTAGACATGTTAGAATAGGTATTCTAGAAGTTCTTGGGGTATAAAACGAGTGCACGGAGCAGCCGGAGACTGCTCTGCACTCGGCAGTCGCGGTTCTGCTGTTCTTCGCGACTGGGTCTGTTCACGCGACTGAGCCGTGCGATTGGGTGAATTGCACGACTGAGTCATGCATATGGGTGTGTCGCGTGACTGAGCCGTGCGATTGGGTGAGTCGCACAACTAAGTCATGCGCCTGGGTGTGTGCGGTTGAATGTGTGTGCGATTGAGTCCATGCGAGTGAATATGTGTGCGATTGTGAGTGAGTCGCACGACTGAGAGGCCAGTCGCACGAATGAATGTTCTATCGCGCGAATGAAGCTGATTGTGCGAATGAACGTTCAATCATGTGTATGGAGGTTGAGTCGTGCGATTGGGTCTTGCATGGTACGACTGAATGCTTAGTCGCATGAATGAAGGTTCAATCGTACGAATGAAGCTGATTCGTGCGAATGAACGTTCAATCGTGTGTATGGAGGTTGAGTCGTGCGATTGGGTCTTGCATGGTACGACTGAATGCTTAGTCGCATGAATGAAGGTTCAATCGTACGAATGAAGTTGATTCGTACGACTGAAGGTCCATTCGTGCGAATGGAGGGTTGAGTTGTGCATCCGGTCCTGTTGTGTGTGTGTGAATCCCCTTTTCGGAGATCTTACGACGATAAGGTAACATTAATAAAGCGTCATAGCTTGACCACAAAGATTAAAGTCAACACTATTAACAGGCACATACTATTTCTATTTAAAATAACCTAGTCTGATGTGCGTATGTCTGCTTGTGTGTGTGCTACCCACGACCGAACCGAAACTGCCCGAACCTATTGACACCATCTTATGCTTTATGCTCATTATTAATGCTTGTCAGTAACTGTCAATAGGTGATTGACCGTTTATAGCATCGTGCCTTTGGAATCTTTCATCATTCGTGCTCATCATCGATTCAGTGAGTTTCGTGGCCCCTTTCTACGTTTATAATACTTTTAAACATTTTCAAACATGGGGGAAAAGATTGCTCGCTTACTTAACAAATTTTCAAGCATCTTCCCTAGTGGAAGTCTGCGACAACACTTATGGTTAACTTATCTTGCTTATCTTATTGAATGATGCTACTATGACTCTTGATTCTATGCTATGTTGCTACCTTGTATGTTACTTGGTGGCTTTACATTACTATACGCTATTACTTTGATGCTATGTGTTGTATGATGTTACTTGTGAATACTATTGATCTTGGATGCTCTCGGCTGTGTGGTTCTTCTGTGTGGTTCTTCTAAGCTGATCATCCATTACAACCATTAATCACGGTAATGGGACCTAAAGATTGGTTTGGTTGTAACCTATACGAATGCGCTGTGTTGATCTTGCTACGTCATGTTAAACTTATTATACTATGGAAAATCTTTCATTACAACCATTAATCCTGGTAATGGGACCTAAAGATTGGTTTGGTTGTAAACTATACGTACGCGCTGTGTGGATCTTGCTACGTCTTATTAAACCATTTACACTTTGGGAATGCTTCTTTACAGCCATCAATTCCTATGTGGAACCGATGAATAGGTTTGGCTGTAGCTATTTATAACTGGTAAAACCACCTATACATAAGTGTAGTTGCGGTAGCTCTTATTAAACTTACTTACTGCTTTCATCTTAACATCTTTTATTACTTAAACCTGCGAAGCTCACCAACAATTATGTTGACCGTTTTGAGCATCTCTTTTCAGGTGATCAAGGTAATTGAAGATCTAGGAGTGCTGCCTTTTAGAGGAGACTCTAGGATGCATTTTTGTAAACATTAATCGTGTATTACTTAAACATGATCTTTTGAATACTTGTTCCCGAGTTATGGCAATTTACATTACAAGTTATCCTTAATGCTTATGTGATCATTTATGTTGTGCCTATGGCTATGCTGTCGTGAACATTGACTATACACGACACAAGTCTCCATTTGTGTTCGGGTGTCGTCATGACACGCTTGTTATCATATTTATATTGATACTCTATCGTATACCATGTGTTATGACGATCCCGTCTAGCTCACATCCCCGTGTTTCCGCAACCAGCGGGGGTGTGACAGACTGGTATCAGAGCCATTGGTAGAATTAGGCAATTACACTTGACCTAGACTATAACCTAGGAACCTTCATGTAGATTTGCATGCTTAAGCTTGTGTGTATTTATATATCTCGTGTATGTGTTCCTCTTTACATGTTTGGTTATCCTTCTGTTTTGTGATCTTTCACCTTGTGCTTGATTTGAGTGCCTGTAGACTAGAAACTAGTTACTCCGTAGAAATGGCAAATGATAGGGTTGAACAGGCAGAGGAAATTATTAAGGACTACACCCTAATATTGGAATACCAGGTCTTCAACATAGATTTGATACCTTTTGAGTTGGGGAGCTTTGACGTAATAGTGGGAATGGATTGGTTGTCGAAGCATGGAGCCGAGATTGTTTGCCAAGATAAAGTAGTGCGGATTCCCATGTCATACGGGAAAGTACTCAGAATGCAAGGGGAGCGACCAGGAAAGAACTTGAAGCTTATCTCCTGCATGAAAGCACGCCAGGGTCTACGGAAGCAGTGTTACACTTTTCTGGCTCACGTGGTAGAAAAGAAGGAAGAAGAGACTAAATTGGCAGACATCCCGATTGTACGGGATTACCCGGAGGTGTTCCATGATGATTTGTCTGGATTGCCTCCTCCACGATAGGTGGAATTCCATATAGAGCTGGTTCCTGGAGCTACACCGATAGCAAAGACACCGTATCGATTAGCACCCTCCGAGATGCAAGAGCTGTCCAGCCAACTACAGGAACAACTGGAGAAAGGTTTTATTTGACCGAGTTATTCACCGTGGGGAGCACCAGTGTTATTTGTCAAGAAGAAGGATGGGTCGTTTCGTATGTGTATCGACTACAGGGAATTGAACAAACTGACCGTGAAGAATCGGTATCCTCTCCCTAGAATCGACGACCTATTTGATCAGTTGCAAGGAGCCTCGTATTTCTCTAAGATCGACCTTCGATCTGGACATCATCAGCTAAGAGTATTCGAGGACGATATTCCGAAAACAGCATTTAGAACTCGTTACGGGCACTATGAGTTCTTGGTCATGCCGTTCGGCTTGACCAACGCACCAGCTGTCTTTATGGATTTGATGAATCGGGTGTGCAAGCCTTATCTTGATAAGTTCGTTATCGTATTCATAGACAACATACTCATCTACTCCAGTTCGAAAGAGGATCACGAAAAATACCTTCGAGCAATTCTAGAACTGTTGCGGGAAGAGAAACTTTTCGCCAAATTCTCGAAGTGTGAATTCTGTCTTTGAGAAGGAAGTTTTTGGGTCATGTGGTTAACAAAGATGGAATTCATGTGGACCCCGGCAAGATTGAAGCTGTGAAGAGATGGGATACACCCCAAACTCCCTCAGAAATACAACAATTCCTAGGATTGGCCGGATACTACCATCGCTTTATTGCGAACTTTTCGATGATCGCACAACTGTTAACGCTGCTAACCCAGAAAGACAAGAAGTTTGAGTGGGGACATGCACAAGAACGAGCTTTCCAGACGTTGAAGAAAAAACTGTGCAACGCTCCAATACTGTCCCTCCCGGACGGAACTGATGATTTTGTGGTATACTGCGATGCTTCACATCAAGGATTTGGATGTGTGCTAATACAAAGAGATAAGGTAATTGCCTATGCATCACGACAACTTATGGTGCACGAAAAGAACTACACAACTCATGATTTGGAGTTGGGCGCTGTAGTATTTGCACTCAAGATATGGAGGCATTATCTCTATAAGACCAAATGCATCATCTACACAGATCATAAGAGCCTTCATCATATTCTTGATCAGAAGGAACTTAACATGTGACAGCGACGCTGGGTAGAGTTACTTAGCAACTACGATTGTGAAATCCGGTATCACCCCGGTAAAGCTAACGTGGTGGCTGATGCTTTTAGCCACAAAGAACACGTGAAACCATTACGTACTCGAGCGCTAGGTTTGACTATTCAAACTAATCTAAAGGCTCAGATTCAAATGGCACAAAATGAGGCATTGAAAGAAGAAAACCTTGCGGGAGAAAAATTCTGAGGGTTGGATAAACAAATGAGTCGCAAAGAGGATGGTGTACATTACTTCGCGGATCGTCTATGGGTCCCAGATGGGGAGGTGTACGTACACTAGTATTGGATGAAACACACAAGACTCGATACTCTGTTCATCCTGGTGGAGACAAGATGTACCACGATCTGAAAGAGCTATACTGGTGGCCAGGTATGAAGAAAGATATTTCTATATATGTGAGCAAATGCTGACATGTTCAAAGGTCAAGGCTGAACACCAGAAACCATCGGGATTGTTGCAAAAATCTGAAATCCCCGAGTGGAAATAGGAGAACATCTCTATGGATTTTATTACCAAACTCCCGAGAACGCCAAGCGGGCACGACTCGATATGGGTCGTGGTGGATCGAATGATAAAATCCGCTCACTTCTTGCCTATCCAAGAAGACAATAAAATGGATAAGCTGGCAAGGTTGTACATCAAAGAGGTCGTGACACGGCACGGGGTGCCAGTGTCAATCATATCCGACCGAGACAGTCGATTCACTACACGATTTTGGCAGACGTTATAGAAAGCGATGGGCACTCGATTAGACATGAGTACAGCCTATCACCCCTAGACAAACGGCCAAAGTGAACGAACAATATAGACACTTGAGGACATGCTAAGGGCGTGTGTCATTGATTTTGGTGGCAGTTGGGATACTCATCTACCGTTGATTGAGTTTTCCTTTAATAACAGTTACCACACTAGTATTGGGTGTGCACCATTCGAAGCGTTGTATGGTCAGAAATGTAGATCACCAGTATGTTGGGCCGAGATTGGTGAAAGTCAGTTAATAGGTCCCAAAATCATTCAAGAAACAACCGATAAGATATTCCAAATCAAAGACAGACTTAAAGCTGCTAGAGATCGCAAAAAGAGCTATGCCGACAACTGTCGGAAGCCTCTAGAATTCAATGTTGGAGATCACATTTTACTCAAAGTCTCTCCCTGGAAAGGGATTGTACGATTTGGAAAGAAAGGGAAGTTAGCCCATCGATACGTAGGACCATTCGAGATTACCAAAAGAATCGGTCCGGTGGCTTACCGATTAAGGTTGCCACAAGAGCTTAACAGTGTACATGATACACTCTATGTATCAAACCTCAAGAAGTGTTTAGCTGACGAATCACTTCACATACCTATTGAGGATATCAAGATTGATGAAAGCCTTCATTTTGTGGAGGAACCTATTGAGGTCATGGACCGGAAGGTCAAGAGGTTGAGACGTAGCAAGATATCTATTGTTCGAGTGAGATGGAATTCTAAACGAGGACCATAGTTTACATGGGAACGTGAAGATCATATGAGGCTTAAATATCCACATCTATTCGAGGATGACACCCTTGGACCTAGCACCAGTTGAATTTCAGGATGAAATTCCCTCAACTGGGGGATACTGTGACATCCATCACCGAAGGTCCGTCATCTAACGTGTTCGATTAACTTTTGCCCTCAGTCGTTCCTCATTTTTGTAACCCATCTATGTGGATATCATGATTGCTTGCTTGGTTATCTTTATGCATGTGCTATCGTTGCTTGAATTGTCACCAACCTAAAACGTTATCTAAGATTGCCCCCGTTAACATTGAACGCATCATTTATGTATAAAATTATTGTCACGAATAAAACCATTTTTAAGTTTCAAATACTATTACAAACATTTTATCATTATTAAAACAAGCCTAATTACTAACGTTTTCAATCGAAATAAAATTTTGGAACCCGGGGGCAAAGTGCAGGGACTAAAATTGACTTTTTGCAAACTTGGGATGGATATAAAAACCCCTTCCTAGCCATTTCTTCACCATCTCCTTCACTTCATCTTCTTCACCTTCTTCTCCATTTTCCTCTCAAACTAGCACAAAAATCCATCACGTTTATTGCGTTTTCACCGTCAAATCTTGGTTATCATCGTGAATACTTACTCCTAGCAGCTAGATAATCTTGTTTGACCGGTTCCTTGCTCGATTTCACTTCTGCGTTTTCTAGGGTTTCGGGTGCTCCGATTCATCCGAGCACATGAGGTCGTGTAGGCTTGTATGTTGCATTTCTGAGTCTGCTTCTTGTTTAGACATGTTAGAATAGGTATTCTGGAAGTTCTTGGGGTATAAAACGAGTGCACGGAGCAGCCGGAGACTGCTCTGCACTCAGCAGTCGCGATTCTGCTAGTTTTCGCGACTGGGTCTGTTCACGCGACTGAGCCATGTGATTGGGTGAATCGCACGACTGAGTCATGCGTATGGGTGTGTCGCGCGACTGAGCCGTGCGATTGGGTGAGTCGCACAACTGAGTCATGCGCCTGGGTGTGTGCGGTTGAATGTGTGTGCGATTGAGTCCATACGAGTGAATATGTGTGCGATTGTGAGTGAGTCGCACGACTGAAAGGCTAGTCGCATGAATGAATGTTCAATCGCAAGCTGATTCGTGCGAATGAATGTTCAATCGTGTGTATGGAGGTTGAGTCATGCGATTAGGTCTTGCATGGTACGACTGAATGCTTAGTCGCATGAATGAAGGTTCAATCGTACAAATTAAGCTGATTCGTACGACTGAAGGTCCATTCATGCGAATGGAGGGTTGAGTTGTGCGTCCGGTCCTGTTGTGTGACTGATGATGTGTGTGTGTGTGAATCCCCTTTTCAGAGATCTTACGACGATAAGGTAACATAAATAAAGCGTCATAGCATGACAATAAAGATTAGAGTCAACGCTATCAACAGGCACATACTATTTCTATTTAAAATAACCTAGTCTGATGTGCGTATGTCTGCTTGTGTGTGTGCTACCCACGACCGAACCGAAACTGCCCGAACCTATTGACACCATCTTATGCTTTATGCTCATTATTAATGCTTGTCAGTATCTGTCAATAGGTGATTGACCGTTCATAGCATCGTGCCTTTGGAATCTTTCATCATTCGTGCTTATCATCGACTCAGTGAGTTTCGTGGCCCTTTTCTACGTTTATAATACTTTTAAACATTTTCAAACTTGGGGGAAAAGAATACTCGCTTACTTAACACATTTTCAAGCATCTTCCCTAGTGGAAGTCTGCGGCAACACTTATGGTTAACTTATCTTGCTTATCTTGTTGAATGATGCTATTATGACTCTTGATTCTATGCTATGTTGCTACCTTGTATGTTACTTGGTGGCTTTACATTACTATGCGCCATTACTTTGATGCTATATGTTGTATGATGTTACTTGTGTATACTATTGATCTTGGATGCTCTCGGCTGTGTTGTTCTTCTGTGTGGTTCTTCTGTGCGGTTCTTCTAAGCCGATCATCCATTACAACCATTAATCCCGGTAATGGGACCTAAAGATTGGTTTGGTTGTAAACTATATGTATGCGCTATGTGGACCTTGCTACGTCTTATTAAACCATTTATACTTTGGGAATGCTTCTTTATAGCCATCAATTCCTATGTGGAACCGATGAATAGGTTTGGCTGTAGCTATTTATAACTGGTAAAACCGCCTATACATAAGTGTAGTTGCGGTAGCTCTTATTAAACATACTTACTGCTTTCATCTTAACATCTTTTATTACTTAAACCTGCGAAGCTTGCCAACAATTATGTTGACCGTTTTGAGCATCTCCTTTCAGGTGATCAAGGTAATTGAAGATCAAGGAGTGCTGCCTTTTAGAGGAGACCCTAGGATACATTTTTGTAAACATTAATCGTGTATTACTTAAACATGATCTTTTGAATACTTGTTCCCGAGTTGTGGGAATTTACATTACAAGTTATCCTTAATGCTTATGTGATCATTTATGTTGTGCTTATGGCTATGCGGTCATGAACATTGAGTATACACGACACAAGTCTCCATTTGTGTTCGGGTGTCATCATGACACGCTTGTCATCATATTTATATTGCTACTCTATCGGATACCATGTGTTATGACGATCCCGTCTAGCTCGCATCCTCGTGTTTCCACTACCAGCGGGGGTGTGACATGAGAGAAGTAGAAACTTGAGTGGACCTCAAGTCATTAAGGCGTACAAATTTCCATCAGAAACTCATTCTATGGAAAATGCCTTTATTACTGAAGAGGATGATTTTCTATCATCCAGAGATCAATCTAGATCCACTGGATTCATTGTTTTATCTCTACCATAGAAGCAATCTACTTCTAATCCATCCATTTGCACACCCACTAAGTTAACTATTGATAAGAAATCTAAAGAACAGAAGGCTACTTATAATGCCTTTGTTGCAAGCTTTAAAGCTTACTTGGGATGAAGGCTCATATCAGCTCATCTGATCCAAGAAGATCTAGAGGAAATGGATCCAGATGATGTTGAAGAAATGGATTTGCATTGGAAAAGGGCCATAATTGCTATGAGAGCAAAGAAATTCTTCCGAAAAGGTAAACAACTAAGCCTGAATGAGAACACAAAGCTTGGATATGACAAATCCAAGGTGATGTGTTTCAACTATGGTATGACTGGCCACTTCTCAAGGGAATGCAATGCACCTAGAAGAAACAACAATAACAACTACCAAATAAGCTCAGACAATCAACCATACCCTCAATCAACTTCATCATCCGCTCCTCAATCAACTTCATCATCCGCTCCTCAATCAAGTCATCAAAGTCAGTTTCAGCATCAGCATCATCATCAACCACCTAATCAAAGTCAGCATCAACTGATACAGCAAGCCCATGGAAACAACCAATCAACCTCAAACGCACTTGTATCAGACAAGATGGAGTAGGTTACTGTAGTCTATATGCAGATGAAGTTAAAGCTTAATTCCAAATTATATACATATATATATATATGTGTATATATATATACACTACAAAAAAGAGAGGTATTTAAGACTGAAAATTTAGTCTTTAATACTCTCAAATTAGTCTTTAATGGATATCAGGGACTAAATTTGCTAGTCCTGAGTCAGTTCTAAATACCTACTCCTAGATACTAGAATTAGTCACTAAATTTCAGTCTCAATTATATGCCACCAATGGGGACTAACATTTAGTCTCTAAGACATATAATTTTGGTCCTTAATTTATCTCCATGTTTCAAGTTATTTTAGTCTCAAATACCTTTCATCTGTGACTAAAACTCAGTCTTTGATACTAGTCTTTTAGAGACTGAAAATCAGTTCTTAAACCTTTTCGATATTGTTTTAGATACGTTTAATTAGATCCGGGTTTCATGACAATTCAGTACTTAATAAGACGTTGTACATACTGAGATTTAGTCCCTGATAACAAACTATTTGGTCTTTACTGTATTCCTTAGAGCTAATAATTAGTACTTGATAACATACCATTTTAGTATTTAATAGTTTTTTCAGGACTAACTTTTAATCTTAGTTGTCATATTATATTGTGTCAAACGTATGTATCGAAGACTGAAAATCTGTATGTTCTAATAACTTTTTCAATCCCAAATATTTTTTTACAAACTAATAATCAGTAACTTATAATTAACTTTTCAATCTATAATTTATATATTTAGAATTGGAAAATTAGTCTTTAAAATCAGCCCCAAATGTGTCTTAGATAACGTACTAAATTGAATTGTCATATAAAAAACAAACAACCAAACACCATAAAAATATCAAACAACCAAAAACAATAAAAACATGTCTTAGCTAAAATACTAAATCAAACTGTCAGTGCCACGAACGTCATCATTAAGTTGCTCCTCCGAATCGGTTGCTCCACTACTCACAGCTGCGGATGCTACACCCTCAAAATCTTGAAACTTTGAACTCATGAATATTGACAATTTATCATACTTTTCATTGATTTGTTTCAATTCTTCTTCGAGTGAAGCAACTTGATTTCGAAGAGTTTCAGCCTCGCTTGAAGGTTGTTGAGAGGATTGAGCTTCTTATGTCATCCACAAATCCTTTTTTCTAGGCACCGGTCCAACACCTACCATCCATGCTGATTTTCTTGCTTTCTCCTTGGCACAAACACTTTGAGTTGCCTCTTTTTCTAGCTCGTAATGGAAGTCATTATAGTAGTACCTTCTAAAGTTAACTTCATCATTACCTCCTCTTAATGATGAATAATATTCTCCTAACAAAATTAAAAGTATAGAAAAAAATTAATATTTTTAAAAGTATAATTAAGTTGATATGATCCTAGAGAGTTATAACTCACATATTGAATGCGTGCGTCATCGTTTAGCCATCCTTGTTTTTCAGCACTGAAATGCTACTTGTGATACACTTCAAACATGGAAGGGTGCGTTTGAGTCTCGCAATTTGTCTATGATAATAAAAATTAAGAACATTAAATAAGGATAGATAAATATACTTTAAATAATATGAATCTAAGGGTTAGGTTTCATAGACAGAATTACAACTACGAGATTAACGAAGGCCACTAGTTATTCAATCTTGAAGCTCAATTAGAAAAATGAATAAGTACACATTCAAGCTCACTAGTTATTAGATCTTTAAGCTCAATTAGAACAATAAATATGTACACAATTAAGTTTCCCAGACAAAACTAGTAGTACTACACACATGTGTGTTTGTATATATTTATCAAGTGACATACTAAGTTATACACAAACACTATGTTCATGTTTAATACAAGTAATAAAAGTCTAATGTGTAGGTTGCAGATATGATTCAAATAATAAATAGAGGATGCTAGACTAATTTACTAAATTAGATAAAACCATTTAAAACTCTAAATATTCAAGACCTACCATGTGAAATACATGATTCACAATTGATCTAGAGCCTCCTCTACTTGCAATTCATTGGACATGTATTACGCATTATGATCCAACACTCAGTTTCAAACTGAGTAGCTGAAGTCCTAACGAATTTCTTTATTTTGTTAACATTTTCATTTGCCATTGTTAAAGAAATTTTAGAACCCTCGGGCAATGTCTTTAAAGTCATTGTAGCACTACGGTTAAGACTTTGACCACTCCTTTTTGGTGGATCGACTGGGGATTGATTTGCATCTGCATATTGATTTGCATCCGCAATAAGTATTATAATAAAAAATAAAAAGTGCATCAATATAAAATATTTTCTCTTTTAGAAAACATATTTATAAAAAAAACATGCAACACTAAAATATGTAATTTAAGCTTGTACAAAAATAAAAGCTACGTGGTTGGGGAATAGGTCTAACTGCAGTAACTGCATTTTCGAAATATTATCATTAATATTCACTACAAATGAACATACTTACATGATACAACAAATACACAAAATGGATATTTACCATTAGATACAATAGTCTACATTCCCCGATTGGTTTGCAAAATGGGTAACAATCACACTATATTTTACTTCCTTAATTTATGAAATTTCATTTCTCATTAATAACATGAGTTATGTTTAAAATTGAGAACAGATTCAAGAAAAGTATATGTTAAATTCATCTCAAATTAACGAGGAGTTGTATGCGTTGTCTTCCATTCCTGATAATCGAGTTTTGTATCATAAGGAATACATAGTGAACGGGGTTAAATTTATAGTTAAGTCAAGAGATGACTGCAGGCAAATATAAAATTGTGGAGTAACAGTCCCTTGCATTCATAATGATATTGAAGATGATTATTACGGATATCTTGATGAAGTGATTGAATTGTAATTCATATGAGGTTATCGTGTTATTTTATTTAAATGCACATGGTTTGACACTGATCGTCGTAAAAAACACATCATATTTAAACCTCATTTCGTAAGTGTGGACGCGTCCCGAAATGCTTTTAAGGAAGATCCTTTTATTTTTGCAAACCAGGCTAAACAAGTATTTTATATAAATAACCCACTTAAGCCAAATTCAAAATGGAAAATCATTAAAAGAATAACTCATAGACACCTGTGGGATATTCTGGAAGACAAGAATTAAGAAGATTTGTTAGAAGATTTTAACTTTGTTTGTGAAGATATTGCCAAAGATACTGTTGAAAATGTTGATGTTAGGGGTTTTGATGGCATTATTGATGATTTTATTGGCGATGAGATAGATAATTCTGATCATAGTATGGAGGATTTTGGTTCAGAGATAAATTTGGATGATTCAAACACAGATAAATCTAAAAATGATAATGAAGATGTTGACTCAGACGATGATGATTTGTAATGTTCAAGTCTTTAAATTTTGTAGGAATTTTATTATATAAATTTCTTAAATAATACTTTTAACCTACATTTTTTAACATAATTATTTCATATTATTCAAACATTCATTCTGTATTTAATGGTGGCAGGTAAATGTGAAGGCATATAGTATTTAATAAGGTTTTATCTAAATTGATGATTCTGATTTGGTTTTATCTAAATTGATGATTTGGTTTTATCTAAGTTAATAAGGTATTTTTCTACTTTGATGAAATTTAATGTACTTGTTGATTTTTGAACTTATTTTATGCTATTTATATAATCAATTCTACCCAACACAACCTGAACCAATCCTAATCTGTTTTTTAAATCGACACGTCCTGACCTAAACCTGTTCTGACATGGCACCCGATCCGACCCGATCTGTATGTGATAAGATTAACTCATAAATAATTTACGGGTTGACATGAATACGTCCTGTTATGCACGATAATTAAAAAATTTATAAATTTTGGTGATTTAAAATTTTTAACCATTATATATAATGCTTTAGCTAACCTGATTATAATATGTTTTCAGATTTGTGATAAGGCTGAATTTCGAAAGAACTTATTATAGATGCTTGTGTTACTCGGGCATAAAAAGATTATTGATACGGTGATGTTGCAAGTTGATTTGGATGATAACGAATTTTTTTTGTATTTGTTTAATTTTGAACTTCTTTTTATGTTATTTTATTGTATTTGACTTGAGAATATTATGTATTATGTTAAACTTATATTCATGCATATACTGTTTGAACAAACTATTGATTTGAAAGATGTATATTGAATTTTCTTTTGTTTCGGTAATTAATAGTGGCTTACAGGTTTCATAAATAGTCTTCTATTAGTTTATTATTTTTTTTTGTTTTGAAGTGTTTTAACTTTAAAGACTAATTTTTAGTTTTTGATACCCATTTAATAACTATATAATTTCAGTCATATTTCAGTTTTCTACATAAAAGTTTTTTCAAATTGAAAGTAAGCTTTTGCTTTGATTTGCTTTAAGAATGTTAGTAACTATATGTAATCTATACTATGTTTTTTAAAAATAGTGAAATATGGTTTCTTTGTTAGAGTCCGAATATCAGTTCCTATTTATTAGATTTACATACCTCTTTAGAGACTAAGTATTAATTTAATAAAAGGACAATCATAATATGTTTAAGACTGAATTTTAATCTTGGATACCTTATTTAAAATTATATAAATTGTATTATATTATTAGAGACTATAAATCATTACTTAATCATTTTTCTTGTGCGAAAGTCATTCCAGACTGAAAATCAATCCCCAACTCAATTTACAATACGAATATTAATAACTGATTTGTAACCTGTAATATATTCTCTAAAATAGTAAATTCATTTTCTTTATTAGAGACTAAATATCACTCCCCAATTAGTAAATCTACAAACTTCTTTAAAGACTGAAGATCAATTCCAAATAACAGCAATTACAATATGTTTAAGACTGATTTTCAGTGTTAAGTACATTTCTTAAAATGATATAATTCGAATCAAATCATTAAAGATTATACATCAGTTATTTATATTTTTCCAATGCAAAAATCATTACATATTGAATTTCAATCCCTAATTCGACATGCATTTTGAATATTAAAAACTAATTTTTAGTCTCCAATACAGGCCTTATTTATTAATACTAATTATCAATTACTCATATAATGATATCATTAAGGTATCTTATTTGGGACAGAAATTCAGTTACTATTAACTTCCCTCCAAAAACTCTTTATAGTGTGTGTATTTGTGACTGAAATTTAATGTTTAAATAGTTGTCTTATTTTTAAAAACTGATTATCAGTTACTTGCATTAGTCATAAAAAAATCAGTCTCAAATATCATTTGTAACTGATATATTACTCTTGGATACTGTGTATCTATGACTGATTGATCAATCTCTAATAGTTTAGTCCTTAATAATCATTTTTCTTGTAGTGCTACAAAATCATACACTCATGGCTCACATCAATAATAGTCCCACTCCCACGCCGTCTGAGGTAAAAGCTAATCTCAGTAGTGAAAAATGTGTCACTGAATTACAAGGTACAAAGAACATAATCACAAAATTGGCAGCTAAAATAAAAGAAGAAAAAGTAAAATCTAAAATGCTAAGACACGAAATGAATAGCTTTGAAAAACTTACATGAGATGGATATTCTATTCTATTATAGGCTGACATAAAGCCTGTATAAAATGACTAAACTACCCTGACATCTATATAGAATACTAGTCTAAGTACAAAAGGTCTTGAGCCATATTAGTTGTTGAACATCCGCATTAACTAATACGGATGCCTTGGCTTCATCAGCATTTCTTTATTCTTTGTCAGCATTAAGTGTTTGGTCATCAGCATTAACTAATACGGATGAGCAAACACTTATCAGCATTTCTCTTTATGCATCTGCATTGACAAATGCGGATGAACAAATACTTAACAACATTTGTTCTAAAGCATCCGTATTAACCAATGCGGATGAACAAATACTTGTAGCATTTGTTCTTAGCCATTCATATTTGTTTATACGGAAGAATAAACAGTTGCAGTATTTGTTTCTTGGTCATCCGCATAGACAAATATGGATCGCCAACACTTGTCTTCTTTTTGTTCACCTGCATGTCTTCATGGACTTGTAGGAATCTACCAATAGAACAACCATCACCCATCACTTGAATTGGCATGTATAATCCTTTCAGGGTCTAGCAACCTTCATTAGCAGACACAAAGGCTTGAGAAGAGGTTGTCTTTTGGAATGTGCTTCCTTGGATGTAACTCTTCCTTAGTGTCAGGGAAGGTGATGAAAGGACCTTTCTATGAGTTTTCATGATAGCAGATAAGATGATGATATGGTTCTCTACTATCCCTTGTAACCACATGGATGGCTGAACTCTGTTGATTGCTGGAAGAGCTGGTTGATGTGTTTTGCATGTTCATCTCTATCTGGTAGTCACTAAGGATACCATATAGCTCTGTGAGAGTATGGGTAAAGAGGTTTTCAGTTCTCTTAATGGCCATACAGTAGTGTGTCCATTGTCTGGGAAGAGAGAACATGAACTTCCTTACAATGATCCTATTCTCAAGCTTTACTCCGACATCCATAAGAGTATCTACAATCTCAACATACCTAAATTATTGTTGAATCATAGTTTCACTTGACTTATTGGCAAAGTTCCCAAACTACTGCTTCATAAGGTCTTTCTTGTTTTCTTTCGCTTCCTTGGACCTATCATACATGAGCCTCTGTATAGAGATTGGAAGAGCAGTTTAGAGAGCGGTCTTGCTTTCTGTTCTATATTAATTTTCTTCTATTCTGTTGGAGCTATTCAAGATAGTCTATATTATCAACATAGTCAAAGTCAACAAAAGTCAATGTTTCCGTCAAAGTCAACAGAAAAGTCAAACGTAAAGTTCGAGATGAAGAAACGAGTGAAGATATTGAAGATATATTGTGTTTGAGACTTTATTGTATTAAATATATTTTGTGCGAACAAAATATATTTTATCTTGTTTTAGTCTTGTTTTAGTGAAGTTTAATAGTCTAGGGGGCTAAATGTAAATAGTGAAAGTTAGTCTAGACTATAAATAGGTTAATTGTAATTAGAGTTGGTTAATGGTTGCATGACCAATTGATTGAGGGATTTACTTGTAAACATATCATTTGCAATCTATTGAAGATCAAAGGGGATTTTATTGTGTTTATCATATTTGATCTATAATCTTCATGTTATTTGATTCAAGTGTGTTGAACATGTGTTAACAATTTGGATCAAATACATTGAAGATTTGAAGAATTTGTTGCTGATTTTTGAAGATTTATGAAGATATTTAGAGAGAGAAACAGGGGTTCTAGAGAGAGAAAGTAGATCTAAGTTTAAATTTCTACAAATTCAACAACAACAACATCAGATCTATCACTATCTATGACAAATATTGGATCTACATAATCTGTTACACAAGAAATCTCAAAGAAATATGTCAAATCTGAAATTTCTCACACACACACTAGTGTGTGTGTTCTTGATGTTCTTTAGAGCTTCAAATCTTCAATGGACGAAACTAGATCCATTCTTGAACGAAAGTTCAAAGTTTCTGGTGAAATTACAACCGAAACTAGTAGTTTTGCTCGTTTTCCGGCGAAATTGTAATATTTCGGCGAAACTAACCTGCGAAATTAAAAAAAAATCAACGAAATTATAATAAAAGGGGTTGCGAAACTATAAAAATCATTCAGCGAAATTACTTCAAAATCAGCGAAATTACTTCAAAATCAGTGAAATTACCAAATTAAAAAAAAACACCTGCTGCCACCACCACCCAAACCTACAGCCACCACCACCAGCAACCACTCAACCATCCATGACCGAACCTCCACCCCTCCACAACCACCGTACCCACAACCATAACTCGAGATCACAATCACCATCCCACTTCACAATCACCATAACCATCGCCGCCCCATCTCCACCCGCAACCCCCTCACCCGACAAACCCCATCTCATCAACCGTTGACCCTCGACCCCAACCACTCGCGAACACTTCACCCAATCCAACTGCGACCGCGACCTCCCTGAACTGTCCGAACATCTGAAAACGTGGCGGCCAAACCCTAGCCGCCCCCAACTTCATCAAAGGATATCTTTTCAAGCAATACGAATCTCAGCAAATCAAGACCACCACTGGAACCTGCGTGATGAATGGAAAGAAGATGATGTATAGCTAGCCTCATGACTCACTGGAAAAGTTCACCGGAACCCTAGTCGTCGCGAACTTCTCTCCTCCATATCTCCTTCGTTATTGAGTTTCAGAGCAAACCGAGGCCACCATTGGATTCAGGAGGTTGAGTTTAGTGGGGGTAGGGGTAGTTCCGATCATAGCTCGCCGGATTTTTTTTCGGCCGCCGGAAATCTCGCCGGAAAGGCGGTCGTCCGCCGGAGGTTCGCCGAAGCGGTGGCCGGATGCCAGAAGCCTAGGAATTCTCTCCCTCATCCGCCTCTCTCTCTTTCTTTCCCAACACACTTGGGTGTGTGTTTTGTGTGTGTTAGTGTTTTAGGGTTAGGGTTTGAATATTTTTAATGTGTTTTTCTTATTGGGCTGGGTTTTAAATTCTTTGTGTGGGCTTTTTGTCTTTGTGCTGGATTTTCTCAAACAATTGGGCTAACTATTTAGTTCAACAATCAAGTTAGGATTAACAATTTAGGCCAGTTGCTAGTATTGTATAGGTTGACATTTTTTTTAAAAAAATAATATTTTCCTGGGGGAGAATTATTTTATAATTTTGGGGAAAAATATTTTTGGGGCGTTTATTTGTTCACAATTTTTAACACAATAAAATAATAATAAAAAATGGCTTTTGTAGAACTGTTTAAATCATTTGAATCTGATGATCTCACAATTGCACAATGTCGGTTTAATAATTTTGCAGCTTTAAAGAATGAAAGGATGTCTGATTTTGTTGATCGTTTGCTGCTGGTGGCAAGCAATCTGAAGAAGTTTGATGCCCAATTGGGAAATCATGAACAAGTTCTAAGATTGCTTGATTCCCTTCCATCAGAATGGAGCTCACACGGCAAGTCGATTAAACGAGATAGAGGTTTTCAGGATTACAAACTGATAGAGGTGGTCAACAAACTGAAAGAAATTGAGTTAGATATCAAATGCCGTGAGTACTATGAAGCGACATATTCAACTCCAAAGATCACTTCAAACTCCAAAGAGAAACCAAAAGAGAGATCAGATTCTGGCACCAATTCTGACGTTTACCGAAACCTGGAATTAAAGAGGTGGAAGAGGAGTTTAAGCAAACATCAATGGGTAAAGGTGGAGCTGAGTTAAATGATGAAGTTTGTGATGCTGAAATGGAAGAGGAATGGAAGCGAAATACCAGAGTTTGCAACTGCGACAAGGCTCTTACTGCTGAAAGAGTCATGCTGGATCTTCCATACGAGACAGTTCAGGATATGTGTTCTTCTGCTTGCAAAATTTGTTTATTTGGTGTGTATAAAGCTAATAGGTTACTTTTAGATAACCAAAACGAATTAATCACCATAAACGCGAAACTTAAAAAGAATGAAGCCAAGTATTTCATAAAATTAAATGATGCTTTAAAAGAAAATGATCATTTAAAACGAACTCTTCTTGAAAGAAATGTTAAAATTAATCTTTTAAACGAAAGTGTCACCTTGGCTGAATTTGAAACAAGCAAGCTTAAAACAAAGCTTGATAGATGGACCATATCCGGAATGAAATAGGACGAGCTACTGTTTAAACAAAGGGGAGCTAGGATTAAAACGGGAGTGGGTTGTGGTGAAAATCCATACATCTATCCTCCTCCTAGCACCCATTGTTACTCTCCTATGTCTCAACCTCATCCATCTAATGATTTGATTGAAGCTACAGACACTATTAGTTTAAATGCAGGTTTAAGAAGCGTTAATCTTCAAGAAGTTAGAGATGTGTAGGATTCTCCTATAGGTTTAGGATTCCTCAGGCAAGGGTCTGATAAGAAGATTAATGACTATTCCATCTCTGATGCTCTAAAACCAATATCAGTTACTTCTCCAACCTTCTTCAACAAATTCAAAACAGGTAACATTCCTTCATTTGTTCCTGTCAGGTTTGTCAAAAAAGGAACAGTTGTCGAATAGTCAGGCAATCAGAATCCTATAACTGATGCCGACAATACGAGACTGGACAAGCTCAAATGATGAATCAAACACAGGGGAGCGTGTTGGTTCCTCACAGATCAAGATATCTTCTGACACTGTCAAGTCTCAAAAGCTTCCAAAAGTTGAATGAAGACCAATACGGATCTCTACTCCAACTGCAAAACAATCCAGTCAACCAGTGAAGATCTCCTTCACTATTCAGCACGGGAAACTTCAGAACAAGCAAGAATCTGCAACAAGCTCAAAGCAATCCTCATCCCCACCTGCATCACATAGGTCAATCAAGCATCAAAAGCCTTTCAAAGCTTGTTTTGAGTGTGGAAAGGAAGGTCATGTGGTAAAGAAATGTCCTCAAAGACTTGCTTTGAATGGTAAAGGAAAACCAAATTGCTTCTCCGGATGTAAGTCTACAAAGAATGTTCTAGACGGTAAAGGCAACACGGGTTGCTTCTCTGGAGCAAGAGGTAAAAAGCATACATCTTTGAATGGTTCGATGAAAAACCCTCCATCCAAACCTTTTCATGTGAAGCCGGTTTCACATGATTCAAAGATAAAAATGACCAAAGGTTTAAAACAAAATTCTTTTCCTTCCGGTCTTAAACAGAAAATGATTTCCAAATTTAATTCATTCAAATCCAAATTAACTGAACCGAAACAAATTTGGCAAATTAAAAAGAAGGATACAGATATCCCCGATATTTTAACAGATTGTTTATTGAAGCAGATTATTTCTACCATTGCAAAAGGAACACCCTGGACTACGATGGTCGGGGTTCCCCTTTCAAACTAATCTGTTTATGAGTGCAGGAACAATTCAGGAGGACTGTTAGTAATCTGGTTTACTGATAGAGATTGTTCCTAATTCAACCTAGAGGCGGAACAAACAGGTTAAGGTCATGGTCTTTTATCCACAATCTGGATTTTTATCTGCACAATCATAGTTCTCACTTCACAATCACTGCATATTTCTTGATAATTCATTTCTTATCTTCATATCGGTGTAGTTTGAAAGAGCTTCTTTGATAAATTTCTATTTTTGTACGGTTTTCTTTTTTATAAAAAATATAAAAATAAAAAAAAAAAAAAACAAAAAACAAAACAGGTTTGCAAAAATAAAAATTTAGGGGGAGAGTATATCACATAAATATAAAAAAAATGAAAAATATAACTGGGAACTTGATTCGAGATGATTGAAAAATGATTGTATATCATCTTGAAATACTTGTTCTTGCATGACTTGCACTTTAAAATGAGAAATGATAGTAACTGATGCTGTTATCTGATTTACATCTTATTTTTATTGCAAATAAAAGAAAAACAAACAAATTCTTCAATGATATACTTGATAGACTCAGCCTGAAGAGTAAAGTAGACAACAACATAATAATTTAAATTAAAATATATGCTTAAGGATGTCTGGATTTACGCAATCAGTTTGGTCTGCACGCAAACTGAGTCCCGACAAAAATTGGATTGAGAATTGATCTTTCACCCACCATGATGCAAATCATATAAGCTATATCTCTTTGCCATGTTTGGTGTATTTATGTGTCTTGGATTTGTGCTAATCTCCTCTGTTGTACGGAAGTACTGACCTGGAATGATGATCTCCTTTGCTGTACGATAGTACTGACCTAGAGCTCTCATCGACACATGATTAAATAGTTATCTCCATTGTTATACGTGAGTATAGACCTGGAGCTCTCACTATTTTGGTCTAAGTTATGTCAAATCATCTAACGATGAACTTATCACAGAATGCAATATTCTGATGCTAATCTCTTGCACACTACTGCACAAGCTTTGTTCCATAAAGATCGTAATAAAATTCAAGAAATCCTGAGGTTGGGTGAGGCTTTTTCCAAATGATTGTGGGGTCCTAGCATTCTAAAGTGCTTAATCAAACCTTAACGAATCATCTGCAATCGTTATTGATCTGTTTGAGAATTTCAAAATCTTTCAAAGACTAGGATTAGATTCAGTTATCAGTGTGATCTCATTGCTTGTCGATGTTTAAATTCATCTTTATGCTAAAGTATATCTTTAGGATATGATCTCATGATCGATTCAGTTCCCGGTAATTAAAAAAATTATACAAAAACAAAATATATATATACATAAAATAAAATTTAAAAAAATAAAATTATAATGAATTTTCATTTCAAGATTCGTTTAGGTCTTCCATATTATGTTGTTATAATTCTATCATTTTTCATGCATTTCACAGAAATTGTGCACAAACGAATACAGGTTTGCTTGTTTTCATATACAGATAAACATGGGTTTATTTTGTTAAAATAAAATGATCTAATTAGAAATGTCGAGATTGTGTTTGTGAATTTGTTTCAGATTTTTGCTGTAAGTGATGGCCGATCATCAGTCGAGCAGTGTACCTGATCAGAGAACCTGTTCCTCAAGTTTGCAGAAGATACCGAGCTAGGAATCCTCCTCCTACATCGTTTGAAGCACTCGAGATTAGAGATTTGGGAAAGCTGTTCCAATATCTTCACAAAGGATGCACTGGAAAAGGGGGAGCATATAAATTAGGGAAGCTTATGAGATGAATAATCTTTCTTATCAGATTCAGAAAGCTTCAATTTGAAGATCTTTCTATGGTTGGCTTCTCGGGTCTGAATTCGTATGAAGACGTTGATAACGATAGACTAAGGGGGAGTATTGTTGGAGCTGTTCAAGATAGTCTATATTATCAACATCGTCAAAGTCAACAAAAGTCAATGTTTCAGTCAAAGTCAACAGAAAAGTCAAACGTGGAGTTCGAGATGAAGAACCGAGTGAAGATATTGAAGATATATTGTGTTTGAGACTTTATTGTATTAAATATATTTTGTGTGAATAAAATATAATATATCTTGTTTTAGTCTTTTTTTAGTCAAGTTTAATAGTCTAGGGGGCTAAATGTAAATAGTGAAAGTTAGTCTAGACTATAAATAGGTTAATTGTAATTAGAGTTGGTTAATGGTTGCATGACCAATTGATTGAGGGATTTACTTGTAAACATATCATTTGCAATCTATTGAAGATCAAAGGGGATTTTATTGTGTTTATCATATTTGATCTATAATCTTCATGTTATTTGAATCAAGTGTGTTGAACCTGGGTTAACACATTCTTCCTCAGAACAGTCAGCCATTTCCTTTGGAATCATCCCACCTCTAACAATGGCTGAATAGGAGCTTGGGATGTGACGTCCTTCAATAACAAATCTCCACATCCTTCTGTTTTAAGACTTGATAAATCCCTCCATTCATTGGCACCAAGTATCAAAGTTATCAGGAGTGACAAGTGGAGACTTTGTCATTGTACCGGTTTCCATATCAGCCTTTATAAGAGCCATTATCTAAGCTAGTGACTGGGTGTGAGAATGATATTCTCTGTTGTTGTGAAACAACAAGGACAGAATATGATGATTGAGTCAGTGATTATATGGCGGAATCATACAAACACAGAACATTGAATGCAATAAATACTTATAAATGCTTCTTTGTATTGATTAAGTTGAACAGTTACAATAAATGCTAGGGTTTGAGCAATATACAATAACCAGACAACTTGGGGACAAAAAATAAATATTCTGATTGTCTAAGGTTATCTGAAAATCTAGAGTCTAAAGTCTTAAGTCTAAAGTCACCTCACATACGAGGTTGTCTATTCTATTTATAGGCTGGCGTGAAGCCTTTACAAAAAGACTAAAATGAAGGATTCTATATGCCCAAGACACATAAAATATTGATGTGGTTAGTACGTCATGATCCAAGTCGGGTTATACCCAATAACAAGCTTAGCAAACACCAATTAATATTTAATTGATGATATGATCATGCAATTAAATATTTACACCAAATTTAGAAAATGAGTTTTCTAAATAACTTGCATGAGAGATGGAACAAATTATAAGGATAATTTGTTGATGAATTTATTGTTATTCTTGTTATTTAAAAGGGATTTAAATAACAATAATAATATATGAGTGTACCTTAATTAAATTGTTTAATTAAAGGGGACATATGTAACATTTAACATAAGTCTAGTTAACAAGACATTTTAATGTGTGATGTATAATTTTTGAGAGGGAAACCTTTGCTTTTAAATAAAATCGGCCGCCCCCTCCTTGTGTCCTATTGGACCAAGCTTGTATTGAAAGAAAACACACATTAAGTATGTCTTGAACACTCAAATCTCTTGACCACACACAATACATGCAAGAACACAAAGAAGATACTCTCCCTCTCTCTAAAACTCTCGGATTTTTCAGCAGATTGGGGGTTCTTTGGAGTGCATTTTTGGTGTTATTCTCCTTAACAAGAAGAGTGTTTGCACACAAGCTTTGGGTATACAAGCTTGAGGGATTCTCTCCTTGGATCCTTGGCCGTTTTGTGACATCAAAACTCATCTACAAAGCTGCTCAAACCCACGGTTTTGGAAGGTATTCTGGCAGCACATATCTTGATATTTTGGTGTCCAAATCCAAGCAAGTGTGAGGCCATCTTGGAGATTTATGGGAGCCAACGTTCAAAGACTTCCAACCTCGAAGTTTTGGCTATCTTGGAGTATCTAACACCTCCACTTTTGGTCGTTTCTTGCTGCTCAGAGAGGTAGAAATCACAGCTCATTGTGGCTGTGATTTTATGTGTTTTTACATGTCATATAGCTTGTCCATTCACATATTAAAGATCCTATTGTTTTGGGTTTTTGTTTTCATCTTAAAACAACATTTAGAACACGAATTTTTCAGATTATAAACATGTTATAATCCATCACCTCCGCTGCGTTTTTCAGAATGTTTAAAAGGTTAAACATGGATTTTGTGTTCTAGTAAACCCAACAATGGCATCAAGAGCCGGTTATGTGGATGACTTGCTTGTTTTATCTTTTGAAATTGGTTTTAAAAGATGTTATTAGACATGTTATAGGCTGTTTTTGGGCTGAAATATTATGTCTTGTTGATACCCCATCCTTTCAAGGTTATATCTTGCATGCTTAGATTAAATCTTGAATGGAATGATGTCAAATTGGTTGATAGTGTTTTGTTTGGACAAAAGACCCTAAATTCTTAGTTTGTGTTTGCTGAAAATTTAGGGTCAAATGGGGTTCATTTAGTTCTTGTAATGATGTATATGGATACATGTTTTAGTGCATAACATAGCCTTGACCATGTATGTTTTGGATTTGGTTGATTATGGAATTGTCATGTTGGTTGTATTTTTCTATTTGGGTTGTAATAATTCCTTTTGGTGTTTCTATTTGGGTTGTAATTTATTTATTCATTTGGAAATGTAATAAATAGATTAGGAGTATTTTTCTTTTACTAGAAAATATGTATTAGGATAAATATTTTGTAAAAGAAGATGCTTATGGAAGGAAGCACAAAAGGAAGACACAAAGGATGAACTTGAAGCATTTGGATGCAAGTTCAAGTGGGAGTCTTTGGAGACCTCATCATTTGTATTATGTTCAACCCTTAGGAAAGACCTTATGACAACACTTGTGATGGCAAACAAGTGTAGTCAACTTAGTGGCTATAGTTATGCACATATGTTTGTATGATTGTGCTTGTTTGCTTGTTTGTTGTATGATTGTTATTTGATATTTGGATATGCATAACAAACTAATTAACAAACTTAACAAGCTGAATTTTATGGTTCTTAATCATTAAGTGATTAACAAGAGGTTATTAAAAGGATTAATGATTTAATAAAAGAGGTTTTATTAAAAATGAACCATAGGATACCTTGTATTTGAAAGCATGCAAATACAAGGTAAATAGAGTTTTCAAACTAGAATCAATGAAAACTAAAAATCCCTTTTTCAAACAAGTTTAACACCGTCCTTTTGCACAACACTTAAGCCATTTGGAAACTCTTAATGGGATAAAGGTCACCTAACCATTTTGAGGGAACTTATGACTTAAGGTGGGAATACCACATTGGTGGGATAAAGGTCACCTAACCACTTGTGTTGGTAAACTCACATGTGTGTGCAAGTAGGGTAACTTGATTTGCAAACCATGTTGAATGGATCACCTAAAATATGGTTTCCAAATGGTGTTGATGGGATTAACATGCCGACTTTGCATATGATGTTTAAAGTCGATCCCATACCGCTAGAAGTTGCAAAGGGTTGCAATTGTCAAATGTTGACTACCTTGTTAACTTGAATAATGGGATAAAGGTCACCTAACCATTATTTGAATGTAACGTTGGATTCTAGATTTTAATTATTAATTGTCTATGAGACATAAAGGGTATTAATAATTAAAATGAAATTTTTCAAAAATACTAAAAAGAACTTTGTAAAATTTGTAGAATGACCGCAAACAATAATGCTACCACCCCGACCGTCCATACCCTATCACTGAGAACTATTTTAGAGAGGGATCATCTCTACCATAATAACCTTATGGACTGATCTCGAAACTTGAGAATTGTTCTCAAGCAAGAGCAAAGGCAAATGTCCTTGACGATCCTATTCCTAACCAACCCGACCCCAACGATGTTAAGGCCGCCTCAAGAGGCTTAGCTGTCCTATCTCAAAGGAGTTGACCAAGGATTTGATCCTTAATGGCCTAACTAAAAGTTTGAGACATTCATAATGAATTACAATATGAATGGATAGGACAAGAGCATTGGTTAGTTTCACGCAATGCTCACAACAGCTAAGGCAGGGATGGATAGAAAGGTTCTACCTATTCTCTAGATCAATAAGGAAAGGCCATTCCTGATCTCAAGGCAAATGTTGCCAAAGGAGAAGGGCACATCAAAGGCAATGGGTAAGGGTAGATCAAAGCGGAACCTCCAAAACCTAAGCTTATGAAGCTTAAGGTAACCGAAAACGATCCATGCTTTGAGTATGGTGAGATAGGTCATTTGAAAGGGATTCATCCAACCTATCTCAATGAGTTGAGAAACAAGAGGGATGCTGGGCAAACCTCAAGCACAACTTTCATAATCCATATTGACTTAAATGTTATTTCCTCAAAGCACATGGGTAATTGGATACCACATGTGGAACTAACTATTGCAATCTGTTGCAAGGGTTCAAAAGAAATAAGCACTTTAACAAAGGAGACTATGTTTTGAAACTTTCAAAAGGTTTGGAAGTTGTTCTTCAAAACTTGTTATATGCTCCTAGTTTGACTAGGAACATGATTTAAGTTTCCCTTTTAAAACGATATGGTTATGATTTAAAGTTTGTAAATGATGGTATTTATGTTGCTATGGATGATGTATATTATTTCAAGGCTATGCCTTCTAACGATATTTATGAATTGGTTCATAAAGATTCATCCTATAATAACACATCATACCCATCATGTACCAAGAGACTTAAAATGGTTTAAGTAACTCTTATCCTTGTCATTGTCATCTTGGTTACATAAACAAGAATCGGACTTAAACACTTTAAAAGAATGGTCTTTTAAAAGCAAATGAAAATTGTTCATTTGATAAGTGTGAATCTTGTTTACAAGTTAGATGACCAACATGCCCTTTAGTGGTACTAATGAAAGAGCAAAAAGACTTATTAGGAATCATACATTTGGATGTATGTGGTCCTTTTAAGACAATGACAAGGTATGGTGAAACTTACTTCATTACCTTAACCGACGATTATAGTCGCTATGGTTATGTGTACTTGATGGTACATAAACATGAAGAATTTGAAATGTTCAAAAACTTCAAGAATGAAGTAGAAAATCAACTCGATAGAACTATCAAAGTTCTCCGTTTAGATAGAGAAGGTGAATACCTAAGTGAGACTTTTGGAGATCATCTAGGAAGTTGTAAGATTGTCTCACAACTTACTCCTCACAGAACACCATAACATAATGATGTGTCTGAAAGGAGATCGAACCCTATTGGATATGGTTCGACCTATGATGCCTATAAGCTCACTACCTCTATAATTTTAGGGTTTCGCACTACTCTCCAAGGCTCGTATTTTGAATATGGCCCAAACCAAGAAAGTGGATTCGACGCCTTTTGAAATATGAAATGGAATAGTTCCATCGCCATCATATTTAAAAGTATTGGTTATGAAGCTTATGTTAAGCTTAACACCCAAACCAACTGAAAGTCGATTCACTAAGTGTATATTTGTTGGATATCCAAAAGGACTGTATAGGATAATACTTCTTTGATCCAACAAAGCAGAAGGTATTTATTGCTCAAAAGGCAGAGTTCTTGGAAGCCAAGTTCCTTATGGAAGGAATGACGCATAGAACGGTGGAATTTGATGAGGATCAAGATCCACAAGCCGATACACGTTTGGTTGACACTAGCAATCAACAAGAGGTTGTTGATTATGATCAAGAGGTTGATCAATACACACAAAACGTTCGCAGATCTGGTAAAGTTAGCATTCCACATGAAAACTGTGGATTTTTCATAGATGGATGCTACGTTGTTGACTCCGAAGAGCCAACTACATACCATGATGCAATGTCCAATTCGGAATGTGACATGTGGCTAGGAGCCATGAACGTAAAGATGCAATCCATGTATGACAACCAAGTTTGGGAATTGGTTGACTCTTCACTTAACTCCAAACCGGTTGGATGCAAGTGGGTTTCAATAAGAAAACTGACATGCATGGAAACTTGGATACTTACAAGGCATGACTTGTAGCAAAAGGTTTCACTCTAAGTCAAAGGGTTGATTATGATGAAACCTTCTCGCCAATCGCAATGCTAAAGTCATCCTGATAAAGTATGCAAGTTAAAGATATCAATCTATGGATTGAGACAAGCATCGAGAAGTTGGAATCAACGTTTTGATGAAAAGATCAAGAAATTGGGTTTCATCAAGAACGCTGACGAGGATTGTGTGTATCAAGGGGCTAGTGGGAGTGTAATTACGTTTTTAGTATTGTATGTTGATGACATACTACACTTGGAAATTGTTTTTCCAAAAGGGATCTCCGTGAAGCTGTCTATATTTTGGAAATAAAGATCTATAGGGATAGATCGAAGCGGTTGATAGGGTTAAACCAAAATGCATACATTGATAAAATCTTAAAAAGGTTCAAGATGGTAAACTCTAAGAAAGGTATAGTACCTATTCAAAGAGGGACAATATTGAGTGCATCTCAATGTCCAAGCTCAAAGGATGAGCAACATCGTATGAAGGACATCCCATATGCGTCTGCTATAGGATCCATCATGTATGCGATGGTATGCACTAGACTGGACGTGTCATGCGCATTAAGCATGACAAATAGATATCAGCAGAATCCAAGTAACAACCATTGGATGGTTGTTGAATGTATACTAGAATACCTTAGGAGGACTAAGGATATGTTTCTAATATACGGATCTGATGAAGAGGAACTAGTTGTAAAGGGTTACACGAATGCTAGTTTCCAAACTGATCGAGATGATCCTCGATCACAATCGGGGTACGTCTCCATTATGAATAGGGTAGCATTGTCCACTACAGAATTCGAATACATAGCCGCCTCATTAGCAGCTTGGGAAGCTGCATGGATAAGAGGTTTATCACCAATCTAAGGATGGTCTCTACCATTCAAGACCCCTTAGAATTCTTCTGTGATTACGAGGGTGTGATTGTTCAAATCAAGGAACCCCGTGCACATCAAAAGATTAAGCACAATGAGCGGAGATTCAACTACATAAGGGATGAAGTTGAAAAAGGAAAGATATGTATTCGCAAAGTTCACTTTGATCAAAACATTGCGGATCCACTCACGAAGCTCCTTGAAAGGGCAAAGCATGAAAGTCATACTTGTGCCTTAGCACTTCGATATTCTAGTGATTGGAATTGATCTGTTTAGTATTAATATTATTAATATGGAACAATTGTAATACTTAACTTATCTATGTATTTACGATATTTTAAGTGATGTTCCTTTTAGCATGTTTACATCCATGAATAATTTTATTATTCTAAATGTCCGTAGTCGGTCATATTTGTGGGAACAAATATGAATGTAAGACTATTATGAACTTGGATTGGTGGATATTCATAAGGCATGAATATAGAGCAATTGGTTGCTACTAAGGTTCATAGATATTTGTGGGATACAAATATTGGACTAACCCGCATCTCAAATCCTACTACATGGAATCTTATTGATTGATCATAAGTAAATTTGAGTAAAGGCGAATATCATTTGGTATCCTCTGACCTGAGATACATATTGGGTTTTGATATTCACCAAGTATTATACCTTAAGCTAATTCTTCACTGTCCTGAAATAGTGGACAGTACATAAGGGTATGTTTAGGTATAACACGAGGTGATTGTGAGAAACGTATGTAGTCAAGATGGAATTTGTTCCTCTTATTCGTTGAGAGTTAGATGTCTAAGGCCTGATAAGTTAAATCAATAAGAAATGATCATTCTGTGTTCTTGGATTTAACATGACATCTGAAACAAAAGGATAGATGATTAATTCACCTAAATCATTTCAAGTAGGGTACTTGAAAGGGATGATGTTATTGAATGGCTTCTAAGTCATGCGTATTAAGGGTAGTAAACCGTTGTTAGGCGGTATTTACTGCTTGCATCAATCTTCTATGAATCTTGTGCAAGTGGGAGATTGAAGGATTCTATATGCCCAAGACACATAAAATATTGATGTGGTTAGTACGTCATGATCCAAGTCGGGTTATACCCAATAACAAGCTTAGCAAACACCAATTAATATTTAATTGATGATATGATCATGCAATTAAATATTTACACCAAATTTAGAAAATGGGTTTTCTTAATAACTTGCATGAGAGATGGAACAAATTATAAGGATAATTTTTTGATGAATTTATTGTTATTCTTGTTATTTAAAAGGGATTTAAATAACAATAATAATATATGAGTGTACCTTAATTAAATTGTTTAATTAAAGGGGACATATGTAACATTTAACATAAGTCTAGTTAACAAGACATTTTAATGTGTGATGTATAATTTTTGAGAGGGAAACCTTTGCTTTTAAATAAAATCGGCCGCCCCCTCCTTGTGTCCTATTGGACCAAGCTTGTATTGAAAGAAAACACACATTAAGTATGTCTTGAACACTCAAATCTCTTGACCACACACAATACATGCAAGAACACAAAGAAGATCCTCTCCCTCTCTCTAAAACTCTCGGATTTTTCAGCAGATTGGGGGTTCTTTGGAGTGCATTTTTGGTGTTATTCTCCCTAACAAGAAGAGTGTTTGCACACAAGCTTGGGGTATTCATCAGCATTTGTTTTTTTTCAACCGCATTAGTGTTTGGTCATTAGCATTGACAAATGCGGATGAACAAACACTTAGCGCATTTGTTGCTGAACATCCGTATTAGTTAATGCGGAAGTGTAAATCCTTGGTAACATTTGTTTGGCTGTCCGCATTTGTTAATGTTAGGACCGTGTACGTACGGAGTACTAACTGATAATGCATGAAACCAGATCAAATAGTGTGGAATCGTATTTGATTGGCGATCCAATCAATGAGAACGTTACTTTGATCAATATTAGAATAGACTATACGTTAAGAATGAGTAGAAATCGATCAAGAACGAACTATGAAGTTGGAATGATGAACAGGGACGCTCTGGACGGCTAGGGTACGTAAGTATTAAAAGAGTTTTCAATTGTTTCATTTTCCACGAATTAACTGGTATTTATAGGTTTGGAGTTTTCATTTGTGCGACTGAATCATGCGATTGAGTCATACGCACGACTGAAATTTTAGTCGTGCGACTGAGTCAATCTTATGTTTCAATCGTACAACTGATCCAGTCTCCTGGTTTAGTCATGCGACTGGTCCATTAGCATGAAGTATTCATAGGTATGGTCCATTAGCATGGTCCATTCGCATGAGGACTTCATACGATTAAGTTTGAACAGTTTCTTAATCATTATTGACTAAGAACTATGCATAATAACCTCAAACCTATATAGTTAGTTCATACATGTGCAACACATTCAATATAATGATATCATGACATAATCAAAATATAAATCAAACATCACAATGCACTTTATATCATTCATTCAAACCATTACATCAATTACACATGTGTAAGACATGAAAGACTTTTACGTTCAAGCTCATAAACTAGGTATATTAACATGTATCAACAAACTCCCCCTTGGACCTAGTTTCCTCTATTGTCTAACACTCTTTATATGTTCTTCGAATTTCTTGTACTTCTCCTCTTTTGTAACTCATGCATGTATTTCAAATGCAAAGCAGAGTCATATGACGTGTTGAAACTGGAGAGCCTGTACAATGTCTTGTGAGTCATAGAACAGTGGCAACTTGTATAATGTATACACATCGTTAGCTGACAAGTTGGTTAGCCACATGGGGTCGAATACCCGGATAGTCTCTATTTTTCCTTCTCTATTTAGCACTATGACTGCTTCACCCATTCTCCAATCATAATACCACCACTTGAAGTGTGGAGTGAAGTCCTGAGGCATTTCCCACATAGGAATCTTAGACATTATGCGCGGAGGACTCCACTTTAGCATGATCTTAGGCTTTCCAGTTATAGGATCCACTTCAGATCTACGGATGTACCTCGTCGGTTGTTGAGGTCTGAAGTTTACCTACCTGGTATGGTATTCTTTCCTTAATGCCACCTCAAACCAACCTGACATCTTTCTAGGATCAACATATAACAGATTTAGGCATGCCAGCTGGTTGAGCTCAAAACCAGGAAGAGTCTTCAGATCATGTGGATATCTAAAGTACTCTATTCCCTTCTCCCTCTTAACTGCATAGACGTTAACATCCTCAAAATACACCCACGTGATGATCTTGCCAGACACTTTTTGATGACGTTTGGCTCTATAAAGCTTTGTGTAGGCATTCTGCTTTTGAGGCACGCGTTGTGCTTTCATTTCAGCAAAACAAGCTGCCCATTCAGCCTTTTTGGAATCTACACTTTCGTTTATAGCTTGGGTAGTACTTTCTTCTTTCTCCTTTTCTTTCTCCAGTTCATCCAACTTATCAAAAGTACCACTGTCGAAGGTTTCACCCAAATTAGGGATAGCTTGTCTTTCCGGATCAGTGTACTAAGGATACTATCAGCAGTGACATCCTCTATCTCGATTTCATCAACATCGTGAAGCTCATCGTCACTTGCCACAACAACTGTAGCAGCATCTTTGACTATCTCGTCTGAATTCAGCCTGAAGATCTCAGCCAGCTGCTCATCCGACAGGTCATGGATTATCTCTCCTTCCTCTGGCGTGTAGCTAACAAACCGTCTAACTATCCCTTGCAAGTCAAGAATCATTGTTAATTGATTCTTAACCTGCTGAGGGGGTTGGACATCAAACTCATCGGTGTGTTGCTTTTCATCTGTTTGATTAAACATTTAAAAACAACACAAGCATATCAGTAATCAAAACATTTATATAAATAGACATTGATAAACATTAATTACATAAGTGTAATACATATTTCAAAGTAGAAGAGATAATCAATATTAAAAAATCTAAGCTTTACTCTTGCCTTGATCATTTTGCTCTTCAGTTTGAGGGGTAGAGGTGGATCTGAGGCTAATGCAGATGCATCACCTTCTTGCTCATCATCGTCTCCCCCTTCCCTATCTTTGCCACTTCCTTCTCCTTCAACCGCATCATCATCATCTGACTCATCATCATCAGATGACTCATCATCATCATCATCATCACCATCATCACCATCACCTCTGATCTTGAGAGGTTCGCGTTTTGTTCCCTTGAGCTTTAGACGTAGTTTCTTGTTTAACCTCTCGACATCCTCAATACGCTTCACCAATGCCTTCAGAAGATCATTCTGTGTGGTCAAGGCACGGTGAGCTCGGGTCATAACTCTCTCAAGTTCAGCTTCCCTCTCAGTCAGCTATGTAATCTGTTGACTCTGAGCAGTCATCTTCTCTGTCAGCAGGGCAATCTATTTGCCCTGTGCAGCATTAACAGCCATCAACTTATTCATCTAGTTCGCTCGTATATCATCGGTGGTGAGCAGTTTGAGAACCAAACGGTTGAGGCTGGCAACCTGTTCCTCTAGCCCAACGCTAGTCAGAGAGGATCTCAGTAGTACTGATGAGGTGAAAGGTCCAGCCTGGGATGTGGTGGGTGGAGTGGTGGATATGGTATATATGGGAGTGGTGGTGGTAGTGGTTTGTGGTAGGATGGATGAGATGGTTGGAGGGATGGTAGCGGTAGTGGTGGTAGGTGTAGTGGTGGTGGTTGGTGTAGTGGGTGTAGTAGATGGGGTGGCTGCGGTGGTGGTAGGTGTGGTAGGGGTGGTAGATGTAGTGGCTGAGGTGGACGGAGACGTCATCAGCATTATGCATCATCTCTTGACCATCCTGCCATGTGGCTGAGCCATCCGCTTAAGCCGAGAGCCCCTTGAGCTCTGTGCTTCCCCTCGGCTTGGCTGAGGAGGAAAGTATGTAAGGTCAGCACTGTCTGTCCTCTCTCCCTTAGCCCGGCGTCCTCCAACCGCCTCCATTCCCCTCTCTGTAGCCACCACACGACTACCCACAGTCCATGTGAGTAGCTCCTCATCCGACTCTTCATCTCCCTCATCATGAAGAAAGTCCCCGATGGATGGATGCCTGCTCCAAATCACTGGGAACTGATGAACTGACATGTGGGGGTGGTGGAGACATAGTATCTGTCTCAGTGGCCCTTGGTGCAGTCGGGCCTGTATCTCCACCACCTTGATGATCGTCGTCATCGTCATCGTCATCAATCGGAGCCAGTATCGGCTCAACGTCCGAATCACTATCATCGTGACGCCACTTTTTCCTAGTTGGCGCCACGTAATCCTCACGGGCCAGATGCCCAAACAGTCTCCTGACCGGGGGTTTCACCTGCTTCCCCCGGTAAACTCTCATCGTGCCCAAGGTGGTATCATCCATCACCTCAAGCACTACAGCATCGTCGTTTTCCTTTAGCAGGGAAGGAAGCTTCTGATCTATGATCATCTGTAGAAATCTTGGGTACATGCAGAACCCTTCCTTCCCCTTGGCCTCTATATTCTCGACCATGTACGAGAAGATCATCTGGGAGAAACTGAACGGATGGTTCAGCACCCGAGCCACATAGGCGTTCTGGATTTGATCTGAGAGCTCGTCAAATCCCCCTCTCCATGAAGCAATACACTTTAGAATCACGTGTGCTAACTACTTGAACTGGGGACACAGATTGCTTTTATTGAGCACATCTGCGTTGATGTCCCTAGAGTACTTAACCCGTAGAAAGCACCCCCTAACCGTCAGAGGGTGAATCTTGGTCGGGTGATCCTCATCATCACCCAACTCCAGGACTTGCCTGAGATCAGCTACAGTAATGCTGATCTCCTGTCCGAAGATCGAGTTCCGTATACAATATGGCTCAGTGGACCTACCAACGGTGGCCCCTTCCCAGAAGGTCTGCTGGAGTGATCTGTATGGAGTACACTATGTAGATATATCCCTGAAGATCCTTGATCTCCTCAGAAATGCAATAATACCAGCAAACTCAGCAGCATTCTGAGTGGTGGCATCCAAGTGAGCACAAATGTTGTGCTTGGTGTTGATGATCCACCTATCTGCCATGTTTCTGTAACACAAGACACATAAACATGAAATTTGTCCATTACAAAAACTATTGAAATTTAAACTGTTCTGATATCAGTCTGGTTCAATCGTGCGATTGAGCCATACGACTGAGTTCAGACATGCGATTGAGCCATACGACTGAGTTCAGTCGTGCGATTGAGCATGCGGCTGAGTTCAACCGGGCGATTGAGCATGCGGCTAAGTTCAACCGGGAGATTGAGCTCATACGCCTTGTTCATTCGGTCGATTGAGTCATTTTCCCAGCTCAATCGTGCGATTGAAGTTCATTCGGAGTGTCTATTCGTCTTATTCTCTGTTCGACACTCTAAACTTGAATCTAGGTTAAAACTTGATGTTAAACATCGTGTTTAGTCTCGTTAGATTCATAGGGACCCTAACTATCACTGAAACACCTTTAAACCGACAATCTTGTTCATTTGAGTGGTCTATTTTAGGGTTTATCTCTCAGTTATTTGATTTAACAATTTAAGTCACATTGGATTTGTTTTAACTAGTTGTTTGACCTTGAATCATTTGCAAATTACCTGTAGAAGAGTATAATCAAGGTTAGAACTCAAATCAGAATGTAATCTCAAAAATTCAAAATTTTGGCAGCATAACAGTGTAAAGGCGGTTTTGGAAATTTTTGAAGTCCGGTAGGGATTTCGACCGTCTGAGCCTCTATTTATACTGATTAGGGTTTCAGTCGTGCGACAGGACGCATACGCATGGCTTAATCGTGTGATTGAGGTTCAGTTATGCAACTGAACCATACTCCTCTTTTCATTCGTATGACTGGCTCAGTCTTGTGGTCCAATCGTATGATAGCCTCATACTCATGGTCCAATTGTATGAATGGCCCATTCTCATGGTCCAATCGTACGATTGGCTCATACTAATGATTCAATCGTACAATTGCTTCATACTTATGATCCAATCGTGCGATTGATTCATACTCATGAGTTGACTTCATACTTTTCCAAACGTTCAATTTTCACTTTTGATGGATAAAACATTATGCGCACCGATCATCTCAGACGTGATCCTTTTAACGAAAAACCATGTGATCACCTCAGACGTGATCCTTTTAATTAAAACCTTTTGATCACCTCAGACATGACCCTTTTACCTTTAAAACATTGATTATCCCAGATATGATCCTTTTAACTTTGCAATAATATGGTCACCACAGACGTGACCCTTTTAAAGTATGATTCACAGAGTTCATCTTGTTACATAGTCCGACATGAAAGACAATAACTAGAAGTGGAAAACAACTTGAAACTTAAACAAAACAAGACATATTTTTGTGTTTTTGTTTGAGGTGGGTTGAAAACTATTAAATTATCATTTAACTAATTTCTCCCCCTGAGTAGAATGGCTTAAGTTTGATTGATCATCTCTGGAGAGATTCACATGGAATCATACAGGTGTATCATAATCATTTGGGACTCTTGGATATATCTTTAAGTTAATGATCCTTATTACTCTCAGAGTCTAGATGATTATCATACTAGAGTTGTAAGAGGCACACAATGATTTTGACTGTCGAGAGTTGTAGCCATGATGATTATCAGTATTGTTGTCCACTTAAATCCATACACAGAAATTTGACTCACATTGGTGATTAGATGGTAATCAACATTCCTCAGGAGATTTTTGAGCGCTCTACGGGTATTGAGATAAAAAGAAACTATTCTAAGAGCTTTCAAAGAGATGCAAAGCCTCAGGTCAGTGCCATCACACAGCAGAGAGGCGCAAACCACAATGAATTCTCGAATATTTGGGTTGTGCTTATCCTCAGGTCAGTGCCATCGTACTGCAGAGAGGCACCAACCTATCTTCTTGTAAGAGCAATTTTTTTCTTTTACACATAACGCACCAACAACATTAGTCGTTAGTTTGATTGCGTTCATCATTCTTTTCATGTGATTTGCTCATTTTTATGGTCGTCCGCACACATTTGTGGCGTTTATTTGCTCGTCACCCCTTATTGGAAATGCGTTGATTGTGTTAACCGGGGATAAGATGGAAGCCCACTGCCTATTGAACAATTTAGTTTAAAATTGTTTCACCAAGGAAGTCTAGTTGTCTATTGTGTTGAATCTACCGACACATCGTACAATGAACTAGCAACCTCTAGGCCTACTTTCTCTATGTAACCTCAGTAACAGACTAGTGTACTATCATTTTTCCTCTATTTGGCTTAGACTTTTTAGACTTGTAATTTTAATATAACATTATGATCTTTTCAGTCCTTTTAAAGTCCCAAACAATTAGTTACATGTGTACTATCATTTTCCATGATATTGAATCAATTTCACAGTATTGATTTGATTTTAACCTATCTGCCCGCCCCCCCTTTTTTTAAGTAAATGAATACTGAATAAATACTGAACCTAGACTAATCTCCCCCTAAAATTCTAAAACGGAAAATCTTTTTGTGTTTTGTGATTTTTAAGACAGGAAAAATAAAGAAAAATAAAATAAAAATTAGAAAGACGGACTACGAACTCGATTCCTCTGGACACATCACTTTTCTTTTTCACGCCATTGACCTCTAATAGATATAAAAATCGTGGTTTATCAAATGCTTTTGTGTAGAGGTCGGCACGTTGAAAATCCGTATTAATTTTAACAACATCTATTAATTGCTTTTCAAAACAATCACGTATAAAGTGATACTTAATGCCGATGTGTTTAGTTTTAGGATGTTGGACTGGATTTTTCCTATTACGGCTATAGCAGCAGAATTATCAACATAGATAAGAGTTTTAGAGAATTTCAAACCATAGTCACGTATTTGCTATTGAATCCAGATGATTTGTGAACAACAACTTGCAGCAGCAACATATTCAGCTTCACATGTTGATAGAGCAACAGAGGTCTGCTTCTTACACTGCCAGGTAACTAACCGTCTACCAAAGAATTGACATCCTGCTGATGTTGACTTGTAATTCATTTTGTATCTGCCATAATTCGAGTCACTATATGCTGTAAGCTCAAAATCATCGTCATGAGGATACAACAACCCGAGTGTTAGAGTACCCTTCAGATAGCGAAAAATTCGTTTAACACCAATGAGATGGTTGACTTTCGGTTTCGCCTGATATCTGGAACAGAGACACGTTGCATACATGATATAAGGACAAGATGCTATGAGATACATCAGGGATCCAATCATTCCTCTATACATTGTAGCATCAACCAGATCACCATTTTCGTCGAGTGCCACGTCATGATTTATGGCAAGTGGAGTTCCAGCTGCTGAATCATTCTCCATATCAAACCGACTTAGGATATGTTAGTCCTCTTAAAAGATTAACATTAGTCTTATTTTACAATTTTGTCTTAGTATAGGGACTAAAATTGTAAATAGATAGTCTTTTCCTTGTTCATAGTATATATAGCTTAGACTAGAGTAGATTTCAGTAGTCGTATCACTTGGTACTGCTTTCTAACTCTTGTAATCGTCTTTGCTATCAATGAACTCTGAATTTTGTTGATATTGCTTGATTTGATTACAATTGTTTGTATTTCTTTGAATTGTTCATATAATTTGTTACAGATTGCTCTAATAGATCCTATCAATTGGTATCAGAGCTTTCGGTTGAGTGTTTTTGAAGTTTTGTCGAACAAAGAAACTTCAAAAATCCATTGAAATCTATAATAGATTGACAATTCAAGTGAAATATTGTGAATCAGAGTTGTGTTTCATCATCAGAAACATGATTTGAATCACAAATTGCAGTTTATCTCATCAAAATTGAGTGAATAAGTGAAAAAGTGTTCGAAAAGTTGTTCTTGAGTTTACGAACTGAGATTTCTGAAATTGAGTGAAAATTGTTGATAATTGCTGAAATTGATGTTAGAAGATTGATTATCGGCATCATAATGAACTAATTGCAAAGTTTCAGTTCACTTCACCAACAATTGAAGGATTTCAAAATTTCAGAGTTCGTTACATTCATAAGAACATGATGAATGTTGTTGGTACACATGTCCCCAGTTCTAGTCTAGTGAGCTGAAATGTAATAAACTTCTATCTTGTTACACATATGTAATGTTAAATCAATCTAATGAGAATCTCTTCTTTATATGGTTGTTGATTATATAATGTTACATCTACTTATTTTATTAGTTGTTACACGCTTAATATGACCATGTTATATAGGTTTACAGTTGTGAGACACAGTTCTGAATCATTAAAGGTTCATGAATGTGTTTGACTAAACATGTCTTTCAGTCGCACGACTGGACCATGCGAATGGTCCAATTGCACGGTTGAACTAAGAGGCTGAGTCAATCGGACGGTTGAGTCATCAGTCTGACTCAAGCGTACGAATGAATCAGTCGTATTACTCAATCGCACGACTGAGTCAGTCGCAAGACTCAGTCGCACGAATGAGATCTGTAACCTATAAATACCACTTAGTTCGTGGAAAAACGTGACACTTCGAATACTAGAAACCCTAATCGCCCCAGAACGTGCTGTTCGACCATTCCAACTTCATAGAGCGTTTCAGATCATTCCGAGTCAATTCATAACGTTTTCTAATCGTTAGGATTGATCTTGAATTCGTTCTCACTGATTGGATCGCCAATCAAATAGGATTCTGCACTATTTGATTCGGCACAACGAAGAATCAGTTAGTACTCCGTACGTACACGGTCCTAACAAGTGGTATCAGAGCTTTGGCTCTTGATTCTTCGTTGATTCAATCGTTTTTGTGAAAAAGTCTACATTTTTACGCAAAAAGATTCATTCTTTTGGCTAAAAAATCGAGTCTTTACGTTTGCATGTTCTGAAAAGTCAGTGTTTTTCGAGTTTCAGCCGTCTAGGGTGCAAAGAATTGCGTTCTAGGTCAAAAGTGTTCGAAAATCGCGTTTTCAAACGACCCAGTCGCACGATTGTCTCAATCGTACGACTGAACTCATTCGCCCCGGTCTTTCGCACGTTTGAGTCATTCGCCAGTCCATTCGCCCGGTTGAGTCAATCGCAGTGTCAATCGCCCGATTGAGTCAATCGCCCACTCCAGTCGCACATCTGAGTCGTTCGGTCTGTTCAGTCGTCTAAGTCTCTCAGTCGTCTATTTCAATCGTACGTTTGAGTCCAATCGCTTATAGCCCATTCGCACAGCAGTTTAATTCTCAAGTTAACTCAATTCAAAGATGGACTCAGAAAATTATGCCATGTCAGCTGGAAAGGATTCACGAATTCAGAATTTGTTGTTACTGGAAAATGAGATAGGGAACCATAACAAGCCACCTAAACTATTGACAATAGAGGACTTTCTACAATGGAGACAACGTTTTGAAATCTATCTTAATGGTGTAGATACTAACTTATGGAACTCTATTGAGGTGGGTTATAAAATACCAGTAGGGGCTGATGGTGTTCCTTTGACTTTGAGTGGACTCTCCGATACACAAAAGGTTGCCTACAATGCAGAGAAGAAGGCTTATGCTATCTTGACTCAGTCCATTCCCAAGCCTATTTTTCATCAGTACTCAGAGCACAAACAAAGTAAAAAACTGATGGAAGTCCTTGAAAAGAGATATGAAGGAAATTCTAACTTAAAGGCACTGAAAGGCAAAGCTTTGAAGAAGGAGTTTGATAACTTCTCGGCAATTGGGAATGAAAGCTTAGATGAGATAATCGATCGTTTCTACCATCTGATGAGTGAACTTAACACTCATGGTGTTAAGACTTCAATGGAAGACAAAGTTTTAAGCTTGGCAGATGGTCTACCTGCAAAGTGGGATTCGTTCATCTCTACCCTGCGATACAACTCAGTTTTAGAAACCCTGGATATCAATGACTTTATTCTAAAACTGAAAGAGGAGGAAGTGCGACAAAAATACAAGGCTAAGAAGGGTTCTTATGCTCAAGACCCCTCACTCTACAATGTTGCTTCTACTTCCACCCCTGCTGCAAAGTCTTCAGGTGCTCCCCTGCAAACAGCTTATGTGTCCAATGCATCTCAAACTTCTGACCAAAGCTCATCATCTGCAAATGAGTCTCTTGGTGCATCTTGTGTTAGTCAAAGTCCTATTGTTACTCAGTCTGCTAAGTTGACAACAGAAAATCTGGGAAAGGTAACAGTGGAGGTTGCTAAAGAGCACATGGATCTATTGGCGGCTGTTGTGCACTCGTATGATGGTTTGGTGGCGGGGAAGATTGGTAATTGCCACCTTGCCGATGAAGATTATGAACAAGTAGATGAGAATGAGCTGGAAAGAATGGACATCATGTGGGCTCTTGCAAGCGCTGTCCGAAGAGCAAAGAAATTTGTGAAGAAAACAGGGCAGAATCTCGTGGCTACTAAAGATACAACCTTTGGTTTTGACAAGTCTAAAGTCACGTGCTTCAATTGTGGAGAAAAGGGCCATTTTAAAAGGGAGTGTTCAAAGCCTAAGAAGACTGGGAATGGGAATCCTTTTTCTTCGTTCAACAGGCAAGATAGAGACAAGAAACCAGCATCCACGGGAAGTGATTCTAAAGCTATGGTAGCACAAGGAGATGAAGGACAAGACTGGTCCTTTAGATTCGTGTCTGATGAAGCTAACATAGCATCCGTGGAAGACTTGAACGAAGACTCGGCAAGTGAAGGCGAAAGCTCAGCCGAAATTGATACTGCTGAATTGGAAGAGACGTTTGATGCTGTTGATGAAATCGTCAAGAATGAGTTGACTTCAGAATCTGAAGCTCAATCTACGTCTCAGAATGCTTTCATGGCTGGAACATCGACATCCACACAGGTAAAATCTAAAGATGAACTATTTAATGAACATGTTTGTGTCGAATGTGAGAAATTTAGAGAAAGCATTGATCTAAAGTTTGCTAGATTATTAGATCACAATGATAACTTAGTAAATGACTTAAAACTGTGCTCAGAAGCTAATCGTGTCTTAAAACAAAATGAGAGCAGTTATAGAGAGAAGTTAGATGCGTTGCAGAAACAACTAAAGGAAACTGAAGTTGTTGTATTTAACCAAGAAAATGACATTAAATTCTACTTAAAGACCATTGAAGAAACTAAAAAGGAAAAAGCAGTCTTACAGGTAGAAAATGAGTCATTGCAACAAAAACTACATAGTCTCGCGAGTTCTTCGCACATTTTGAAAAACTTGGTTAAAGAACGCAACAATGGGGAGGGATTGGGTTACAAAGTAGTTCCACCACCACATGAAATCCTTTTGAACACAAAACAACGTCCAATTAATAATAATCAAATTAAGGATCATGTGGTGACAACTCCTTTGGTGAGTGATCCGGACACTGCAGTTCAGTCTGCTTCTTCGGATGATAATCAGAAACTCTCAGCATTAAGAACGGTCAATGTTGAGAAACAGGTGGAAACTAATGTACAAACAACTCTTGGTTTGGAATCAAAGTCAAATATTACACAAACCAAGATTTCTAAATCCACTCAAGCTAAACCAGTTAAAAGGGATAATGCTCAACCTCAACGACAAATTAATCAAAATGTTAAACAAGTTAAATTTGTTAAAGAGGGAACATATTCAATGATTGAGACCAAAAGACCCATTCCTGAGGTTTACTCACCGCCCCACAAGAGATCTCCTAGTCCTGATGAATGGAGATCCTGCTATACTTGTGGTCAGCGAGGTCATATTTCAACCAATTGTCCACGCTATCAGACACCAAGAATTAAAGTTGAGTTAACCGACAAAGTCAAAGTAGATTCAAAACAGCGATCTAAGACCCCGGTGAGATCGAAAACACCCATTAGGCATAAAACACCTTCTAAGTCGTTTTCGTCCCCACCACGTGAAAGGCAACACAGACAAGTCCCCGACAGGTCTGTGACACCAGCCAGAAAAACTGTTTCTGAATCTAAACCATATACTCAAACTGTTAATCAGTCTAAAGTTTATCATAAACAATCCTTTCACAGGGATGGTCTATGGAAAGCAAAGACATCTGGTGTGTCTGACAGCCAGGACAATCTGAAAGTTGAGATTCCACCTACTGATAAAGGACAGTGGGTTGAATTCATGATGGTTGATTCCTCTGGGAAACCCAAGCCAGTCAAGGCTTGGGTCCCCCTCCTTAACTGATTGTTTTCAATTATGTGCAGGTTGTCCGCTACAGTGCTTCATCAAATACATGGATTGTGGATAGCGGAGCTTCCAGGCACATGACAGGAAACAAGTCTCTTCTTTTCAATGTCAAACAAATTAAAGGGGGACACGTTTCATTTGCTGGAAATAAAGGAGGATACATTACCGCTCAGGGCGAAGTAGGTAATGAGAAGGTAAAGTTTGATAAAGTAAATTTTGTTCAACAACTGGAAAACAATTTACTTTCAGTGTCTCAGATATGTGACAAGGGCTTCAAAGTCATGTTTGACAACCGAAAATGTTACATACTGAAAAAGGAGATGGAGATTCCAGAGAAGCAGGTTTTGATGTCTGCATCCAGGTACAATGATCTATATGTCTTGGATATGTCTAATGCTTCTACCTCTGAATCAACAGCACAATGTTTCCTCTCAAAAGCTACAGAGAAGGACTCCATCTCATGGCATAGAAGGATGGGACACATAAATCAAAGGAAGATGAATCAACTGATTCACAACAACCTAGTTGAGGGAGTTACAGTCAAGAACTTCCAACTTCCTGATTTTTGTGTCTCTTGCAAGCAGGGAAAGCAGACCAGGAAATCTCACAAGACCAAGCACGTCAACACAATTGAGATGCCCTTGGAGCTGCTACACATGGATCTATTTGGTCCTGTAAGCACGAAGAGTATAGCAGGAGACTGGTACTGCTTTGTAGTCACTGATGACTACTCAAGATTCACCTGGGTGATGTTTCTGAAAGCTAAATCAGAAACGTTTGAATCATTCAAGGTGCTCGTCACGACTTTGGAGTCACTCTACAAACTGAAGGTAAGGAGAGTTCGTTCTGACAATGGCACAGAGTTCAAGAATCAGTGGATGGATGCTTTCTGCAAGGAGAAGGGTATTGTTCACCAGTTCACCTCAGCATACACGCCACAGATGAATGGAGTTGCAGAACGAAAGAATCGGAGCTTAATTGAGACTGCGCGAACCATGTTAGCTGATTCAAAGCTCCCAGTTCAGTTCTGGAATGAAGCAGTTGCAAATGCCTGCTACACACTTAATCGTGTGTTAGTAGTCAAAAGGCATGGTAAGACTTGCTACGAGCTACTTCAGAAAAGAAAGCCAAATTTGGAGTATCTGGAACCATTTGGAGCTCCATGTACATTACTGAAGAAGACTCAGGATGGCAAGTTCAGCGAAAAAGCAGATCAGGGAATATTCTTAGGATACAGCATCCAGACAAGCGAGTTTACAATAATTCGACGGGTCAGGTAGAGGTGTGGTGCAATGTGGATGTTCAAAGATTCACCACACCTCCTGCTGGAAAAGGACCATCATCATTCTTTGATTATGATGGCTTTTTCAAATCCTTCAATCTTCCACAGCTTGATTCAGAGGATGATGCTGCTACCCAGATGCTGTACGATGTTCTTAACTCACCAAATCTGGATTCAAGCAACATCACACCTACTGCTGGTGCCTCAAGCTCTTCGACTCCTGCTCATGATGAGAGTGATGATTCATCAGATGATGAAGAAGCTCCTGCTTCTAACACTGAGCAAATAGCTAATCACCACAGTGAATCATCAGCTGCTATACCAGCTGCAGGAAATCCGGATACTGAACCAGCTGTCACCAATCTGGATTCTGAGGTTGTGGTTCCTACCACACCAGTGACTAGGATCAGTGTGAATCATCCCCCCTCGTCTATCATTGGGGACATTCAATCCGGTGTGCAAACAAGAAATCAGCTGTACTCTGCTGATTATGCTGCAGTCATGGAAAAGGGTTATGTCAATGACGGGGCTTTCTCATGTTTTGTTTCACAAATCGAGCCTAAATATGTCTGTGACGCCCTGAAAGATGAGGCCTGGGTCAATGCTATGCAAGAAGAGCTACTCCAGTTCAAGAAACTTGGAGTCTGGACACTAGTTGACAGGCCGAAAGGAGTTAAGGTGATTGGTACCAAATGGGTACTAAAATGCAAGAAGGATGACCAAGGTGTTGTGATCAGAAACAAGGCACGCTTGGTTGTTCAAGGCTTCAGACAAGTCGAAGGAATCGACTACAATGAAGTCTTTGCTCCTATAGCTAGAATGGAAGCTATACGTATCTTTCTAGCCTACGCCTCTTACATGAAAATCAAAGTTTATCAACTGGATGTTAAGAGTGCATTCTTGCATGGGGAAATCCGTGAAGAAGTTTATGTCAGTCAACCCGAAGGATTCGAAGATCCGTATCATCGGGACAGAGTCTACAAGTTAGACAAGGCTCTGTATGGGCTACATCAGGCTCCTCGAGCTTGGTATGAAAAGCTCTCCACCCACCTGCTGAAGCATGGTTTTCGCAGGGGTGTGATTGACTGTACATTGTTCATCAAAGAAAAGGATGGTGACTTGCTTCTGGTGCAGATCTATGTGGATGATATCATCTTTGGATCTAGAAATGAAGCGTTATGCAAAGATTTCGAATCTGTGATGAAAGCAGAGTTTGAAATGAGTGCAATGGCAGAGATGAAGTTTTTCCTGGGATTACAGGTGGATCAAACACCTACCGGTATTTTCTTACATCAGTCCAAATATGTCGGCGATATTCTCAGTCGATTTGACATGGAAAATGCGTCTGCTGCCGGTACCCCTCTCGCCACAAATCATGATGTGGCTCCTGATGAGAATGGGGATTTGGTGGATGCCACTATGTATCGTGGGATGATTGGATCTCTCATGTATCTCACTGCCTCGCGTCCAGATATCATGTATGCAACATGTCTATGTTCTAGATATCAAGCAAAGCCAAAAGTGAATCATCTGATTGGGGTAAAAAGGATTTTCCGTTATCTGAAGGGTACTCCAACACTGGGTTTGTGGTATCCTCATGACGATGACTTCGAGCTTACTGCGTACAGCGATTCAGATTATGGTGGCTGCAAGATGAATTTCAAATCGACGTCAGCAGGGTGTCAGTTCTTTGGAAGACGGTTAGTTACGTGGCAATGCAAGAAGCAGACCTCGGTTGCCTTATCAACCTGTGAAGCTGAATACGTTGCTGCTGCAAGTTGCTGCTCTCAAATCATCTGGATTCAACAGCAAATGCGCGACTACGGTTTGAAATTTTCTAACACTCCTATTTATGTTGATAATTCTGCTACCATAGCTGTCACTAAAAATCCTGTTCAACACCCAAAAACAAAACACATCGGGATTAAATATCATTTCATACGCGATTGCTATGAAAAACAATTAATTGATGTGATTAAAATTAACACGGATTTTCAGCGCGCTGACCTCTACACCAAACCGTTTGATAAACCAAGATTTTTATATCTGCTAGAGGTCAACGGCGTTAAAAAGAAAAGTGATGTAATTGCTGAAGAAGCAGATTCATAGTCCGATTTGTGTCTTTATTTTATTTCTTTCTTTCTTTCATTTTATTTTTATTTTTTTAACTTCCATGTCATATAAAATCCAAAAACACAAAAAGATTTTCTGTTTTAGAATTTTAGGGGGAGATTTATTTCAGTATTCATTTACTTAAAAAAAAAAAAAAAAAAAAAAAAAAAGGGGGGGGGGAAGGTAAGTTAAGCTGAAAAGGCACAGACAAATAAACTGAAAATGCGACTCGATAAAACTGGAAAGTGATAGCACACAGGCATCGAGTTACTTGGAACATCAAATTGGTTTTTTTTCAGTTTCAAAAATAACAATCATAAATCAGAGAAGTCTAAATCTGACAAAATTGGGAATATGATAGAAGTTTTGACTGGTATTGTAATCATTTGGAGAAAGTAGATCTAGGGTTGTGTAAGTACACAATACGATGTGTCAGTAGATTCAACACAATAGACCATTAGACATCATCAGTGAACAGGCTTAAACTAAATTTATTCAACCAGTTGTGTGTTTCCATGGTATCCCTGGTCTGCACAATCAATCAATGTCCAATAAGGGGTGAGGAGCAAGCTAATGCCACAAATGTGAGCAAAGACCTGCAAAACAGAGCAAAAGATGACAAATGTCATTAAAATAATGTATATGCAAATATGCTGCTCTAAGAAGATAAATAGGTATTGCACCTCTCTGCTGTGCGATGGCACTGACCTGAGGCTAAGCATAACTTATTCGTTCTAAGAATTCATTGTTGTTTGCGCCTCTCTGCTGTGCGATGGCACTGACCTGAGGCTTGGCATCTCTTTGAAAATTTTAGAACCAAATCTTCTAAGTCCAAGACCGCTCAAAAATCTCCTGAGGACGATTGATTACCATATACCTGTGGAATACACAAATACGGCTTGACCTAATTCATCAAATTAATCGCTGATGTGTGTCAAACGTCTGTGTATGGATTTAAGTGGACAAACATACTGACAATCGTCGTGGCTGCATCGCCTGATGTTCAAAATCAATAAGAATTACATATTAGTTCAAACATGATTCCCAGTTAGACCTTAGAAGTCTTCCATAAGTGAAAAACTGTACAATCATATCATGCAAAGTGTAATAAGCACTGAATGTTCCAAGTAATGGTGTATATGCCTGTCTGATTCCACGAGAGTCCATTCCGGATAAAATGTTAATGCTAATAAGCTATACAAGCCTGCCCCAACAAAAATCACAAAAATAGGTCTTTCTATTCATAGGTTAAGATTTGTTTAGTGTAGTATAATGTGTCATGTCGGACTGTGTATACTGTCATCTGCTAAATGTCACTAAATGAGCTTAATGTTTATCTAAACTGATTGTTTCTGAATGGTTAAAAGGATCACGTCTGAGGTGATCGGGTGGATAAATGGATCACGTCTGAGGTGATCGGGTGGTTAAATGGATCATGTCTGAGATGATCAATTGCACATAATGTTTTATCCATTGGTAAATAAACTAAGTGTTGGTTCATACCTTAAAATTGGCACAAGGATAGACCAATCGTTCGACTGAATCTGATATGACCCAGTCGGCCGAATGGGGTGTACGATTGAATACAATCGTAAGATTGGACCATGCGAATGAACCCAATCGGCCGGCTGAATGTGCCCGACTAGGTCAAACGTGCGAATGAGGTATGCGAATGAAACACATCGAACGATTGGAGGTAACCGACTGAAATTGTCGTGTGGATGAACTTCAATCGGCCGATTGGAGATGAACGATTGGGTAGATGGCACGACTGAGACTCAGTCGTCCGACTATCCAAGACGACTAGACTCAGTCGGCCGACTAACCAAGGCGACTAGACTCAGTCGCCCGACTGGATTTTGCCCTAGTATAAAAACAGACCAAATCATAATCAGTCGTTCACTCTCCCAAATCGCCCCCTCTATTCGCCCGACCTAAGAAACCGCTGTCAAAATTTCATTTGATCCATATCTGCTTTTGTTTACGTGTTCTAACACTCATTGGTGATTATACAGGTACTACTCAAAGTGTTTCATCGATAACACTGATAAATGATGTCCAAAATCTCTCGAATTCAGACCAAACAGTAACCGAACGCATAATGAACAAATAGGCTGTCCAAACTAGCTTAAACGTTCGAATAGAAGTTAGAACATGATTTATCGGTAGTTTCCGAGTGTAATGAGCCAAATTTCGATGTTTAACTTCAAGTATAGCTCAAAACACGATTTTGAATGGACAAACTGTCGAGTATGCGACTGGACACACTGATGAACTCCAATCGCCCGACTGAGAAGACGATTAGTCTCAGTCGCCCGACTGAGTTGGACGAATGATTCAAACGCACGACTATGCTTATTCGCTTAACTTAGTCGCCCGTATGAATAAATTCACCTCTAAAGACTCATTCGTTCCACTCAGTCGCACGGCTATGTTCATTTGGTTGCTCAGTCGCCCGACTAACCAAAGTGGGAAACTCATTGATTTTGTTTACTTTCTTCTACGTGTACTAACGTAAACTTACATTGTGTGACAGATGGCGAGGCGATGGGTTATGAGCACGAAGCACAACATTTGTGCACATTTGGACTTGACCTCTAGGAATGCCGCAGACTTTTCTGGCATTATCACATTTCTGAGAAGATCGAGGATATACAGAGCCATCTCAGCACAGTGTACACCATATAGGTCGATGCATCAGTCGTTTTGGGAACACGCTGTGGTAGACAGATCCAGGGAGCCCTATACTATTAGAAGCACTGTTCTTGGGCACGCTATAGAGATAACAGAGGAGGACTTAAGGACAGTCCTAGAACTAGGAAATGATGGTGAATATCCTGTTCGTTTACATCCGATGGCAGTCAGAGGGTGCTTCCTGAGGGCTAAGTATACTGGGGACATAAACTCAGGGATGCTCAATAAGAGCAATCTCTGCCCCCAGTTCAAATACCTAGCCCATGTCTTGCTAAGGTGTATTGCCTCACGAAAAGGAGGTTTCGACGAGCTCTCTGAGCAAATGCAGAATGCCTACGCTGCATTAGTGCTGAACCACCCTTTCAGCTTCTCCAGGATGATCTTCACTTATCTAGTGGAGAACATAGAAGTTAAGGGAAGAGAAGGCTTCTGCATGTATCCCCGCTTCTTACAAATGATTTTTGACCAGAAGCTCCCTACGTTACCAAAGCAGAAAGAGGATGCGGTTATGCTTGAGGTGATGGATGATACCACCTTAGGCAGAATGAAGGTTTACCGGGGAAAGCAGGTCAAGCCCCCGGTAAGACGTTTGTTTGGGCATCTGGCCCGTGAAGACTATGTGGCGCCAGCTAGGAGAAAGTGGCGTCACGAAGATAGTGACTCTGATGTAGAGCATGTCGCTCTACCCTCCGATGACTCCGATGATGATGACCAAGGATCTGGTCAGGGTGGAGATGGTCAAGGAAGACCTGAGACAGCTTCAATCCACCCTGACTTCATGCAGGAGGAGGAGGACTCAGACGAGGCGCCACTAACCCGGACAGTGGGTAGTCGGGTAGTGGCAACCGAGGAAGGTCTGCGGGCGGTTGGTGGTCGCCCAGGAGAGACTGGGAGCTCTGTTGCTGACCCATCATATAACCCAGTCTCTCCCAGCAGCCAAGGGGGAGCCTCCGGGTCAAAAGGGACTCGGAGGAAACACATGGCTCGTCCTATGGGACGAAAGCCAAACGCAGGAGGATTACTCTTGTTTCTACCTCCCCTGCAACTACCACTTCCACAACACCTACCCAAACCACCCAAACCACTCATACCTCTCAATCCACCATATCTCAAACACCCCAAACCACCACCACCTCTATACCCCCACGTAATACTTCCACATCCACCACCACCACTGTACCACCATTTACAACCTTTACCTCTAACCCCATATTCACCACAGCCACCACCACCACCACCTCCACTCAACACACAGGCCCCTCACCGCTCCCATCCAGCTCATTCATCCCACCAGTTTCTGTTGTAGAGCAGCTTGCTGCCCTAAACAGCATGGTGGTTAAGCTGATGGCGTCTGATGCGGAGAAAACGGCTCAGTTACAGCAGCTGAGAGAGTTAAGTTCCTCTCAAACTGCTGAGATTCATCAGCTACGCGAGCAGATTTCTTCCCAAGCCCAGGTGATCGCCTTACAGACAGATCAGATCACTGGGTTACTTCAACATGAGGCAGAGACAGACGCTAAGTTGGGAAAGCTGGAGGCGACTCACAAAACTCTTGTGCTAAAACTGAAAGGTACTCAAAGTGAGCCCCTCAAGATTGGAGAAGGTGATGGTGATGATAATGATGATGATAGTGAGGATGAGGAAGACGATGATGAAGATGATGAGGATGATGACGATGATGATGGTGGTGAAGAAAGTAATGATGATGAGGAGAAGAAAGAAGATGATGAGGGTGAAGGGGGAGAAACTGCCAGAGATCAAGGCGATAATGTTGCAGGCGAAAGGCGTACTAAACGCCGACATGATCAAGGCCCCTCTTCATCTACTCTAACTGAACATCCACCGGAGATACAAGGCAAAGTTCAAGACTAGACGTTTATTTATTTTGCTGAAACTTTGTACTTGAAATTATGTATTCTAGTATATTATATATAAAATTTTGTGGATATAAATCATCTTTGGTGATGTGATCAATGTATACTTACTTGCAATATATTTGATTTTGTAACAGGGTCAACCACACAAGTCGATGAGCATGATGTTATGCCCCTTCGTCAGATTGAGACCAAGTTGACTATGATTCTTGATCTTCAAGGGATAGTGCAACGGTCTGTGGGTTACTCAGCTGAAGAAGGGGAAATCATTCACGACTTGACAGATGAACAGATTGCAGAACTGTTCAGTCTGAATCCGGATGAGTTGGTAAAAGATGCTCCCGCAGTCGATGTAGTCAGCGATGAAGAACTTCAAGATGTCGACGAGATGGAGATTGAGGACGTAACGGCTGATCATTATCCCCAATACACTAACGCCGAAGGCGAAGTGCTTCCAGATGTGGGAGAAACTTTTGACACCAATATATTTGATAAAGTGGAAGAGATGACAGCAGCTAAGGCGGCCGCAGAAGAGATTCCTCAGGCAGATGAAGCTGATCGTGCAACCAAGAAGGAGGAATGGATTGCCTGCCTTGAGGAAATGAAGAAACAGCGTGGGCCTCCAAAGTCAAATGCCTACACCAAGCTTTACAAGATTAAAAAGCATCAGAAGGTGTCAGGAAAGATTATCAGCTGGGCATACTTTGATGATCTCAAAGTATATGCAGTGAAGAGAGAGAAGGGAATCGAATATTTCAGATTTCCTCATGATTTGAAAACTCTTCCAGGGTTTGAGCTTAATCGTCTAGCCAACTTGAACCTCCTATATGCTGTTCCAGGAAAGATATCAGGATGGTTTGAGCAGGCACTAAAGAAAGAGTACCATACTAGGTGGGTCAATTTTAAACCTCAACAGCCAAGAAGGTTATTTCATAGGACTGAGGTTGACCCCACCTCTGGAAGACCAAAAGTGGTCTTAAGATGGCACCCTCCGCGCACGATGTCGCGTATTCCATTGAGGGAGATGCCTCAGGATTTTGCACCCCATTTCAAATGGTGGTATTATGACTGGCGAACTGGTAAAGCCGTCATAGTTTTGGAGAAAGAAGGAACGGTCGAGACAATAAGAGTGTTTGATCCGATGTGGCTAACCAACTTGTCTGAGTCTGATGTCTATATCTTATTCAAGTGGCCACTGTTCTTTGATACACAGGATATTGTGCAAGCATTGCAATTCCAACATGTTATACGTATCTGCTTCGCATTAAATATTCATTCTGGGATCTCAAGAGAGGATAGGGTGAAACGATATGAAGAGTTCAAGAAAGAAGTAAAAGTCTAGATAGAACTAGGTCCAAGGGGGAGTTTGTTGGTACACATGTCCCCAGTTCTAGTCTAGTGAGCTGAAATGTAATAAACTTCTATCTTGTTACACATATGTAATGTTAAATCAATCTAATGAGAATCTCTTCTTTATATGGTTGTTGATTATATAATGTTACATCTACTTATTTTATTAGTTGTTACACGCTTAATATGACCATGTTATATAGGTTTACAGTTGTGAGACACAGTTCTGAATCATTAAAGGTTCATGAATATGTTTGACTAAACATGTCTTTCAGTCGCACGACTGGACCATGCGAATGGTCCAATCGCACGGTTGAACTAAGAGGCTGAGTCAATCGGACGGTTGAGTCATCAGTCTGACTCAAGCGTACGAATGAATCAGTCGTATTACTCAATCGCACGACTGAGTCAGTCGCAAGACTCAGTCGCACGAATGAGATCTGTAACCTATAAATACCACTTAGTTCGTGGAAAAACGTGACACTTCGAATACTAGAAACCCTAATCGCCCCAGAACGTGCTGTTCGACCATTCCAACTTCATAGAGCGTTTCAGATCATTCCGAGTCAATTCATAACGTTTTCTAATCGTTAGGATTGATCTTGAATTCGTTCTCACTGATTGGATCGCCAATCAAATAGGATTCCGCACTATTTGATTCGGTACAACGAAGAATCAGTTAGTACTCCGTACGTACTCGGTCCTAACAAATGTGGCGTATTAGGGTTGAAAAATACTGAAATTTGCCTAAATGTTTAGGCATTTGAGAACTGTTTAGACTTTTCTCAACTGTTCAGACTTTTTACCCCTAGGCGTATTACCACTGTGTGGACTTATAACCACTGTGTGGAAGTTTCACTTGTTTGGGAATACCACCACTGTGTGGCAGTATAACTACTGTGTGGGCGTATAACCACTGTGCGATAGTTTCAATTGTGAAGACGTTTCACTACTGTTTGGTAGTTCTAACACTTGTGTTAGAAATTTTCTAAGGCGATCCCTTAGACTTATCAGCTGTTGGGGCGTTTCTTACTGTTGGGACTTATCATCACTGTTCAGACTCATCTTCATTGACACTTAGAAATTTTTTTCAAAAATTCAAAAATCCAAAAATATTTTTTTTATCTTTTCTTAATTCAAAAACTTAGAAAAACAACAAAAATATAAGAATGGCGAAATCAGAAGATTCTGAAAACAGAGTTCCAAAACTTAAAAATAGAGCTGATTTTAAAAACTGGTGTCTTAGGCTGAAACATCACTTGAATTCCATAGACACTGATCTTTGGAAATCAATTGAAAAGGGACCTTACATTCCTGTGACTACTGATGGTCCAGACAGAGGCTTTGTGTATACAAAAGATACACAAGAACCATATCCAGAAGATAACCTACATGGAAAAGACATAAAGAAGGTGAAAAATGATGTCAAAGCTTATTCTCTCATGTGTAAAGGGCTACCTTTGGAAGTACTATCCAGACTTGAAAACTATCAAACTGGATATACTATGTACAAAGCACTGAAGGTTATCTGTGAAGGAGGGAAAGAAATTCAAGATCTGAAAAAGCAAAAACTGAAAAGGCAATTGGAACTATTTGAGCACATCTCAGGAGAAACAATAAATCAGATGATGAACAGATTTGTGCAACTCACTACAGAAATGTCTACTCTGGGAATCAAGAATGATCTTGAAGACTTGAATAACAGGCATCTAAATGCACTACCATAATCATGGAAACAGACTGTTACTTTGTTGAAACATACTGAAAAGTTTCCAATGGATCTTGATTTTCTTATTGCTAAGATTGAATCTGTTGAGATTGATGAAAGCTCTAGAAACAATGATAGACATGCATCAACTTCTCAATATAAGTATGTTGCTTCTCCAGCAAATACTGTAGAAAATGCCTTTCTTGCAAAAGATCAGATCTCTCCTGAAGATGAAGGTGATTTATTTGTGGGAGCAGGATTCTTCACCAGTACACCTACTTACTCTACTCAACCACAACCACAGTCTCCTCCTAAAGCTCAAATGCCTAAATCTTCAACTGAGATGCCATCCTCCTCAAACTATCCAAATCCAAGCAAAGTGAAAGATGTGATTAACATTCTTTTACAAGATGAAGAGTCAAAAACTGCTTTCACAGCTTTCATGGCAAGCTTCCAAGCTTATCAAGGCAGACATCTGACTCAAGTAGAGCTAGTTCTACAAGATCTGTTTGAAATGGATCCTGATGATGTAGAAGAAATGGATCTTAACTGGCAAATGGTCATGATAGCTTACAGGACACAAAAGCACTCTTATGCTAACAGAAATTACAAACCCAGTGCAAACAAAACTGTTGGGCTTGATAAATCAAAATCAAGATGCTTTAACCGTAACAGCTATTGTCATTTTTCAAGAGAATGTAAAGCTCCAAGAAACCAAGGAGGAAATGGTCAAGGCAGCTCAAATGGCCAGAAATATCAGCAACAGGCTAACAAGATATTCCAAAAAGCCATACCAAAGCCTACATATGCCAGAACCCAAAGAAGAAGAGAATAGTGAGGAATCAAAGAAGGCACTGGTTGTAAACATCAAAGATGGTTATGACTGGAGTGCATATGCAGAACAGTTTACTGCTGATCTCACTGCTAATCTGGCTCTAGTTGTTGAGGTTGATGATGAAGACTGGTCTGAAGATAAAGATCCTAAGAAGGTTGATGAATCAGATCAAGAAGAAGAGTATGATTGGAGCGACAAATCAGATCCAAAAGATACCACTGAAGAAGTTGCTCTTATGGCTAAATCAGAACAACCAAAGGTTGTTACCTCATCTTCTGATACTGAATCTTCAAACTCCTATCCTGAAATACCAGTGGAAGTGAGAGAGAAAATGTGCACAAAAGCATGTTTTGAACAAGTTGAACACTACAGAAAATACTCATTCAAAATATGTGACAAGCTCAAACAAGAAGAATCAAAGCACAATAAGCTAAAATCAGATCACAAAGTTGCTAATGAAAAGATCATATCTCTTCAAGCTTCATGGAACAAAACTCTTAAAGAACTTGAACTTGTAAAGAAACAACTTGAAGAGATGAACAAAGAAGAAGAGTGTCTGCAGGATAGGAGTGAAGAAAAAGAGTGTCAAAAGGAACCTTCTCAAGATTCAACTAAACTTCAAAGCAAGAAAACATCATCCAGATTAAGAAATCAAAGAAGAAGAAAAGCTGCAAAAGCAAAGAAAACTGAATCAATTAATCAGTCACAGAACATTACTCAAATTAAACCTGTGAAGTTTGTGTCTGCAGGAACTTTTGACATGAACACAAATACAAAAATGACACCTAAACCCAAGATCAAATCTAACTCTGATCTGAAAACAAGTTCAGATCCTAAGACTTCCGCTGTGCATAAAAGATTTGAATCAAAGGAGTCAAAGAATTGTGTTCAAGTTCAAAAGAAAAATCCAAAAAATCCAATGACCAAACTCACACCAAATAAACAACATATTAATCTGCCTAACCCAAAATTTACAAAAGAATCAAATGTTGCAAATGTTGCTTCCACTTCAAGGGTTAACAAAATGTTGTTCAAACATTCTGAAAAGTATTGTGATATCTGTGACATGTACAATCATGACATTTTAGAATGTTACTTTAACAAGTATTGCAACATATGTGATATGACAAATCACACAACAGCTGAGTGTTACTTTAACAAATACTGTGCTTTGTGTGATGAAAGAAATCATAATACAAATGATTGTTACTTTAGGAAGAACTCTTCAAGGAAGGAATTCAATAATCAAGGCTTTGTAAATCCACAATTTATAAGAAATCAAAATATTGGGTTTAAATTTTCACAACAACAACCTTCCTTGGGTTTGAGATCTTTCAGAAGAAACAATTCTGATTATGATAATCAACATTTTGTCAAATCACAGCAATATAATCAAGAAAAGTTTATTCCACGATCTGTGAGAATAAACAAAGGAACATTCTCAAATGCTTCATATAAGAGTTCAAGATTTCTTGATGATGATCTTGAAAACAGATACAATGCTTTGAAATCAAAATCATAAAGAGATAATCAACTGGTTTCTCAAAAAGGATTTGAATATGTTAAAATTCAAAAGAAACCAGATGTCAACAAACTTCATTTCAAACAATTTACAATTGTTGACAAGTTTGGCAAGCCCAAGACCATCTCGGCTTAGGTTCCTAACTCACCTTAAATGTTTTTGAATGCAGGTATGCCCGCGAAGACCAATCAACTCATGGTATGTTGACAGTGGGTGTAGCCGGCATATGACAGGCAATCAAGCCTTGTTACAAGATTTTAAGTTAAAAGATGGAACTCATGTTGCTTTTGGAGGTGATGCAGGTGGAAAGATAACAGGAGAGGGAACAGTGTCCAATGGGATTATTAGTTTTGATAAAGTCAAATTCTATTCGCAGTTGAACTTTAATCTTCTAAGTGTATCCCAAATTTGTGACAAATCTTATTCTGTTCTTTTTGATGAATCTCACTGTTATGTCTTGAAACCAGGTTTTCAGATTAGCAATGACTGGGTGATAGTTAAAGCTGCTCGGGACAGAGATGTATACAAACTGGATATGTCTAAAGTGGATCTTGCAACAGAAACAACTTGCCTGATTGCTAAAGCATCAAATGATGAAAGCCAGCTTTGACATAGACGACTCGATCATTCAAACTTCAAAAACATGAACAAGCTTGTAGCAGGAAATCATGTTATTGGACTTCCTTCCAAGAAGTTTTCAACAACTGATCATTGCTCAGCATGTCTGAAAGGAAAACAACATAGAGCGTCTTATAAGTCCAAGCTGATAAACTCAAACACCAAGCCACTCCAGATGTTACATATGGACCTTTTTGGACCAACTAATGTTAGGAGTATTGGTCGAAAATCATACTGTTTAGTCATCATAGATGATTATACAAGATTTTCATGGGTTTTCTTTCTTCATGCTAAATCTGAGACTGCAGATCTTCTAAAAGAATTCATTAATAAAGTTGAAAATCAACTTGAACAAAAAGTAAAGATAATAAGAAGTGATAATGGAACTGAATTTAAAAATGCTAACATTGATTTGTTTTGTGTAGAAAAAGGGATAGTTCATCAGTTCAGTGCTCCCAGAACTCTACAACAAAATGGAGTTGCTGAAACAAAGAACAGAACTCTGATTGAAGCTGCCTGGTCTATGTTAGCTGATGCCAAAATTCCAAGCACTTTCTGGGACGAAGCGATATCAATAGCCTGTTTTGTTCAGAATAGAATCTTGTTAAAGATTAAAAGAAAACTCCATATGAGTTAATGTTTGACAGGAAACCAAACATAAACTTTTTAAAATCATTTGGTTGTTCAGTTATGATTCTAAACTCAAGTGATCATTTAGGAAAATTTGAAGAAAAAGCTGATAATGGATTTTTCGTTGGATATTCATCAGTTTCCAAAGCCTATCAAGTTTATAACTCTAGGACAAATACTATTAATGAAACATTCAACGTTAAATTTCTGGAAAATTCTTTTCCATCAGTTTCAAATGGTCCTGCATGGTTATTTGATATAGATTCTTTGTCAAACTCATTTCAATCTAACTTGTTTAATCAATCTGATGATTTTACAGGTAAGAAGAACTCAAGAGGAGATCTTGGATGTTTCAGTGATGATTCAGATTCTGATGATTCAGATGATGCTCGCCCAGATTATCCATTCTTCTCATTTGTCGAGGATTCAATCATACAATTTAATGACAATGTCCATGCTACTTCAGCTTCAGATAATTCAGTTTCCGCAGATCAAGAAGAATCACAACCTATTCCTAATGATGGTATAGAAATTGGACAACCTGAGTCTGGCACATCTTCTATCTCTGGAGATGCAATTGATCATAGTAACCTTGATTACTTTATCAATTCACCAACTCAAGTTCCAAATTTCACTCCACATGCTTCTACCTTATTGCAACAGCTCTCCAATCTGAACCAAAAATCTAGATATTAATGTTCAAGGAACTGAGATACCGACATCTCGTATCCACCGGAACCATCCAACATCACAGATTATTAGTCCTCTATATGAAAGAACTACTAGGAGTAAATCTGAACATGAAAATGTTTGTTTATACTCTTGTTTTCTTTCACAGATTGTTCCTAAAAACGTCACCGAGGCATTATAGGACAATGGTTGGATTGAAGCAATGCAAGAAAAACTTCTTCAATTTCGCAAACAAGAAGTGTGGAAGTTAGTGGAATTACCTGAAGGAGAAAATGCCATAGGCACTAAATGGTTGTTTAGAAACAGGACTGATGATCGTGGCATTATAATCAGAAATAAAGCTAGACTTGTTGCACAAGGATACACACAGGAAGAACGAATTGACTATGATGAAGTATTTGCTCCAGTTGCAAGACTCGAATCCATTCATGTTTTCCTGGACTATGCATCATTCATGAAATTCAAGGTGTATCAAATGGACGTCAAAGGTGCATTCTTGTATGGTCCAATCTCTGATGATGTGTATGTGAAGCAACCTCCGGGTTTTGAGGATGCAGAATTTCCACATTGTGTGTATAAACAAAGCAAAGCTTTGTATGTCCTACATCAAGCTCCTAGAATTTGGTATGAAACATTATCTCAACACTTAATCCAACATGGATACACAAGGCGGAAAATCGATCCTACTTTTTTCATAAAGAAGGATAATGATGATCTCTTATGTGTGCAAGTGTATGTAGATGATATCATATTTGGTTCTACCAGTCCAACATTGTGCAATGAATTTGAAGAAATCATGAAATCTTGTTTCTAAATGAGTTCTATGGGAGAAATCAATTTCTTCCTTGGATTGCAAGTTCAACAATCTGCAGATGGTATTTTCATCAATCAAGAGAAATTTGTTGACAAACTCTTGAAGAAATTCAAACTACATGATTGTTAGTCCATACGAACTCCAGCTGACGTAAACACCAAGATTGAGCCTGATCCTAAAGGAAAATCAGTAGATCAAACTCTATACAGATCTATGATTGGTTCTTTGATGTATCTTACTGCATCAAGACCAAACATCATGTATGCTGTTTGTGTTTGTGCAACGTATCAATCAGACCTGAAAGAATCTCACTTAATTGCTGTCAAAAGAATATTCAGGTATCTCAAAGGTAAACCAGCTTTAGGGCTTTGGTATCCTTACGAGGGTAATTTTAAGTTACATGGATACATTGATAGTGATTATGGTGGATGCTGTCAAGACAAAAAATCTACTACGGGTGGTTGTCAGTTTCTTGGATCCAGATTAGTTTCATGGCAATGTAAGAAACAAACAAATGTTTCTGTCTCAACTGCAGAAGCTGAGTACATAGCTCCATCAGCAGGATGTTCTCAAATCCTTTGGTTGCAAAACCAACTGCTAGATTATGGGTTCAATTTTCTTAAAACACCCATTACATTGATAACACTGCTGCTATGTTCATTACAGCTAATCTAGTTCAACATTCAAAAACAAAACATATCAAAATTCGATATCATTTTCTAAGAGATAATTCTGAAAAAGGTTTAATTATTTTGATTCAAGTAGAAACTGAAAAATAGTTGGCAGATCTATTTACTAAAGCTTTTCTACCAGGAAGGTTTGAGTATTTAGTGGAGTCAATTGGCCTTATTAACCATGTGTAAACCTGGTTACTAATTTGAATCTTTCCATGATCAAATTCTCTTCTAAATCTGAAGGTCTTCATAAGGGTGACTTTTCATAGTTATTTGCCTGATTGTTTGTGTGTGTGTGCTTTCTTTTATAGAAAAACAAAATACAAAATTAGAAAACTCACAAAATCAAATAAAAAATATAAATCAAAATCTCCAAAAATAGAGTTCTTTTTGTTTCTAATTCATTCTTTTTAGGAATGAATCTGTGTTTGCCTCATGTGAGAAATGATAGTACACTAGTAACATCAGTTGCATACTTCACTCGCTAATAAAGTCTGACATGATCAGGATCTGATGTGTAGACAATATCATGCTAGTATACTGAACAAGTAAATTCTTGCGATTACACCAAATCTCTATGCTTGTTTGTGTATTTATCTAAGTACTTTTGAGTGTATTAGCTTATCAGATTGGCTGCTTGCTAAGCTACACCCACTCACACCTGATGATAATGTGACTAATCATGAGATCTGTTACGAGTAACATTCACTTCTCTGTTATGAGTCATCATAGACCTGAAGTGCTAAGATATCCTCTGTTGTAAGTCATTACAGACCTGGATATTCTCCTTTGATGCAAAAGATGCCAATGTGCACAACCCATTCAAATGGATGGTTAGAGTTGATCAAATGGTTATCCATGATCGTTCCCTATTCAATTAAGTAACATGAGCTCTGGTTATGCATATTTGTTAGGTAATAAGTTGAGAATGTGTGCTTTCTTGCATGTCTTGATGATGGTTGATCCTCTAAGTCTTGGTATGAGTCACATCTTGTCATTTACAATTCTACCCAACTCAATCCAAGAATTGAAAAAGTGAGCTGATAATTTGTGTCAAAAACACTCATTTTCTGTCCTTAGATCTTGTGTCTCCTTTCTTGTGATGTCACTGACCTGGAACACACTTGATCAGGATTTAATCATTGTCTATGACTATTCACATATTTTTTCTTTTAATGTTCTAATCTTTACTAATATGATCTCACTGCAATCTATGATTCTATTGTAAATATTAGATTTTCATTCTGCTTTAATTTTGATTTTATGCATGTTTTCTTGTGCGCAGGCAATATAACAATGTTAAGTGTGCTATACTTATGATTTGTTAGTAAACTTCTAAGTTTTGCAAAAGAACTTAAAAGTTTAGGGGGAGTAATAAACCAGTAAGAATATTCTCAGAAAATCAAAATGATCATGTTGAATTGAAAGGATGATCCTTTAATTTCAAAGTATGTGTGTGTTTATCTATGATAAAATGATCTCATAATTTTTAGCAAGTGGCAAAAGCTTCTTTGCAATGTTGAAAACAAGACAACTTTTGAAATATTTGGTTTGTTCATTTTGAAACTAAAATGAAGGGTCAAAATGTAAAAAGTTCAATTTTGAGGGTCAAAATGTAAAAAGTTCAATTTTGAGGGTCAAAAGTGTAAATTTGAGGGAAAAGTAAAAAAATATGCAATATTGTTTAAATATTAGTATGAAATATTACTAATGTGTTTAAACAGTGTGCAGGTGAAAGATTTGAAAAATACAAGTGCAAAAACATCTAAACAGTGCTTATGTGACTGAACAGTTGTTATGTGACTGAACAGTTGTTATGTGACTGAACAGTTGATATGTGGCTGAACAGTTGTTGTATCTCTAAACAGTTGTTATGTTTCTGAGAAGTCAGTGTGTGGGCATTTCAGCATCATTTTGCTACTGCACAGTGCTAATGCTACTGAACAGGACTCATACTACTGAACAGTGCTCATGCTACTGAACAGTACTCATACGGCTGAACAGTTCTAATACGGCTGGGCTCATATGACTGAACAGTGCTCATATGTCCAATACTTAGTAAAATTTAGAACTTAATGAGTCTGCACATTACTTAAATGCCTGAACAGTGCTCATAAGTCTAAAAAATTTTACTTAGTATAAAAGGCACACTTGTGACATTCAATTCATTCCCATTTCAAAAACCCTCTTAAAACCTCCCCTGACCATTCGAACTCTCAACAAACCCCCTTTCTTCGATTAAAATCATTTCGAGCTCAAATCACAGATTATTGACAGTGTTTATGTGATTGTGAACGTAAGTTTATGATTCACATTCATCTGATTTGTGGTTTAAATGGAAATTTTTTTGATAGGCATTCAACTCCTGTACGGACGTTTAACCCTAACCTTGTCAAAAACTCAAATTTGATCATTCAAATCGGAAAAATGTCTGAAATTGATGATTGAATCTTGTTTGTCATGTGATTTCGATCATTATGTTATGTTAAACTTGGTTTAATCTGACATTTGATTGAAGACACTGTTCAATGTTCATCGATGAACAGTAATGTTTGATGATGAACTCGATGAAGAAGATGAACAGATTCATAATTTTTAAATAAAAATAATAATGAAAAATAAATTTTAATTAATAAAAATCATCATTACAGGAATTAAAGAGTTTTATAAAATGATATAAGATAAAATAAACTAAAGTGTTAACTTTTCAATTAAAATCAATCTTGATAATTCATCTTTTATTAAAATTTAAGTGTTTACACTTAAAATTAAAATTTCAAGTTGATTTTAAAATTCAAAGTCATTTTAACACATCAGTTTATAATATCTTAAATCATTATATTTTTAAACTCACATTAAAACATTTGCTTCAAAATTCACATATTGTCTAATATTATTGGTTTAAAATTTTGCAGATGGCAGATCTAAAGTTTGTGCCAAAGCACAACATTGCTGCTTGGCTCAATGATGAAGTTCAAGATGCACTTTCTTATGAAGAGATGATAAGATTTCTTCTAAGAACTAAATATGTATATGCCATGTGTTACCAGACAGTGATTTATGACAGACTCATCAGACAGTTCTGGAGCACAGCAAGAGTTGAAGTAGATGATGAAGGAAGGAAAGTTGTCAGAGGATTTGTGACAAGAGATAGAATGATTGAAGTTTCTGAAGAATCCATTAGAACTGCATTGAGACTGGGTCATAATGATCCAGAAGATCTGGCTGAGTTAACATTCAATGAATGCAGAGAGACTTTCATGCAAATGGGTCATCCTGATCATTTCCCGAAGAGACAATTCTTCAGAGCTAGAGTATACAATCATTGGAGGCTTCTGTGTTATATCTTCTAACACTGTATGTCAAAGAGGAGTGCTGGGTGGAATTCATTCCTAGTAGATATAGCATCTCCAATTGTGGCCATTGCAACAAACAGAAAATTTAATATGGCTAAATGGATCTTAAATGGATTCATATTCAATTTGGAGAAAGGAACAAGACATAAGTATCTGATGTACTCCAGGTTCCTGCAAATGATCATTAATGAAGAACATCCAGATATCCATGTATATGGAGTAGGGGGAGATAGACTCATCTTGGAAAACATGTCTGAGGTTACTTATAAGAAATTAACAATGTTAACTGGTGCTCAGAATGTTCCTATGTTTGAATACATGAGGAATGTAGCAAATGATGATGTAGATATTACTATGGATCACTTTCATTTGATAGATGGTGAACCACTTGATCCCTCAGAGTTGATTGATGTATTTCCTCTTAAGGATGGTGATCAAGATGAGGAAGATGAAAATGATGAAAATAATGATGATGATACTGATGATGAAAGTTCTTCAAGTTCAGATGATAATGATAATGATGATGGTGATGTAGCAGAAACACACCAAGATATGAGTCATGATACACAAATGTTTGACTAAGCAGATGAAGCTCAACATGATGATGAAGGTCCAATGAATGATGAAGGTAATGAATCTGTTCATGATGATGTACATGAAGAGGAAGAAATTCATATTGAGACTGAACAAGAAATTGATGTAGATAATCAATATTTTGATTATGAGTTCATTGAATCTTTCCAAATTGATTAAGATATTCCAGTTTTTACAACACAACATATGTCTGTTCAAACTGAGGAGATTTTGGATATTGATGAACTTGAAAGATTAAAGAATGACAATGAAGCAAAGGAAAAAGAGATTGCTGAACTTAAGTCTGAGCTTGATATGCTAAAGGAAAAAAATGAGAAATTAAAAGAAGAAAGTTTAAGGAAAGATGAAAAGATTGTTGGGTATGCTAAAGATAAAGATGATGTTATAAAAATTTTGAGGTTATGATCAAAGACTATGATTTACTGGAAGAAAAATTCAAGAATCTGTCTGAAGAAAATGAAAGATTGAAGGAAGAATTAATAAAGTTAAAAGAATCAGCAAAGCCCTCTTCTCCAGAAATTGTGATTGTTGCTGAAAACATTCCAATTGATCTTGAAAAAGTATCTGAAAGGGAGAAAGGAAAGAGGAAATTAGATGAAGCTGATGTTGAATCTGTTCCTGAAACTTCTTCAAAAGTATAAAGAGTTGAAGATTCTATTGAAGAAGAATATCAAGAAAGTCAAGAGCAAATGATTCAAGACAAAATTGGTGCTCTGAAGATTTAGAAGAAGAATATGCTGATGATTGGTATGATGAAGTTCTAGATGATAAAGACATAGAGGAAGCTCAATTTGAAACTCATTCTTCGTTTGAACCAGTCTTAGTGTATGATGATATTCCTCATGATTTTGAAGACAGATATAATTATCTTGTGAGGATGAAATACAACAGAGTATTCTTAGACGGACTGACAGTTTCTCAAATTAATGATGAATACGAGAAATGTCTAGCTGCTGAGTCTTTTGCTCCCGTGGATGGAGACAGGAAAGTATAAATGTTGAAGTAATTTCTAGCTCTGAATTGCACCATCTAGACCCTGATGAAATGAGCATCACAGCTTTAAAGTCATGGTTGCAGGCTAGAAATTATCCATGGAAAAGACTAAAAAGACTGCAAGGAGTGTCATTAAGAAATTTAGTTAAAAGTTTCTAACAAACAGAAAAGCAAACGAACAAAATGGTGATTCTAGATACTGATAATCCTCAGTATTTAGATATTATAAAGAGAACTCGGATTTTGAAACCTCAAGAAATTAAACAAATGGCTCAAAAATCAAGTATGCATGAACAAAGAAAAGAATTGATGAAAATGTTTCCTCAATTAGAGCAACAAGTATATAAAGCCACCGCTGAGCAGAAGCATATCTTTGATAGTGCTAGATCAACAGGTGACTTGGTGAGGAATGTTCTGCAGAAAGGTCAATCAGTTGCTGAACTGTTGAATGCAATGATTGCACCTGATTTCACAAACCAAGTAAAGATTATTGCATGGAAGTATGATGAGGTCTTTGATGCTTTTCTTATTAAGAGAGTTAATGCTGTATGTGATGTTTATCACTTTTACTCTAGCATTATTAAACTTCCAGTGCAAGATTTAAAAGAATTGAGTAAACTTGATTTGATAAACCCATCTGGAGCCAAAAGAGGAAAGATGTTTGTAGAACTTTTGAGCAGAGGATTAGCTAGAACAAGTAACTTCCTGGAAACACGATGTGATCAAGAAGACAAGGAGTACTTTTCTATGCTTAATAAAAACAAGAAGATAAGGGGTTTGCAGTCTGAAGAAGAGCACTTCATGATAGAAAACAAACAAACAAACAAACAAACCCAGTATATCCCACTCAAGAGCAGGGTCTGGGAGGGGTAGGTGGTGGCACTTCATGATAGAATTTTCTGATAAGTATTTTGAAAAAATAACTACACCGGGATTGAAGGTAATCGAAGGAAACCAAAAGTCCAAACCAATTTTGAGATGGTTTTACAACACATCAACTTTTGAGCTGAAATTGGTCCGAAATCTCACAAACTGGGATGAGGACATGATCTCATTATTTGGTACTTTTGAGTTAAAACTTCTTCATCCAAGTTACATTTCTTTCTTGTCAGTGCAAAATTTTGAAAGAGTGACTCCTGATACTGCGGAGCAAGACAAGAAATACTTTATATCAATCATTAATGTGATGAATGCAGCTATGGAGAGAATTTGTTTGAGAAAAGCTCTTGCATATGCTAATATTGTGAAAAGAGATATAAAAGATATTGAATTTATGAGGATTTCTCATATGGGAGTGTTGGAAGTATATTGCAAAGATAGTAAGAATCCTATTGAGTTATATGCAAATGTCGATATTGCATGTCTCTCAAAGGATACATTAGAAAGAATGAAGATGATGGAAATTAAAACTAATGAGTCAAAGCCAGAACAAGCTGTGCTTGCTGGAAAATTTAAGTCAGCAATTGAAAATGCGTTGAAGGAGATAGAAAGGTATAAAAAGAAGCCGATGTTCAAAGTGAAAGAAGAACCTAAAGATTTCTTTGTAGATTAAAGATGAAAGAAGACTGAAGATAGAAGAAAAGAGATAGCAAGGATGAATAGAAGAATAGAAGATAAAGAAAGAGAAGTATGATGATTGAAGAAAAAGAAGACAAAGATATGAAGACAGATGATTTTTGAAGACTGAAGACAAATGTAAATCTTAGGTGGAGTATTGTTAGTCCTCTTAAAAGATTAACATTAGTCTTATTTTACAATTTTGTCTTAGTATAGGGACTAAAATTGTAAATAGATAGTCTTTTCCTTGTTCATAGTATATATAGCTTAGACAAGAGTAGATTTCAGTAGTCGTATCATTTTGTACTGCTTTCTAACTCTTGTAATCGTCTTTGCTATCAATGAACTCTGAATTTTGTTGATATTGCTTGATTTGATAGCAATTGTTTGTATTTCTTTGAATTGTTCATATAATTTGTTACAGATTGCTCTAATTGATCCTATCAAGATATCTCCTACATACATGGTCTAATGTAGAAAGATTCCCTTTGGTGTCTGATCCACCTGTAATCCTAGGAAGAATTTCATCTCCCCCATTGCACTCATCTCAAATTCTGCTTTCATGACAGACTCAAATTCTTTACATAACTCTTTGTTTTTGGAACCGAAGATTATGTCATCAACATAAATTTGTACATGCAGTAAGTCTCCATCCTTTTCTTTGATGAATAGTGTACAGTCAATAACTCCTCTGTGAAACCGTGTTTCACCAGATGAGTTAAGAGTTTCTCATACCATGCTCTCGGGGCTTGCTGGAGCCCGTGGATAGCCTTATCCAGCTTGTAAACACTGTCCTGATGGTAGGGATCCTCAAATCATTCAGGTTGACTGACATACACTGTCTCACGAATTTCCCCATGAAGGAATACACTCTTGACATCTAGTTGATAGACTTTGATCTTCATGTAAGATGCATACGCTAGGAAGATACGGATTGCTTCCATTCTGGCCACAGGTGCAAACACTTCATTGTAATCGATTCCTTCGACTTGTCTAAATCCTTGAACGACAAGTCGAGCCTTGTTTCGAATTATGACCCCTTGGTCATCTTTCTTGCATTTCAAGACCCATTTAGTGCCAATGACCTTAGCACCTTTTGGTCTATCCACCAGTGACCATACGCCTAGCTTCTTAAACTGTAGAAGTTCTTCTTGCATGGCACTGACCCATGCCTCATCGTTTAAGGCTTCACTGACATATTTTGGCTCAAATTGAGACATAAAACATTGATACGCACCATCGTGAAGATATCCCTTTTCCATTACTGAGGCATAATCAGCTGTGTATAGCTGATTTCTGGTCTCTACTCCCGATCTGATATCTCCAATGACATTGTCCAAAGGATGGTTAACATTTATCCGGGTTCTAGGAGTGGTGAGAACAACTACCTCATTATCCAGATTTAGAATCTCATATACTGTTGGAGTATGAGGTTCCGACACTTCGCCAGCTTCTGGTTCAGTTGTGGGTGTACTTGAATTAGCAGGAACCTGTTCTGCCTGTTCCACATTTTTAGTCTCAACTGCTTTATCATCAGATGATGAGTCGCTTACATCAAGTACTCCCCCTAAAGTATTAGAGGAATCATCTAGTGGAATCGATGCTATTGAGTCTTGTGGTCGTGAGTTGAGAGCCTCGTACATCATTTTAGTTGATAACTCATCATCTGTGAGAGAAGACGGTAGATTGAAGGATTTAAAGAATCCATCATAATCACAGAAAAATGACGGTCCTTTTCCAGCAGGGGGTGGTGAATCTATGAACATCAACGTTGCACCACACTTCTACCTGACCTGTTGAGTTGTTATAAACTCTCTTGTCAGGTATGTTGTATCCAAGAAATATACCTTCTACTACCTTCTCACTAAACTTTCCTCTCTGACTTTTCTTCAGCAGCATGCATGGTGCGCCAAACGGTTCTAGATACTCCAGATTGGGTTTACGTCACTGGAGCAGTTCATAACATGTTTTCCCATGTTGTTTGACCACCAAGACTCGATTGAGCGTGTAACAAGCATTAGCTATCGCCTCATTCCAAAATTGAATTGGTAGTTTCAAGTCAGCTAGCATTGTTCTAGCGGTCTCTATCAAGCTTTGATTCTTCCTTTCTGCAACGCCATTCATTTGTGGCGTGTAGGCAGAAGTAAATTGTTTTACAATTCCTCTTTCCTTACAGTATGTCCCCATCCACTGATTTTTGAACTCAGCACCATTGTCTGATTGGATCTGTTGTACTTTCAACTTGTAGAGTGATTCCAAGGTAGTAACCAGCTGTTTTAATGAGTCAAAAGTTTTTGATTTGGCTTTCAGAAACATCACCCAAGAGAACCTTAAGTAATCATCTATTACTACAAAGTAATACCTGTCACCAGCAATGCTCTATGTACTGACAGGACCAAACAGATCCATGTGTAAAAGCTCAAGTAGAAGATCAATTGAATGAACTTTCTTGGACTTGTGAGCTTTCTTAGTCTATTTTCCTTTCTTACACGCCATACAAAAATCAGAAAGTTGGAAGTTTTTGACAGTTACTCCATTTACCAAATCATTCTGTACCAAATGATTCATCTTCCTTGGATTAATGTGTCCCATTCTCCTATGCCAGGAGATTGATTCTTTCTTAGTTGCCTTTGACAAGAAGCATTGAACCATGTGATCAGTTGTGGATGCTTTTGATAGATCCAAGACATACAAATCATTGTATCTTGAAGCTGACATAAGAACTTTATCCTCCTCAATCACATAGTCCTTTCTCAACATGTAGCACTTCTTGTTGTTGAATGCAACCTTAAATCCTTTGTCATAGATCTGGGAAACAGAAAGTAAGTTTTTATGTAGTTGCTGAACATAGTTGACCTTGTCAAACTTTACTTTCTCATTTCCTACTTCGCCTTGTGCTGTTATGTAACCTCCTTTGTTCCCAGTAAATGAAACATGTCCCCCTTTAATTTGTCTGACGTTGGAAAGGAGAGACAAGTTCCTTGTCATGTGCCTGGACGCCCCACTATCAATAATCCATGTATTTGTGATGGCACTATAGCGGACACCCTGCACATTTAAAGAAACTTATCAGTTCAGATTTGGGACCCAAGCCTTAACTGGCTTGGGTGTCTCGGAGGAATCACACATCATAAACTCAACCCATTGACCTTCAGAAGATGAGGGCATATCTTTCTTCATAATTTCCTCACTATCAGACAAATTACTTGATTTTTCTTTCCATAAGCCAGTTTTGTGTAAGGACTGTTTGTGATAGACAGACGACTGGCTTATTGTTTGAACTTTAGGTTCACTAATACTCTTTGGTGGAGTAGTAGATCTCCTTTGAGTAAAACTTTGTTTGGTATCATTAAGTTCAATTTTCTTTTTTGGAGTCTGATAATAAGGACAATTTGAAGATATATGTCCTTGTTTTCCACAATTGTAGCAAGATCTTACTTCTACAGATTTAGGAAAATATTTATGAGGGTTTGAGTTTTGCACAGGTGTGACCTTTGTCTGTTTTGGTTTAATAACGTCCTTTTTAGATGTTTCAGTCTGATTAATAAAATTAATTGTTTTAACGTTTTGTACATCTTTAACTTGCACTTTATTTGGACTTTGACGTGGAGCACACGATTGGTTAACTGATTTGGTCGTTTTAGATTCAGAAAGACATGTTTGAACCTGACTTTACATTAACCTTTTCAAATTGTTCATCCAAATTCACAACAAGCATTTTACCTTTAGATTTCAAAGCAGTCTCCTTCTGTTTAGTGATCTTTTGTACACGTTTGACTGTGGAATCAGGATCACTAATAAGAGGAGTGGAGACCACATGATCCTTTACTGGGTTGTCATTTATAGGTCTACACTTTGTATTTAAAAAGATTTCATGTGGTGGTGCTACTGCCTTGTACCCTAGAACTTCCCCATTGTTTCGTTCTTTCACTAAGTTTTGAACTATGTGAGAAGAACTAGCCCAACTATGCAGTTTTTGTTTTAATGAATTTGCCTTGACTTCCAAAACTGTTTTTTCCTTTTTGGTCTCTTCTAAAGATTGATTTGATTGATTTAATGCAATAACCTCGGTTTCCCTTAGTTGTTTTCCGAAAAATTCTATCCTTTCTTTAAAACTGCACTCATTTTGTTTTAAAATACGATTAGCCTCAGTGCATAGTTGTAAATCATTTACTAAGTTATCATTGTGTTCTGATAACCTAGAAAATTTCAAGTCAATGCTTTCTCTAAACTTATCACAGTCATGACAATCATGTTTATCAAATAACTGGTCTAGAGAACTTACCTGTGATGAATCGGTTGAGTTAGTCATCAAAGCAGAATCAGATCCTTTTGTGATAGGAGATTTTGAACTTGTTGCTCTAAGATCTTCTTCAAGTAGGTGGTTTACCACGTTCACAGCTTCTTCAACATCCAACATTTCTTGCTCAGCTGCACCCTCACTTTCACTAGCAGACTCATCATCTACTGCTATAACAAAGGCAATATTTGATTCTCTGGGAGAAACAAACCTGAAGGACCGGTCTTGTCCTTTATCATCTTGAGCTGTAAGAGATTTTGTATCCTTGCTTAGTTCCAATTTGTTCCTTGTCTTTACGGGTGAAGGATGAAAATGGGTTTCCATTACCTGTTTTCTTGGGCTTTACACATTCACGTTTAAAATGCCCCTTCTCACCACAATTGAAGCATGTTACCTTGGTTTTGTCAAAACCAAACATCATGTCCTTTGTGGCTACTAGGTTCTGTCCCATCTTCTTCACAAACTTTTTAGCTCTTCTGACTGCACTTGCCAAGGCCCACATAATATCCATTCTTTCTAGCTCATTTTCATCAACTTGCTCGTAGTCTTTATCTGCAAGGTTACAATTTCCAATCTTCCCGGAAACTAAACCATCATAGGATTGGTCAACCGCTACAAGAAGAACCATGTGCTCCTTTGCAACTTCCACACTCATATTACCGAGATTCTAGGTCTTCACCTTTATAGAATTGGCTTCAAGCACTATATATTGAGTAGGAGACGACCCTGACATTTCTGGTGCTGAAGCTGTGGCTGAGGCAGTAGCAGATGAATTGGACACAAAAGCTATTTGTAGAGGTGCTCCTGAAATAGCTGGAGACGAAACTGAGTTGTAAAGTGAAGGATTGTGAACATAGGATACTTTCTTTGACTTGTACTTCATCCTCAGCTCTTCTTCTCTTAACTTCAAGATGAAGTCATTTATATCCAACATTGCTAAAATGTCATTCTGTCTATGATTGGACACAAATGAATCCCATTTCTCAGGTAACCCATTAGCAAAACTTGAAACTTTATCTTCCATTGATGTGGTTACACCATGAGCGTGCAGTTCACTCATGAGATGATAGAACCTGTCAATTATGTCATCTAGGCTCTCATTCCCAATTGATGAGAAATTGTCAAACTCCTTCTTGAGAGCCTTAGCCTTCAGTGCCTTTAACGTTGCATTGCCTTCCTACCTCTTTTCCAAGGCCTCCCATAGCTTCTTAGACTGCTTATTCTTAGAGAATTGATGAAATATGTCTTTATGTATTGACTGAGTCAGCAGGGCATAAGCTTTCTTTTCAGGATTATGCAAAGTCTTTTGTGATTCACTCATACCCCCCAAAGTAAGTTTTACCCCATTAGCACTGACTGGTACCACTTAACAAGTCTCAATAGAAGTCCAAAGATTGGGATAAACTCCATTTAAGTAAATCTCGAACCACTGTTTCCATTATGGATAATCATCTAACGTGATAAGCTTTGGCGGTTTATTGTGATTTCCTATCTCACTTTCCAGAAGCAGAAGGTTCTGGATGCGTTAGTCCTTCCCGACAGTAAACGCAGCAAACTGATCATCCATTTGTAAAAACATGCGACTTGGAGAATAGAACAATTTCAATCGTATGAATGGACTATACGGATGGTTCACTCATGCGAATGAAGGGTGCGAATGAATTCAATCGTGCGATTGGATTCAGTCGTGCGTATGAACTAGACCAATGCACTCAAATGACTGGAGCTGTTCAGTCGTGCGAATGAAGGATGCGACTGAGTTCAATCGTGCGAATGGAGTGTACGAATGAGTTCAATCATACGAATGAGCTATTCGTGCAACTAAAGGCTGCTGTTTTGGCAAAATCGATGGTTTTGACACTTTGACACAAAAACATGATTTTTAAGAACCCTAATATGCTGTATAGTGAACAATCAAAACTTTAAGGTCAAAAAACTTTGAAAACACCTTTTGACTCAAAAAAATTAACTATTTTGAATGAAAACGTTAAGTTTAACACCAAAAACTAATCGAATCACACGCAAAATCAAGAGCCAAGGCTCTGATGCCACTTGTTAGGACCGTGTACGTACGGAGTACTAACTGATAATGCGTGAAACCAGATCAAATAGTGCGGAATCCTATTTGATTGGCGATCCAATCAGTGAGAACGTCACTTTGATCGATATTAGAATAGACTATACGTTAAGAATGAGTAGAAATCGATCAAGAATGAACTATGAAGTTGAAATGATGAACAGGGACGCTCTGGACGGCTAGGGTACGTAAGTATTCAAAGATTTTTCAATTGTTTCGTTTTTCCATGAATTAAGTGGTATTTATAGGTTTGGAGTTTTCATTCGTGCGACTGAATCATGCGATTGAGTCATACGGATGACTGAAAGTTCAGTCGTTTGACTGAGTCAATCTTATGTTTCAATCGTACAACTGATCCAGTCTCCTGGTTCAGTCGTACGACTGGCCATTAACACGAAGTGTTCATGCGTATGGTCCATTAGCATGGTCCATTCGCATGAGGACTTCATACAATTAAGTTTAAAGAGTTTCTCAATCATTATTGACTAAGAACTATGCACAATAACCTCAAACCTATATAGTTAGTTTATACATGTGTAACACATTCAATATAATGATATCATGACATAATCAAAATATAAATCAAACATTACAATGCACTTTATATCATTCATTTAAACCATTACATAAATTACACATGTGTAAGACATGAAAGACTTTTACATTCAAGCTCATAAACTAGGTACATTAACATGTATCAATAGTTAATACGGAAGAACAAATACTTGTCAGCATTTGTTCGTTGGTCATCCGCATGTACAAATGCAGATAGCCGACACTTGTCTTCTTTGTTGATGCAGGTTCTTCATCCGTATTGGTTCTTGGACTTAGGGAGATTCCAGCAGAACAACCATCATCCACTACTTTAATTGGCATGTATGATCCTTTCAGGGTCCAACAATACTCCCCCTAGGATTATACAGCCTATGAACTTCATGGTTTTGGAGGATGAGGTTGTGAAGATTCTGCTGGGTCTTGATCAGCTGGAGGAGATGAAACAAGAGCTGGGTCTATGAATGAAGGATCCAGTATTGCTTTGATCATGTTAGAGAGCTGGCTTGCATCAGCTAACTTCTCTCTGCTCAGAACATGGATCTTCATTTGGCTCATTGTTTGGATGGCTTCAATGGGCAGCTTCTTCAAAGAGATAGGCTTCCAGAATGACACAGTAGACATCCCATCTCTGTGAATCAGTAAAGATCCATCTGCATCTATCTCCAACTTCATAATGTTCCCAAATTGCAAAGGAGTCTTCTTCTTCCTCCTCTGCTCTCTCTTATGAAGTATTCTGTCATAGACCATCTTCAGGAGTTTTATGCATTTCAGAAAGAATTGCATATCAGCTTCTCCAAGCTTGTTGCTGATATCTCTAAAGTGCCTTGTGTAAATGTAGTTGATATAGCTCATCAAGCAGTCTTACCTCATATCCACTAAACGGTCTAATTTCAGCCCCTTCCTTTCCTCCCCATCTTCTTTCAATCACCAACTCATATGTCTTCTCATCAAAGTAGACATTTGAGATTGGGATGGAGGAATGAGTTCCAGCTACCATCTTTCTTTTCAAAGATTAGTAGGCTTCACCTTGAGCTCAGGGAAGACTACTTCTTCAGCTGACTTGGTCTTTTTCTTTTCAAGTAGGTTAACAAAGGATCTATCTTTCCTTATACAAATAGCCTTAAGAGATTTGAAGTTGTCTGTCCTTTTGAACATCCTCAGAATATCTTCAAACGCATAACCCTTGAACATAGCCTTATGATTTATCAATCTAAGATTGGCTAGTTCTTTTAAATCATGGATCTGCTGGGAGTTCACCAGAGCAGAGTAGTCTGTGAAGAATTAAACTAACTCTTGAGATCCTCTTGACCATGAACATGTTCCAGTCACTGTCATACTTCCAAGAAATTATCTTCAAATCAGTCTTAGCTTGTGGAGTAGACACACCTCTAATCATCTCTGCAGCGGTTAGTCCTTCATAAAGCTTTATATGTGAAGGCTCAGCAAACCACTCAGGATATCTATAGAGTATAGGTGCCAAAGAGTCATGATCTCTATGGGTGAGCTGCATGTCTTGAGTTGAAACTCTTAATCTGGGCTGCTTTTTGTTATTTCTTCTTCCATCTTCTTCAGCCTATCCTTCTTCCCATTAATCATTCTAAGGATGGCAGCCCTTAGAGAATTTGTCTTTATATTCCCTAATTTTCTTTTGGTGAATCCCTGTTCAGAAAAATATTCCTTCATTTGCTTATCAGTCATAATGGAAGGATCAGGATACAAAGATTAAGAAAAAGATGTCTGCTTGGCTTTAGAAGATAATTTCAGCACAGGAGCCTTGTGAGAATGAGACCTTTCATACCCAGTCTCAAATATAGGGTCCAGCAGTTTGTTTAGCTTCTCTTCCTCTGCTATCATCCCGTCATATGTCATCCCAAAAACCTCATCAAGATCATACCATGGCCAATCAAGAATATAGCATTTTTCATTAGATCATCTGACTTGGATTTTTCAACCACCTCATGAACAGATGGTTTCTCCTCTTCAGGGCTTTCCTTAGCTATTAGTTCATCAACCACACAACCACCCTCTATTTTTCCTTCTTCTAAATCAATGACCTTAGCCTTCTTTTTCAGTTGAGCTTCAGCTTTTTCATGTTCTTCCAAAAATTCAGCAATTGCTGCAAGGCTACGAGGGTCATCCTTTGCTTTTTCTTAACCGGTTCTTCTTCTTCAACCGGTCTTTTTCCCTTGGCTTTTACATCCATGTACTTCCTTCTTCTGGTGTAAGTTTGCACTGTAGGATCAGAAGAGGATTCAGCTTGTTCTGCTTCTTTAGGCAATGGTTCAGATTTAGCTTTTTCTTGTTCATCTATAGTAGCTGCAGCAGATTCTCTTTGCTGATGTTCTTCACAAAGCTTTCTGATTAGCTCTTTTTGTTCATCAGATAGGGACACAACATGTACTATTTGTAAACTCAATTCCTTCTCAATTAGGACAGGAGATTAAGGGATGATCACTATTGGTTCAGTACCTTCCCTCTGATTGATTATGAAGTCCAAGAAGTCATCATCAATGATAAATTCTTCAGCAGTGAATGAGTCAAGAGCTGTGATTATGTCACTGAATTCAGCCTCTTTAGTGCGAGTTTCTGCTGGTTCACTTGAACGCACCACCATTTCCATACTTGATTCATCTGGTTTAGTTCAACTAGTCTCTGCCTCTTTTTCAGGCTCAGTGAACTTCATCTTTTGGCCTGTGGGGAGTCATTATCACTTTCCCCTGATGAATCTTGATCACTATCATCTTTGTCACTTTCCCTCTTTCTCTTCTTATCTTTGCCATCATCTTGAACATCTTGGTCTTTTTCAGCTTCTTGTTTAATTCTAACCAATATCTTCAACTCAGACACTCTCTTGTTTAGAGATACTACCTGAGCTTGCAGGTCAATGATTGTGACAGCTTGTTCTTTAATTAGCACTTCTTGTTCTTCCATTGCTATAGTTTGGATGGTCAAAGTGTCCAGGTGACCACTTACTTCATCCTTTGAGTGCTGAAGAGCTTCTTTTAATTTCTCAATCTCCTCTTCCTTTTCTTTCTTCTCCTCCTCATACTTACTCTTTATTTCTTTCAGCTCTCTTTCTTTTTCATCAATCTCCTGAAGTCTGTCTTGAATGATACCAGATCTTCTTTTCAGGAGATTTTTCATCTTTGCTACTTTCTTCAGAAGCTCAGAGATCATTTTATCTTTTTCATCTAGTTTGTTAATCTTTGATTCAACAAAGCTCTCAGAAGGAGCAGCTTCTAAAATCACTTGCCTTACAGGCATAGGCATCTGATCATCCTTATCATCAGATGATGATTTGGATTCATCTGAGGAGCTGGCAGAGTCACTAAACTCAGCATGAGTAGCAGAGGGAGATGAGGGAATGGGAGATATGGGTGAGTGATGAATTGGTGAAATATGGGGTGAATGAATGGGTGAGACATGAGGTGAGTGTATAGGTGATATGTGTGGTGAGATGATTGGTTGTGATTGTGGAAATGGGATTTGTGATCTTTGAGGAGATGGGGTTAGTGTAGGTACAAAGGGTGAGGCTATATCTGCTGCATGAACAGAAGGTCCACTGTGAAGATCGCCACCTACATCAACTTGTGGTGACACTGGCCTTTGTCCTTCTTCAGCCATGCTATCTTTCTCCTCAATATTGTATTGACTTGGAGCAGCTTGCTCTTCTTCTGGAACAAGCTCATTCACAGCAGCTGCCTGTCCTTGATCCTCAATATCTTTATCTGGATTGATTTGTTGAAGCATCCATGGTAGTAGGGGAAAGAAAGTCCCACTGTAAAAGTTCCTTGGATCTCTTTTCTTCAAGTAATTGTAGGACTTAGCAGTATAGTGAGGAATATCCATCACTGGTCTGACAGGTACTAAGTCTGGAAATGCTTCATTGATAAAGCCCTGAAGAAATCTAGGATATATTAGGAACACATGTCTTCTACCCTCTTGGATGTTGGACACCAAACCATTATACACATAGGCTGACATATTAAATGGTTGGTTTGTGCACAGTGGACACCAAACCATTATACACATAGGCTGACATGTTAAATGGTTGGTTTGTGCACAGAGCACATATAGCTGATGATGTGGATACATGAATGTCATTCCAACCAGTCTTCCTTTTAGATAGACAATGTTGGAAGATGTGAATAAGGAATCTCCATTGTAGGTCTACCACCCCTTTCACTATTTGCTTCCCCTCATATCGTTCTTCATAGCCAATGTTCACAAAGAAGGTCATGATCTCTTCATCATCCAGCTCTAATGGAGTGTCAGCATCATCCCCAAACTGTAGACACTATCTTACAGTTTGCTCAGTAATCACCAGAGTGTGATCCTTAGTGATTCTTCTTGACAGAGTTCTCACACCATCTATGTCTGTCACTTCAGCAGTTCCCCAGAAAGATCTGATGAAGTTCTCATAGATAATAGGTCTGATAGTAACGACATGTGCCACTCTAGTAGTTAGGATGAATCTGATCATGCCTCTTAAACCTTCAGCCTCAGGAGCATCAGGTTCAAGATAACCACTGACATTATGGAGCTTGCTCCATGTAAGGTTTGCCATCAGATTCTGCACAAGATGCATATTGTTAGATGTGAATCATTGTTTATCAATTACATTGATGAAATCAAGTTGATTATTTCATTTTGACTTTTTAGTGGTCAAAATTAAGCAATCAAAGGGTACTGTTACATATGAATTTTGACCTAATCTTGATTTTGCAATGTATGATTTTGTTATCATGCTTTATATGTTATTTTGATGTTTATTTTCTGATTCAACTTCAATTGTTATTTCAAACATAAGTTTTGAGGTCACATTTTCAGTTTTGAAGATCCCCTGTTCATCCGAAGGATAAATAGGGTTTCGAAAATCAAATGTTTGAGTCGATTTTCAAGATCCTATGTATCATTTAACTCGAAAATGTTCATCAATCCTTAGTTTGTGTATATTTTTGAGATTCTTTCAGTTCTAGGGTTCTGAATATAGAAATGAGTTCATTGACTGTATCTGAGAATCACCTTGTTTTTGATACTACAATGGTATAGAATCGAAATGTAGGCGCTATTAGATTCGATGAACATTGAATCTTTTGATGATGTTGATGAATCTTAATGATGTATGAAGAATAGTAGGAGTGGTGTTTTTCGCTCGTTGCACTATAGAGTCTCTCAAATTTGAAAAGTATTAAATGAACCATGGTGATCTATTTATATAGTCCTTTTAATGATTTTTCAAATCATACAAGTGTTAAAAACAAATGTGGTCGACTACTGTAGTAAATGCAGAAGAGTAAAACAATCAACATTTGTTTGCTGTAGCAAATTGGAAAGAGTAAATTCTGTCAGCATTTGTTTACTGTAGCAAATGCGGAAGGTTTAAGTTCAGATGTTCTAACACTGTAGCAAATGCGGATGCTTTAAGTTTACATATTGTAGCAAATGCGGATGTTTTACTTAGTCATCATTTGTACACTGTAGTTAATGCTGAAGAACACTTGACTTCCTGAATTTACTTCAACAAATACAGAAGAACAACTGAGTTGTCCGCATTTCTTGAACTTCATACATAATAATAGAAGAGTGTGAGCACACTTCTAAAATGCAAATATATAACAGTGTTCAAGTGTAGAATTTCAGCCATATTAGAGAAATGCGACTGAGAAAACAAATGCGGATGGACAAATTTTTGTCCGCATTGATTTTCATACTTGAAAAATGTTAATACTTGTGGTGAGACTAATGCGCTAGAGTTAACTTATCCGCATTGCTTTCACTTGTGTTTTTCATCTCTAAACTATTACCCGCATTGGTTATTTGCTTGGGTTACCTTCACCCGCATTAACCAATGCACTTACCTGCATTAAGTTTTGAGATTGTCAACACTTAATGTTTCTGTTGTGGATGTTTTTGGTTGATCTTGCTTTGATGCTTGAACTTTATGAAGATGAGTCTTTTGCTTGTTTATTATGAAGTTTTATCTGTTTCTTGAGTTGTTAATTCTTTCTTGGATTGACATGTTTATCAGAGATGATACAAGTTTCACAGTGTTGACTGATCTTGGACTTTTGTGCTTCAAAATGTTTGCAAGAAACTGAGATAATATGATATAACTTTTGCACCAATACAGTTAGATTTTCTGATTTTTTTTGAATTTTTTTTGATTTTTGAACACATCTGTACATTGATAATCAAAATTTTAATTACTCCCCCTAAAGTTTATATCTATATGAGATAGAAACTTTAAAGAGCTGAAAATTTTGAAAAAAAATATTTTTGTACAAGAAGTTGAGATATACTCTTCTTTGGGATAATATCAATCTTACCTTTCACAAGTGCAAGCAATTGTTAGTAAAACAAACATGTTCATGAACATATTGATTGAAGGTATGTTTATCCTTTTAAACTCATACTTGGTTAATATTTTGATGCAAATGATCTTATCATGTTTTGAGTTAATTGGGTATTCAACATGTACCTCACACTTAAAAGCATGTTAAGGTTAACCATCTGCATGCAATGTATGGTAGAACTTTTAACATCTTACTTGACCAGGTTACTTAAAATGCGAAATCTCATTTTGCTTGATCCTCATTGGGATTCTTTTATTTTTGATCCTTTTATCACTTTTGATCCACATTGGGATTCTTTTCACTTCACTTTGGAAGGTGATCTCTTAGGATTCTTTTGTTTCATTCATTTAGAAGGATTTTTATTCTATTTCTTTCATCCAAGTTGGATGTGTTCCTCATTGGGAATCTTGATGAATCATGACATCAGCACTATGTGCTTGTTTCTCTAGGTCTTTGCTCAGCAAAACAGAATAGAAACTTATATTAGTAAAAGACGTTCATATGATATCATTACCTGGTGTGTTTAGGTTACTACACACATACATTTGGATAAGCTAATACTTACACACACTATGAGATGAGAGCTTCACAGTTTAATATAAGCTTTAGTTTATCACTGTATGTATCTTTTTTTCCAAGTTGAGCCTACCCTTATATCAGATAAGTCATGTCAGTCATTCAAGATTTATAAGTAAGCACAGTGAATGATATAACGACTATAATTATATCATTTTCCATGTATAAGTCATACACTTCTTCTGTTTAATTTCTTTTTGTATTTTTTATGTTTTTTGTTGATTTTAAATTTTTATCATGGTTATTCATGCCAATTAATTGAACTAAGAATTCAAATCTGGTTGGATCAAATGCCCTAGTAAATAAATCAGCCAATTGATTATCAGTGTGAACCTGTATCAATTTGATTAACCATTTTTTAGCACAATCTCTCAAAAAGTGATATCTAATTTCAATGTGTTTAGTTTGTGAGTGTTGAACTGGATTATTTGTTATGAATATAGTTGCTATGTTGTCAATATGAATTGGAGTGTGCAAGAAGTTAAAACCATAATTAAGCATTTGGTTTTGAATCCAGAGAACTTGAGAACAGCATGTTGATGCTGCTATATACTCAGCTTCAGCTGTTGAAACAGATACGTTTGTCTGCTTCTTGCACTGCCAGGAGACTAGTCTGGGACCAAGAAATTGACAACAGCCAGAAGTGGATTTTCTGTTGAAATTGCATCCTCCATAATCACTATCAGTGTATGCATAGAGATTGAAGTCTCCTTCCTTTGGATACCATAATCCAAGAGCAGGCTTGCCCTTAAGATATCTGAATATCCTCTTGACTGCATTCACATGGGATTCCTTGGGATCTGTTTGATATCTGGCACACACAAAAACACCAAACATAATGTCAGGCCTACTGGTTAGTAGATACATAAGTGAGCCTATCATAGAATGATAGTGAGTCTGATCCACTGATTTGCCTTCAGGATCCGGACCAATCTTCACTTTAGTGTCAACAGGAGTTCTGATGGACTGACAATTAGCAAACTTGAACTTCTTCAACATTGTTTCTACATATTTTGATTGATTGATGAAGATTCCATCTGCTGTTTGTTGGACTTGCACTCCTAGAAAGAATGTGAGTTCCCCTATAGCACTCATTTGAAATTTTGAATGCATGAGTTCTTCAAATTCTTTACAGAGAACCTTGTTTGTTGAGCCAAAAATGATATCATCCACATATATCTGAACCAGCAACATGTATTTTCCTTTTCTTTTTCTAAAGAGAGTCTGGTTATCTTTCCTCTTTCATACCAGTTTTTAAGAAGAAAGGATGATAGAGTCTCGTACCACTTCCTTGGAGCTTGATGAAGACCATACAAGGCTTTGTCAAGCTTATACACCCTGTGTGGAAAATCTTGGTCTTCAAATCCAGGAGGTTAACTTATAAAGACTTCTTCAGCAATCTTTCCATACAGAAAAGCATATTTCACATCTATTTGATAAATACTGAATTTCATGAATGCTGAATATGCTAGAAAGAGTCTTATTGCTTCTAGTCTGGAAACATGAGCAAACACCTCATCATAATCGATTCCTTCTTCTTGAGTATACCCCAGAGCCACTAGTCTTGCTTTATTTCTAATGACGATTCCCCTATCATTAGTTTTGTTTCTGTATAGCCACCTGGTACTGATAGGGTATTGTCCTTCGGGAAGATCTACTAGTTGCCATACTTCTTGTTTCTTTAATTGTAGCAACTCTTTCTGCATTGCCTCATTCCAACCATTGTCTTGAAGAGCCTCTTTGATATTTTTGGGTACTATTTGACAAAGAAAGCAGGAGAACAAATAGATGTTTGCTATGCTTGATTTGCTTCTTGTCACCCGCTTATAAGTTCACCAATGATGCTATCTACTGGATGATTCTTGTTTATTCTGGTGGTTGGAATTGAGTCACCAGCAATGGTTGTTAGGACCGTGTACGTACGGAGTACTAACTGATTCTTCGTTATACCGGATCAAATAGTGCGGAATCCTATTTGATGGGCGATCCAATCTGGGAGAACGTAATCCGGATCAAAACTAACGATTAGAAAACGTTAAGAATTGATTAGCAATGATCAGAAACGCTCTGTGAAGTTGGAATAGACGAACTGGACGTTCTGGTTCGACTAGGGTTTCAAGTATTCGAAGTGTTGTGTTTTTCCACGAATTAAGTGGTATTTATAGGTTACAGCTTTCATTCGTACGACTGAACCAAGCGACTGGCTCAGTCGTGCGACTGAGTCATACGATTGGTTCATTCGGACGACTGAGTCAGTCTCATGACTCAATCGTACGATTGACTCAATCTCCTGGTTCAGTCGTCCGATTGGCCCATTCGCATGGTCCAGTCGTGCGACTGAATCAGATTACTTAGTTAAACACACTCTTGAACCTTAACTGATTCAGAACATGTCAAACAACTGTAAACCTATATAACATGGTCGTATATGCGTGTAACAATAAATAATATAAGTAGATATAACATTAAACAACCAACAACCATATATACAAGAGATTCTCAGTATATTGATTCAACATTACATATGAGTTACAAGAAGAAGTTCTATTACATTTAAGCATACTAGACTAGAACTGGGGACATGTGTACCAACAAACTCCCCCTTGGACCTAGTTCTATTTAGACTTTGACGTCCTTTTTGAACTCTTCAAACCTCTTTAATCTCTCTTCTTTGGAAACCCCTGCATGGATATTCAGTGCAAAGCATAGACGTATTATGTGCTGAAACTGTAGTGCTTGCACAATATCCTGTGTATCAAAAAACAGTGGCCACTTGTACAGCGTATACACATCAGACGCTGACAAGTTGATAAGCCACATTGGGTCAAACACCCTTATAGCTTCCATCGACCCGTCCTTCTCCAAAATAATGACTGCCTCTCCTGAGCGCCAGTCATAATACCACCACTTAAAGTGTGGGGTAAAGTCATGTGGCATCTCCCTCAGTGGAATTCGGGACATTGTGCGCGGAGGTCGCCACTTCAGGACTATCTTCGGCTGACCAGTGATAGGACTTACCTCAGACCTTCTGAGGTACCTCGTAGCCTGTTGAGGTTTGAAGTTTACCCATCTGGTCCTATATTCCTTCTTCAATGCAGCCTCAAACCAGCCAGACATCTTCTTAGGATCAGCATAAAGAAGCTTTATTCTTGCCAACTGGTTGAGCTCAAAACCTGGAAGAGTCTTCAGATCATGAGGGAATCTGAAGTACTCGATTCCCCTCTCCCTCTTCACTGCATATACACCAAGATCATCAAAATGAGCCCAAGCAATGATCTTCCCTGACACCTTCATATTCTTCTTTACTTTGTATAGCTTGGTGTAGGTACTCTGAGTTGCTGTAGTACGTTGGGCTCGGACCTCGGCGAAGCAAGCCGCCCATTCAGCCTTTCGAATGTCAACTTCGGCATCCGAGGCTTGAGCTTGGCTTGTTGAGGCTTCTGCTCCTTTCTCCTTATCATTGAGTTTATCCAGAATATCACTGTCAAGGTTGTTTACCAGATCAGGAAATACGTTTCCCTCTTGATCAGTGTATTCTGGATAATGCTGATCTGTGATGTCTTCAATTTCAATTTCTTCAACATCTTTGAGTTCGTCATCATCAGCATCATCAAAAACTGGAGCATCTTTAACAATTTCGTCTGGATTCAGACGAAATATGTCAGCCAGTTGCTCATTAGTAAGGTCATGAATAATTTCTCCTTCTTCAGGAGTATAACTCACTGACCTTCTGACGATCCCCTGCAGATCAAGAATCATTGTGAGTTGAGACATGACCTGTTGGAGGGGAGCAACATCATGTTCATCTCTCTGAAAGTTAGGATCTATTTGATTTAAACATGCAGCACAATACTTGTTAGTAAGTAATCAAACACAATCATTACCACAAGATATAAACATTCATAACATAAATGTAACATAATTTCAAATACAAAGGTCTGTTAAATAGATAAACATGAATAACTAAGCAGTACTTTTGTCTTGAATTTCCGGAGTGTCTTCAGTTGGAGCAGACGAAGAGGGTCCTTGATCTTGACGGTGTTTAGAACGCCTTTCATTTGCTACATCATCGCTATTGTCTCCGGTGGTCTCTCCTCCTTCACCTCCCTCATCATCCTTCTTCTCATCACCATCATCACTGTCATCACTCTCATCATCATCATCGTCATCATCTTCATCATCATCGTCCTCACCATCATCATCATCACCTTCCCCGATCTTGAGGGGCTTACTCTGAGTGCTTTTCAGCCTTAGCACTAGAGTCTTGTGAGCCGCCTCCAGCTTCTCAATCTTCGCATCTGACTCAGCTTCGTGTTGAAGCAAGCCAGTGATCTGATCAGTCTGTGAAGTGATCACTTGGGCTTGTGAGGATGTCAACTCCCTCAATCTCTCAATCTCAGCTGTTTGTTTAGAGCTTTCTTCTTGCAGCTATAGAATTTGGGCAGACTTGGCCTTGTCTGAGGCTAGCAACTGAAGCACCATGTTGTTTAGTGCAGCAAGTTGCTCAGCCACAGAGACCGGAGGTATGACTGAACTTGAGGGTGCTGATGAGGGTTGTGATTGGTGAGTGGTGTGAGTTGTGGTGGCTTTGGTAAATATGGGAGGAGGTGGAAATGATGTAGTGGGTGATATAGTGGTGGTGGTAGTGGTGGTGGCTGTGGTGTGAGATGGAGGGATAGTGGTGGTGGTTTGAGTGGTTTAGGATGTGGTGGATTGGGTCGTTTGAGTAGGGGTGGTGGAAGTGGTAGGTGCAGAGGAGGTAGTGATAAGCATGATCCTCCTACGTTTGGGCTTCATCCCATGAGGACGAGCCATATGTTTCCTCCGAGTCCCCCTTGACGCGGAGGCTCCCCCTTGGCTGCTGGGAGATGCTGGGGTGTATGATGGGTCAGCTGTTGAAACCCCATACCCTCCTGGGCGTCCACTAACCGCCCTCATGCCTCTTTCTGTGGCAACAACTTTGCTGCCCACAGTCCTCGTTAGAGGCTCTTCATCACTTTCTTCCTCCTCATCGAGCTGAAATCCCGGATGGAAGCCAGCTGTCTCAGTTCCTCCGTGGGTGGATGAGGGAGATGTCACCTCGGTGGTCATAGGCCTAGATTATGAGGGGCCTGTATCTCCATCACCACTATCATCGTTATCTGAGTCATCATCAGGAATCGTGATCGGCTCAGAATCAGAATCACTCTCATCGTGACGCCACTTTCTCCGAGCTGGCGCCACATAGTCTTCCCGGGCAAGGTGCCCAAACAATCTCCTCACCGGGGGTTTCACTTGCTTCCCTCGGTAGACCTTCATCCTACCCAACGTAGTATCATCCATAACCTCTAGGACAACTGCATCTTCTTGAGCTTTGGGCAGTTGAGGAAGGTTTTGGTCGATAATCATCTGGATGAATCGTGGGTACATACAAAAGCTCTCATTTCCCTTAGCTTCGATGTTCTCCACCAGATAGGTGAAGATCATCCGAGAGAAGCTGAAGGGGATGTTCAGCACCAGAGCAGCAAATGCACTCTGCATCTGGTCTGACAACTCATCAAACCCTCCTTTCCTCGAGGCTAAACATCGTAGAAGTATGTGGGCAAGGTACTTGAACTGGGGGCTCAAGTTGCTCTTGTTAAGCATACTCGAGTTTTGTGTCCCCCGAGTACTTTGCCCTCAAAAAGCAGCCTCGGATGGTAAGGGGATGCAGACGTGTTGGACAATCAGCATCATCCCCTAGCTCGAGGACCGTCCGTATGTCCTCCTCTGTAATCTGAATGGGCTCCCCAAGTATAGAGCTCCTGATGAAATAGGGATCAGTCGACCTATCCACCACTGCGTTCTCCCAGAACGCCTTCTGAATCGAGAGATAGGGTGTGCATGGAGCTGAGATAGCCCTATATATCCTCGATTGTCGTAGAAAGTTGATGATCCCTGTGAAATCTGCCGCATTGCGTGAAGTCAGTTCGAGATAAGCACAGATGTTGTGCTTAGAGCTCATCGGCCATCTGCTTGCCATCTGTTAACATAAAGCAACTAGACGTTAACACATGTAGAGGATAATGAATCTCAATTAATGAACTTTAAGCTTTGGTTGAGTCGTGCGACTGAACAAACGATTGAATTCCAGTCGTGCATTTGAACCGTGCGACTGAGATCTAATCGTGCGATCGAGTTCATACGTACGACTGAGTCCTGCGATTAGACTTAGTCGCATGTCTTCTCATATGTGTATCTCAGTCATGCGCCTGGACTCATTCGCAAGGTTCAGTCGTACGAATTAATCTTTCGTCAAACTCAGTCGTACGATTGAGACAATCGGATAGCTCAGTCGTACGATTGAAGTTCATCTGTGTGTCCAGTCGTTCAGTCGACTGGTTGTTCATTCAAATTCCTGTTTTGAGCAATACTAAGTGTTAAACATCAAAATTATGCTCATTGCACTCAGAATTAGCCGATTAAGCCTATTGTAACCTTAATTTGATCACTAAGTTCAGGTTTTAAGGTCTATTAAGCTTATTAAGATTACGAGTGCAGTTCGGTCATAATTTGTGCCATTTTTGAGGATTCGACACAGTTTGTTCGATGATTCCTCTTGTTTAGTACCTGTATGAGCGAATGCAAGTGTCAGCAACAATGTAATCGAGGTTTAAGGAGTTTTTGGAAATTTTGGCAGAGTTTTGCTATGTCGTACGAGTGAAGTGGGCCATTAGGGCAAGTGAGCGACTGAGGCTGATTTCCCTGGTATTTATACTAGGGCAACCTTCAGTCGTACGACTGTGCTTAGTCGGATGACTTAGTCGTGCGACTAAGCCTAGTCGGATAGTTGAGTCGTACGACTGAGTTTCAGTTGTACAGTTCACCTAATCGTCCATCTTCAGTCGTACGATTAACCTTCATTCGGATGTCTACCATAATCGGTCATTTTAAATCGTCCGATTGGGCTCATTCGCATGGCCCAATCGTACGATTGTGTTCAATCGTATACCACATTCGTACGACTGAGTCAGATCAGATTCAGTCATGCGATTGGGCTATACTTGTGCCATTTTAGTCAATTATATTTACCGACCCTTAAATTTTTAACCAATTGATAGAACATTATGTGCCGTTGATCATCTCAGACATGATCCATTTATCCACCCGATCACCTCAGACGTGATCCATTTAACCAACTTATCACCTCAGACGTGATATTTTTATCCTTTCAGAAACAATTTTAAATAAACATTTAGCTCATTTAGTGATGTTAACAGATAACCGTACACACACAGTCCGACATTGACACACTAATACTAACTAATAAATAAAATTTAAACTACAAACAGAAATGAACATCTTTTTGTGATTTTTATTAGGGCAGGTTTGTGTAGCCTATCAGCATTGACATTATATCAGGAACAGACTTATTTGGAATCAGACAGGCATATACACCATTACTTGGAACATTATGAGTTGATTTCAGTTTTCATGATGACATATCACAGTTTGTTATGATCTAAGACTTCTAAGTACTAACTGGGAATCATGTTTGATATGAAACGTAACACACTTTGATCGTCAACTTTAGTCGGTGCGAACAAGACGATTGTCAGTATACTTGTCCACTTAAATTCATACACAGACTTTTGACATACATTGGTAATGAATTATGTTATATTATTTCAAACAACATTTGTGTATCCCACACTTATATGGTAATCAGCATTCCTTAAAGGACTTTCGAGCAGTCATTAGGTATTTTTGCAAGAAAAGACTATTCTTAGATCTTTCAAAGAGAACCCAATCCTCAGGTTAGTGCCATCGCACAGCAGAGAAGCGGCAAACAACAATGAAGTCTAGAATATGTAGGTTATGCTTATCCTCAGGTCAGCGCCATCGCACAGTAGAGAGGCACACAACCTATCTCCTTGTTAGAGCATTTCTTATTTTCTTTTGCACATAGCGCACCAACAACATAAGTTATCAGCTTGATTACGCTACTATTCATTTTTTCGTGCTTTGCTCTTTTTGTGGTCATTTGCACACCTTTGGTGGCATTTATTTGCTCGTTATCCCTTATCGGAAGAACTGATTGTGTTAACCAGTGATAAGATGGGAACCCACAGTTGATTGAACCTTTTAGTTTCGATTAGGTTTACCAATAAAGTCTACTTGTCTATTATGTTGAATCTACTGACACATCATATAATGAACTAGCACCTCCCTAGATCAACTTTCTCCGTGTAATTACAGTAACAATCAAACGTACTATCATTTTCCCATTTTGTTAGACTTAGACTTCTCTGATTTTTTACATTTTCAGTAAATTAACATTTTTGATCTCAAACTCATTTGGTTGTTCCAAATAACTCGATGCCTGTGTACTATCATATTCCAATTTTGTCGAGTCACATCTCCTGTTTTGATGTCTTTGCCTTTTTAGCTTTACTCACCTTCCCCTCCCCCCCATTTTTTTAAGTAAATAAATACTGAATTAAGCCTAATCTCCCCCTAAAATTCTAAAACAGAAAATCTTTTTGTGTTTTTGGATTTTATAAGAACAGGGAAATTAAAAAAATAAAATAAAATAAAAGACGAAAAATAAAGAAAAACGGTGTCGGACTATGTATCTGTTTCTTCTAATATAACATCACTTTTCTTTTTAACCCCGTTGACCTCTAGCAGATAGAAAAATCTTGGTTTATCAAATGGTTTGGTGTAGAGGTCAGCGCGTTGAAAATCCGTGTTAATTTTGACCACATCAATTAAGTGTTTTTCATAGCAATCGCGTATGAAATGATACTTTATGCCTATGTGTTTGGTCTTAGGATGTTGAACTGGAATTTTAGTTACTGCAATTGCAGCAGAATTATCAACATAGATAGGAGTAGAAGTGAAATGCAAACCGTAATCCCGCATTTGCTGTTGAATCCAAATGATTTGAGAGCAGCAGCTGGCGGCGGCAACGTATTCAGCTTCATAGGTAGACAGAGCAACTGATGTCTGCTTCTTGCACTGCCAAGTTACCAATCTTCTCCCGAAAAATTGACATCCTGCTGACGTAGACTTGTAATTCATCTTGCAGCCTCCGTAATCCGAGTCACTATACGCTGTTAGCTCAAAGTCATCATCATGAGGAGACCACAACCCCAGTGTTGGAGTACCCTTCAGATAACGAAAAATCCTCTTGACTCCAATCAGATGATTGACTTTAGGTTTTGCCTGATATCGGGAACATAAGCATGTGGCATACATGATATCTGGACGTGAGGCCGTGAGGTACATGAGAGATCCGATCATCCCACGATACATGGTGGCATCCACCAAATCCCCATTCTCATCAGGAGCCACATCGTGATTTGTGGCGAGAGGGGTACCGGCTGCAGTGACATTTTCCATATCAAAGCGACTAAGAATGTCACCGACATACTTAGTTTGATGCAAAAAGATGCCGGTAGGTGTTTGGTCCACCTGTAATCCTAGGATGAACTTCATTTCTCCCATGGCACTCATCTCAAACTCAGCCTTCATCACAGATTCAAACTCTTTACATAATTCTTCGTTTCGTGAGCCGAAAATTATGTCATCCACATAAATCTGCACCAAAAGCAAATCACCATCCTTCTCTTTGATGAACAATGTACAGTCAATCACACCCCTGCGAAAGCCATGTTTCAACAGATGGGTGGAGAGCTTTTCATACTAAGCTCGAGGAGCCTGATGTAGCCCATACAGAGCCTTGTCTAGCTTGTAGACTCTGTCCCGATGATAAGGATCTTCGAATCCTTCAAGTTGACTGACATATACTTCTTCACGGATTTCCCCATGCAAGAATGCACTCTTAACATCTAGTTGATAAACTTTGATCTTCATGTAAGAGGCGTAGGCTAGAAAGATACGAATTGCTTCCATTCTAGCTACGGAAGCAAAGACTTCATTGTAGTCGATTCCTTCGACTTGTCTAAAGCCTTGAACAACCAACCGTGCCTTGTTTCTGATAACGACACCCTGGTCATCCTTCTTGCACTTTAGTACCCATTTGGTACCAATTACCTTGACTCCTTTGGGTCGATCAACAAGAGTCCACACTCCAAGTTTCTTGAACTGTAGCAACTCCTCTTGCATAGCATTGACCCATGCTTCATCCTTAAGGGCATCACTTATGTGTTTGGGTTCAATTTGAGAGACAAAACATCTGTAAGCTCCATCATTCACGTATCCCTTTCCCATTACATCAGCGTAATCAGCAGTGTACAATCGACTTCTAGTCTGCACACCGGAGTGGAGATCACCAATGATAGCATCTGGCGGATGACTTGTACTGATCCTAGTCAAAGGAGTTGTAGGAACGACAACTTCAGAGTCCATAGTCGTGACTGGAGGTTCAGTGTCTGTGATTCCAGAAGCAGGTAAAGCACCTGAAGAGCTCCCTTCTTGATCAACATTAGGTGTTTGTGCTGGTTCAGATGTTTCTTCATCCTCTGATGAGTCTTCACTATCATTCTGATCAGTTGAGGCAGATCCCGATGACCTATAGTAGGAGTGGTATTGCTAGTATCCAGATTTGGTGAGTTTAGAACATCGTGCATCATCTGAGTAGCAATATCATCATCGGAAACTATCTGAGGAAGATTGAATGATTTGAAAAAGCCATCGTAGTCGAAGAATGACGATGGACCTTTTCCAGCAGGGGGGATAGTGAAACGTTGAACATCAACGTTGCACCATACTTGTACCTAACCAGTAGAGTTGTTGTAAACTCATTCGTCGGGTATACTGTATCCCAGAAAGATCCCCTGGTCTACCCTTTCATTGAACTTGCCTTCTTGAGTTTTCTTCAGAAGAGTACAAGGAGCACCGAAAGGTTCCAGATACTCCAGGTTTGGCTTACGCTTCTGTAGCAACTCATAGCAAGTCTTCCCATGCCTCTTCACTACTGACACACGATTAAGTGTGTAACAGGCGTTGGCTACAGCCTCGTTCCAGAACTGTACTGGTAGTTTTGAGTCTGCTAACATAGTCCTGGCTGTCTCGATCAGACTCATGTTCTTTCGCTCAGCAACTCCATTCATCTGTGGAGTGTATGCAGAGGTGAATTGATGAACAATTCCCTTTTCTTTGTAGAACGCATCCATCCACTGATTCTTGAACTTGGTTCCATTATCTGAACGAATCTTTCTCTCTTTAAGCTTGTAAAGTGACTCCAGAGTGGTGACCAGCACTTTGAATGACTCAAATGTTTCTGACTTAGCTTTCAGAAACATCACCCACAAAAATCGTGAGTAGTCATCGGTGACTACGAACCAGTACCAGTCTCCAGCGATACTCTTCATGCTAACTGGACCGAAAAGATCCATGTGCAGTAGCTCCAAGGGTATCTCAATAGAATGGACATTCTTGGTCTTGAGAGATTTCCTGGTTTGCTTTCCTTTCTTGCATGAGACACAAAAATCAGGAAGGTTGAAGTTCTTGACAGGAACTCCATCAACTAGGTTGTTATGAATCAGGTGATTCATCTTCCTATGATTAATGTGTCCCATTCTTCTGTGCCATGAAATGGAGTCCTTCTCTGTAGCTTTAGATAAGAAACATTGAACAGTAGAAGAACTAGTAGAGGCATTTGACATATCTAGAACATATAAGTCATTATATCTAGATGCTGACATTAATACCTGTTCCTCTGGAATATCCATTTCTTTCTTCAGAATGTAACATTTCCGAATATCAAACATGACTTTGAATCCCTTGTCGTAAATCTGAGACACAGAAAGCAGATTTTTTTCTAACTGCTGAACAAAGTTCACTTTATCGAACCTTACCTTGTCATTACCTACTTCGCCCTGAGCAGTAATGTATCCTCCTTTATTACCAGTAAATGAAACGTGTCCCCCTTTAATTTGTTTGACAATGAAAAGAAGAGACTTGTTTCCCGTCATGTGCCTGGAAGCTCCGCTATCTACTATCCATGTGTTTGTAGACGCACTATAGCGGACAACCTGCACATATGAGAAAATCATCAGTTAAGGAGGGGGACCCAAGCCTTGACTGGCTTGGGTTTCCCAGAGGAATCAACCATCATGAATTTGACCCACTGTCCTTTATCAGTGGGAGGAATCTCAACTTTCAGATTGTCCTTTCTTTCAGACACACCAGTTGTCTTGGCTTTCCATGAACCATCCTTTGAAAGGATTGTTTGTGGTAAACCTTAGACTGATTTACGGTTTGAGCATATAGTTTAGATTTAGAAACAGGTTTTACCTCTGGCATCACGGACTTGTCGAGGACTTGTCCGTTTTGCCTTTGGCGAAGTGGAGACGAAAAAGACCTAGAAGGTGTTTTAGACCTAATAGGAGTTTTCTATCTGACTGGTGTCTTAGAACGCTATTTTGAATCTACTTTGACTTTGTCGTGTAGCTCAACCTTAATTCTAGGTGTCTGATAGCGAGGACAATTAGTCGAAATATGACCGCGCTGACCACAAGTGTAGCAGGATCTCCATTCATCAGGGCTAGGAGATCTCTTGTGGGGCGGTGAATAAACCTCAGATTCTTTCTTTTTATTATCACTTTTAAGATTTTCACCTCCTTTGACAAATTTAACTTGTTTAACATGATTTATGTTTTGTCTTGGAAATTGGTGATTATCTTGTTTCACTGGTTTAGCTTGAGTGATTTTGGAAATCTTAGGTTGTGTGGAAGTTGACTTTTTACCCAACCCAAGAGATGCTTGATCATTCTCTTCCACTCGTTTGCCAGTGATTTGTGTGCTTGTAGTGCATGATCCAGAATCTGTCTGGTCAGGAACCGAAGAGGCAGTGGTAACTGCTGTATCCGGATCACTGACTAGAGGAGTTGTCACCACATGATCCTTTAGAGGGTTATCATTAACTGGATATTGTTTGGTGTTTAAAAAGGACTCATGTGGTGGTGGCACAACTTTATAACCCAACCCCTCCCCGTTGTTGCGTTCTTTAACCAAGTTTTTCAAAATATGTGAGGAACTAGCTAGACTGTGAAGTCTTTGTTGCAAAGACTCGTTTTCAACTTGTAAAACCGCTCGTTCCTTCTTAGTCTCTTCTATTGTCTTTAAATAAAACTTGATATCATTTTCTTGGTTAAAGGCAACAACTTCAGTTTCTTTTAACTGTTTCTTTAAAGCATCAATCTTTTCTTTATAACTGTTTTCATTCTGTTTTAAGATTTTGTTTGCTTCAGTGCACAATTTTAAATCATTTACTAAGTTATTATTATGATCTAATAACCTAGCAAATTTCAGGTCAATGCTTTCTCTAAATTTTTCACATTCAACACAAGCATGTTTAGTAAATAAACATCCTTTGATTCTACCTGTGCCGATGTAGATGTTCCAGCCATGAAAGCATTTTGGGGTTCAGATTGTGCTTCAGATGCAGCATTCAGTTCATTCTCCACAAGCTGATAAACATCAGCTATGTCATCATCCAATTCAGCATTGTCAGGCTCAGTTGAGTTCTCCCCCTCACTTGCTAAGTCTTCATTCAGATCCTCGATAGAGGCTATGTTGGCTTCCCCATCAGATAAGAACCAGAAGGACCAGTCCTGTCCTTCATGACCCTATGCCACCAATGCCTTGGAATCACTTCCTGTTGGAACTGGCTTCTTATCTTTATCTTGTCTGTTGAAAGAGGAGAAAGGATTTCCGTTTCCAGTCTTCTTAGGCTTCACACATTCCCTCTTGAAATGTCCTTTCTCCCCGCAGTTGAAACACGTGACTTTGGACTTGTCAAAACCAAATGTAGTATCTTTTGTAGCCACGAGGTTCTGCCCTGTCTTCTTCACAAACTTCTTTGCTCGTCGCACAGCACTTGCAAGAGCCCACATAATATCCATTCTCTCCAACTCATTTTCATCCACCTGCTCATAGTCTTCATCAGCCAAGTGGCAGTTTCCAATCTTCCCTGCAACCAAACCATCATAGGAATGAACCACTGCAGCAAGTAGGTCCATGTGTTCCTTGGCCACTTCCACAGTGACTTTACCCAGGTTCTCAGTTATTAACTTTTTCGAGTGAGCTTCAGTAATACTGTGTTGAACCCCTGATGAAACAGATGACTCACCCCCAGACGATGAGCTTTGACCAGATGTATTAGAAACAAATGTAGTCTGCAGAGGAGCATTGGAAGACTTTGCAATTAGAGTTGGAGTCACATTGTAAAGAGTAGGATCCTGAGCATATGCACCCTTCTTCGCCTTATACTTATGTCTGACCTCTTCCTCTCGCAGTTTCATAATAAAGTCATTTATATCCAAAGTCTCGAGAACTGAATTGTGTCTCAAGGAGGAAATAAATGAATCCCATTTTTCTGGAAGACCTTCAGCTAAACTGGTGACCTTTTCTTCTTTAGACGTTGTAGCCCCATGAGTGTGAAGTTCACTCATTAAATGATAGAAGCGGTCAATGATGTCGTCCAAGCTCTCGTTCCCATAGTAGAGAAATTGTCAAACTCCTTTTTGAGAGCTTTGGCCTTCAAGGATTTCAGAGTTGAGCTCCCTTCATATCTTTTCTCGAGAGCTTTCCAGAACTTTTTACTCTGTTTCTGATCCGAATACTGATGGAAGATCTCTTTTAGAATCGACTAAGTGAGCATAGCATTAGCCTTCTTTTCAGCATTATAGGCAGTCTTTTGGGCATCAGTCATTCCACTCAACGTTAATGGCAAACCATCAGCACCAACTGGCATTGTGTAACCAGTCTCAATAGAATTTCATAGATTAGTATCTACGCCATTGAGATGTATCTCAAACCTTTGCTTCCACTGCGGGAACTCATCAATGCATAGAAGCTTAGGCGGCTTATTATGATTACCAATCTCATTCTCCAGAAGCAGTAGATTTTGAATCCTTGAGTCCTTCCCTGCAGAGAATGTGAAGTTTTCCGAGTCCATGATGAATGTTGACTTAAAATTGAAAAACAGACTGTTAATGCGACTGGGATGCGATTGAACTCAACCGTGCTATTGAACAGGCGACTGAGCTACAATCGTGTGATTGAACACAATCGGGCAAATGGACAAGGCGACTGACTGAAACTGGGCGACTGAACTGGCGAACGACTCAGCTGGGCGACTGGAGTTGACGATTGACTCAATCGGGCGACTGGCTATACGACTGACTCAATCTGGCGACTGGCTATACGACTGACTCAATCGGGCGATTGACCTGGGCGACTGGGTTCAGTAGTACGATTGAAATAATCGTGCGACTGGGTCGACTGAAAACGAGATTTTTCGCAAACTTTGACCTAGAACGCAAGTTTTTGCACCCTAGACGGCTGAAACTCGAAAAATATTGATTTTTCAGAACATGCACACGTAAAGACTCGATTTTTAGCAGAAAGATTGGATCTTTTCGCATAAAAACGTAGACTTTTTCACAAAAACGATTGAATCAACGAAGAATCAAGAGCCTATGGCTCTGATACCACTTGTTAGGACCGTGTACGTACGGAGTACTAACTGATTCTTCGTTATACGGGATCAAATAGTGCAGAATCCTATTTGATTGGCGATCCAATCAGGGAGAACGTAATCCGGATCAAAACTAACGATTAGAAAACGTTAAGAATTGATTAGCAATGATCAGAAACGCTCTGTGAAGTTGGAATGGACGAACTGGACGTTCTGGTTCGACTAGGGTTTCAAGTATTCGAAGTGTTGTGTTTTTCCACGAATTAAGTGGTATTTATAGGTTACAGCTTTCATTTGTATGACTGAGCCAAGCGACTGGCTCAGTCGTGCGACTGAGTCATACGATTGGTTCATTCGGACGATTGAGTCAGTCTCATGACTCAATCGTACGATTGACTCAATCTCCTGGTTCAGTCGTCCGATTGGCCCATTCGCATGGTCCAGTCGTGCGACTGAATCAGATTACTTAGTTAAACACACTCTTGAACCTTAACTGATTCAGAACATGTCAAACAACTGTAAACCTATATAACATGGTTGTATATGCGTGTAACAATAAATAATATAAGTAGATATAACATTAAATAACCAACAACCATATATAGAAGAGATTCTCAGTATATTGATTCAACATTACATATGCTTGATTTGCTTCTTGTCACCCGCTCATAAGTTCACCAATGATGCTATCTACTGGATGATTCTTGTTTATTCTGGTGGTTGGAATTGAGTCACCAGCAATGGTTACATCAAGATTGGAGACATTCAGATCATCTTGGTATGAGGCAACTTCATCTTGTACTATTGGGGAGATGTGAAAATAATCAAAGACTTTCAGTTCTTGCTTTAGCATTAGCAGCACTTTGATTACTTCCATCATTTGAAGTTCTTTCAGTTTCAACTGGTGGTGCAACATGATCTTGATTTCTGACTTCAGTGGATGGTTCTTCTGAAGGAGATGGTTGTATGATTGGACCATCTTCAGTTACAACACTTTGATTTTGAACTGATTGTCTGACAGGATCTACTTGAACTGGCACATCTTCATTAAGTTGCTCAGTAAAAGTAGGAGGAATCATTGGAAAGTCATTTTTTCTTCCTACAAATGATGAAGATTCAGCTGATTGTAGGTTTCCTGCATCAAGAAGTGATATTGATCAAATGATTTTGTAAAGGAGTCAATATCAAACAAGCAGTTAGGACCATTTGTATATTTGGGAAAAGAATGTTCCTTGAATTGAACATTTGTTGTTTCATCAATTATGTTTAATCTAGGATTAAACACTCTACAAGCCTTTGAGACGGAAGAATAACCTACAAAGAATCCTTCATCAGACTTGGATGAAAACTTTCCCAAATGGTCTCGGGTGTTTAATATTGAGACAGGACAACCAAATGACTTAAAAAATCCAATAAATGGTTTTCTTTGAAAGATTAGTTCATAAGGAGTCTTGTTGCTTTATTTTACAATCAAAGTTCTATTTTGTACAAAGCGTGATGTGTTAACTGCTTCTGCCCAAAAGGTAATTGGCAGTTTAGCATCGGCTAGCATGGTTTTTGTTGTTTCAATTAGTGTTCTATTTCGCCTTTTAGCTACCCTATTTTGTTGAGGAGTTCTAGCTGCACTAAATTGATAAGCAATACCTTTGGTTGTATAAAAGGAACTCATGTCTTCATTCTTAAATTCTATCCCATTATCAATTCTAATTGTTTTAACTTTATGATCAAGTTAGTTTTCAATTTTTGTGATAAAATCTTTTATTAGTATGGACGCTTCATTTTTATGAAGTAGGAAGAAGGCCCATGTAAATCTGGAAAAGTCATCTATGATCACCAAACAATACTGTTTCTTTCCAATACTCATACAATGAGTTGGTCCAAAAAGATCCATATAAAGTAACTTCAATGGAGAATCGTTTGAGTTCACTAGCCTTGGCTTGTGGGAAGATTTATGCTGTTATCCTTTGAGACATGTTGAAATAGTGGTCAATAAAGTGAAATTCTTTCTGGGGCAAACCAATGACATGATTTCCCTTGACTAATCTGTTCATGTTTTTGAAATTTGTGTGTCCCAAACGCCTATGCCAAAGCTGTGACTCATCAAAAGATGCTTTTGACAGTAGACATGTTTCTTCTTTTGGTAAGGCAGAATTGAGGTTTAAGACATTGGTGTTATTCTTCCTCGGGGTCTTCAAGACAACCCATTCTTCAGGAATTTGAAATCCTGGTTTCAGAATGTAGCATTGAGTGTCAGTGAAGTGATTGGAATATTTCTTGTCACAGATCTGAGATACGCTGAGCAGATTGAAATTCAGTTTTCACAGTAGTTCATTGTATTAAAGCTCAACATCCCATTTGTCACACATCCTTCACCAGTAATTCTGTCACCTTGTGAATCTCCACCAAATGCCACAGTTGTTCCTTGAATATGCTTGAAGTCATGGAAGGAGGGAACAATCTCCAGTCATGTGTCGGGAACACCCACTGTCCACGGAACTAATTAGAGTGTGAAACCCAAGCCATGATGGTCTTGGGTTTCCCGTTCCTATTCATGATAGTAACTTTTTGGTACTTTTCTCTAATTTGTGACTTGGGTGATGTGGTTAATTTCTGTTTATGCCTTGGGTGTTTCATAATATCTGCATCAACTGAAGAGTCAGAAGAGTATTCAAACCTTTGATCACTATTTCTCTTCAAAAATTGAACCCGTTTTTTTATCAAACTTACTTTTTAAATCATGAAAATGATGAGTTTGTTTGAAGTTATGTTTTATATCTCTTTGAACTCCTTTTAACCCTTTTAGATTACTCAACTCATCATTAGATCTACAAGTCTTGAACAATTTATTATAAGAATGACTGTTGATTTTTGGTTTTGCAGATATGCTTGGTGAAATGGGCTTGTTTTGAGGAATTCTCAGTCCCTTTTGTTTGAAGAAACAATCAAATATGTTGTGATTGGTCATATCACAGACAAAACAATATTTGTTAAAATAACAATTTTTGGTGGAATGATTAGTCATATCACAGATTGAGCATTATTGATTGAAAAAACACTTATCTGTTCTGTGATTTGACATTTCACACACATCATAATACATGTGTTTGTTTCTAGACACTGATCCTGGTGTTGACGTCTTAGTGACTTTACCAGTTTTGGATTGAGCCTCAGTTTTTTATTTTTGGAGAGGAATCATGATCAGTCCTTTTAGTAGCTTGTTTCACAACACTACTAGTCTTGATTTTCCTTGACTGATTTTGCTTTCTTAAACTTTTCCTATCCTCTTTTTCTAGTTGGTTTACATGATCTTTATTAAAAATATCAAAACCAACTCCTTGCTTTGGTTTTGATGATTGAGGGTTTGATCTGATCTTTGATTTTGAAACCACTGAGATTTTACTTTTGATTTTTGGTGAAACTTTGTCTGATTTGATTGAATTCTTAGGAGATTTGATCTCATAATCAGATCCACTTTCAGTAGATGGTTTCACAGAATCATCGAATATCTTCTTTTCTTTTGAATTTGCAGGAACAAATTTCACAAAAGGCACTATGGATTTGATAGGACTTGTTGGTTTAATGACATTCACTGTCTTGTCTGAGTACTCTTTGATTTTGAGAGGGTGACCTAACTTAGTTTTCTCCTCATTTGTTTCAATGTAGACACTTGGTTTGTTTTTAGGTTCATTTTTATCAAAAAGAGTGACAGACTCAGGCACGACAGTGTAGTTATCATTATATGGTGTGGGACATGAATTGTATCCAATCCTAGTCATATCACTGTGCTCCTTCTGTGAATCAAACATCTCTTGCAGCTTAGCTGAAGACAGTTGAAACTTTTCAAGTTTCACTTTAGTAACTGATTGCTCAGCCTTGGATTAACCTAGCATTTATGTTAATTTGTCATTTTCAGCTGTAAGAGTGTACTTTTCTCCATGCAGTTTTTCTATATCTGAAATGAGAGATTTGATTTTTATTTCAAAGCATTTGATTTCTCTTTTATATATTTCAGATTTTACCTTTTCTTCTTTGATTTTGGCAACCAATTTGTGATTGTGCTCACGATAACCCTGTAGTTCAGCAATACATTTTTCACTACACAGATTAGATTTTACCTCAGAAGGTATTGGAGTTGGGCCATTATTGATGTGAGCCATGAGAGCATGATTTTGAAATTAAGGCTTCACTTCCTCAGCATATAAGCTCCAGTCACATACTCCATCTTGTTTGATGACAAGTGCATTTGAAGTAGATTGGTTGGCTCCATGAGCTTGATTTGTCAGTTGTGGCTGACTCTAGTATAGATGTTGATGTTATTGTTGGTGCTGATACTGCTACTGTTGATGATTGCTTGACTGATAGCCTGAGTTTGGTTATGATGTTGATTGGCCTGGAGTGTTCCTTTGAAAGCTATTATTGTTTCTTCTAGGAGCATTGCATCCTCTTGAAAAATGGCCAGTCATCATACCACAATTGAAGCATTTGACCTTGGATTTGTCGTATCCAAGCTTTGTATTTTCATTCAAACTCAACTTTCTTCCTTTTCTAAAAAACTTCTTGGCTCTCATTGCTATCATAGCCATTTGCCATTGCAGATCCATTTCCTCCACATCATCTGGATCTATTTCTTCTAAGTCTTCTTGGATCAGGTGGGCAGAAGTGAGTCTACCTCCCATGTATTTTTCAAAGCTTGCAACAAAGGCATTGTAAGTAGCCTTTTGCTCTTCAGATCTTTGGTCTTCAGACATGCCAGTGGAAGTGGAAGTAAACCCTGTTGGTTGGGTTGATGTTGATGGCTTGTTTGTTAATGGAGCAGCAATGAAACCAGTTGTATTCACTTGATCTCTTAAGGAGAGAAAATCATCATCTTCAGTAATGAAGGCATTTTACACTAAGTGAGTGTCTGATGGAAATTTGTAAGCTTCAACAACTCTAGGTCCACCAAGGTTCCTGCTCCTTTCATCAAGTTCAAGAGCTTCAATTTTGGCTATCATGATGTCCAAGGTGGTACTCTCTAGATCAAGAGTGTTCTTAAGCATGGTAACATTTTGTTTCCAGCTTTCAGGAAGGCTATGAAGCATTTTCTTGTTCAACTCCTTGACTTTATATGTAACCCCCATAATCTCTAAATCATTCACCAGCTGCACAAATCTATGCAATTGTTTAGAGATTGACTCCCCCTTGGAGTGATGAAAGGTTTCATATGGATTAACAAGTTTGTCCTTGTTAATTTCAGCCCCTTCACTGCTACCTTCACACATAATTAGTAGTGCATCCCAAACAGCTTTAGCTGTTCCATACTTCTCAAGCCTTTTCAGCACATCCATTTTCAGTGCCTGAGTCAGAATGGAATAAGCTTTGAGATCAATTTTTATCTTTTTGTAATCATCATTATCATCGACAGTAAGATCCTTTATGGGTATTTTTCGGGTTTTGTATAGAGCAGCCTGATCAGCAGAAAGTGTTACTGGAATGTGACGCCCTTTGCATATGGAAATCCAATAGTCCGGATCTACACCTATAATGTAATTCATAAACCTAATCTTCCATTGCTTAAAATTAGATTTGTGTTTAAGCATAGGAGGTTTAGGAGTATGACCAAGTTCAAAGAAATTATGTGAATTCATGTGAATAAGTTGTTTTTAACTTGTTTAAGTACTGATTAAGTTGATTATTAAGTCCTCCTAGTCCAGTAAGTCCAAAAACAGTCTTATAATACCAGATCTGCTTAATGAATAGCAGAAAGTTGTTAGAACTTCTTTTGTTTAGTTTTTTATTTAGTTTTTGGTATGGTTTTGTGTTGAAGTTACTGTTCTTAGATCTGTTTTTAGAGGTTGATGATGAATGAACAGTGACTGTTGAAGTATTTTAGCAGGTATTCAACTTGTATGCTGGATAGAGGTAGTTGAACACTCTATCAGCAACTCAATCACCAGATCAATCGAGTTCAACTTAGATCTGAGCAGATCTGAAGAAGAACCGAGAGGCAAAGCTCTGATACCAATTTACTGGGTATGAGAATGATATTCTCTGTTATTGTAAAACAACAAGGACCGAATATGATGATTGAGTCAGTGATTATATGGCGGAATCATACAAATACAGAACATTGAATGCAAGAAATACTCATAAATGCTTCTTTGTGTTGATTAAGTTGAACAGTTACAATAAATGCTAAGGTTTGAGCAATATACAGTAACCGGACAACTTGGGGACAAAAGACAAATATTCTGATTGTCTAAGGTTATCTGAAAATCTAGAGTTTAAAGTCTTAAGTCGAAAGTCACCTCACATACGAGGTTGTCTATTCTATTTATAGGCTGACATGAAGCCTTTACAAAAAGACTAAAATACCCCTTTACATAATCTAGTCTAAGTACAAAAGGTCTTCATCAGCATTTGTTTTGTTCATCCGCATTGACTAATGCGGATGTGTTGAATTCCATCAGCATTTGTTTTTCTTCAACCGCATTAGTGTTTGGTCATCAGCACTGACAAATGCGGATGAACAAACACTTAGCGCATTTGTTGCTGAACATCTGCGTTAGTTAATGCGGAAGTGTAAATCCTTGGTAGCATTTGTTCGGCTGTCCGTATTTGTTAATGCGGAAGAACAAAAACTTGTCAGCATTTGTTCTTTGGTCATCCACATGTACAAATGCGGATAGCCGACACTTGTCTTCTTTGTTGATGCACATTCTTTATCCGGATTGGTTCTTGGACTTAGGGATATTCCAATAGAACAACCATCATCCACTACTTGAATTGGCATGAATGATCCTCTTAGGGTCCAACAGCTAGTAAGTGTTTTGTGAAACAAAAGATATCTAATATGGTGAGAACTTACAATCAAGAGCCTGAAATGCTCTGATACTAATTGTAGGACCAGTGAAGGGGGTCAATGCAACAATTTCATAGTGTTAGGAGAGTTAGAACACTTAACAGATCAAATAGAGTAGCGATTTATGGTGAAACAAAGAACACATGTAAAGAATAGAACAAGAACATAATAATATTATTGCAAGAATGATATATTGCTCTTGAGTTCTTACAAAGTGTTACAAAGCTTAAAATGAAATGACAAGTAGTTGAGACACTTTATACTACATCCTACAACCGGCCATACTTTGAAGGTTGCAGGATCCGTGTTGGTCTCATAACATAAGTTTATCTCACAAGCTCACTTAATCTCACTCAGTTTGATGAAGCAGAATCTCTAACTAAATTCATATATAATATAATAAGTTAATAAAAATACAATGAACACAAGAATGGTTTTTCAAGATACTTGTATATATTAGTTCTCAACTTAGTATTACAAAACTCTTACCAGCATGGTTATAGAGTTATAATAAGAAACTATATATACTACTCTGTACAGCCAGTTATACTTGGATAACCAGCTAGAATATACAACTAGACAGATACTACATTCCTAGAAGTAAACATCTAAGATAAAATATTATCCTAGATTAGGTAGTCATGACAAGTCCATGACTTACCTTTTTGTCACTAACTAAAAGTGGCAACTGTACTAACTGAGAATGACTAAAAAGTGGATTAAAGTACGGTCAATTACATGGGCATGGGAAAGCACCATGTAGTATATCAGAAGTTGCAGTGGATGTGAGACAAACCATACTTATGTCCATTGGTTCATAGTTAGTTCTTTCGAAGCTAAATGGCTTCAGAAGATGAGTTCTTCCGAGGCCATTTATACTTCGGAAGAATCAACTTCTTTTGAGTCTTCTGCAAGTCTTCATGGCTCTATTCTTCAAAAAACTTTGTCTTGAATCTTCCAATTTTGTATACTTCAAAATGAAAACTACATAGTCTCTGAAGACTGATTTCTACCTTTGGAAGTTCTTCATACTTGAGCTTCGGAAGATCTTTCACTTGTCTATAGAAGAGCAGTTTTGTCTTCGAAAGACCACTTCAATTGCACAACAAAATCTTATAAGTGTTGTTTTGCTAGCACCAGCCTCATATGATCCAATAAACTCCCCCAAGCTGATGATGCCAAAAAAATTCACTTTTTTCTACTCCTTAAAGTCTTCACACTAGACAAAGTAGATATTTGTCTGTCTCTTCATTTTTCCATGATGTGGTGGTAAGGAGCTTGTATAACTCATTCGCAGATAATAAATCTAATCTGTTTCTTTTAATGACATGTACTCTCTGTTGTGTGCCTCTGAAGAGAGTTAGTTGATGGGAAGTGTATTCAAATTCCCATCTAACTATAGGATCCAAAGTTGAACCCTCAAACATCTGTAGGAATGTTCTTCCTTTTCTGGTTGCTCCTTTTTCTTCTTCCTTTGCTCTCTTTTTCAACTCTTCTTTAGTCATAGCTTTCTTTATAAGATTAGCAAGATGAAGATGTCTCGGATGATTTTTGATGTAAGCAGCAATTGAGAGTTGGAGGGATTGGAGAATGGTTTCCTCGCTAACTCAGCGATATTGAATCTGGTTTAAGGTAGCAATGCTGATGTATCAAGTCTGCTTACTTGACCATTCTCCCTTTCCACAGGAAAGTTGTGTGCATCTTCATCGAACCTCCACTGGACAATTTGGCTCCTAGAATTGAGGGGCTTAGTTGGTGGCTTGTCCCCTTTTCTTGTGTCCAGCAGAGTCACGAGTTTCCTTTTCAACTTCTTCTCTTCCTCTTTAAGTATGTCTGAGTTAGTTGCAAGACGTTAAAGAGCTTGGTCCAGTGTACCCCTTGTCAGATCAAGGAATGCATCTCTTGTGAGTGAATATGAAGAGCCATCAATGTATTTTAACTTAATAGACTCTTCCTCACAAGAGATGTCGCTTAATGTTATGCACTTTCTTTTGATCTCTTTGAACTCTTCTAAGGACAGGGGCTTAGATGGTTCAAAAGATAGGTTGGGTAGTGATTGGGTTTGGGGTTATGTTTTGGGTTTAAGGATAGGTGGGGGTGGTTGTTAAGAAGCAGTGGGTAAGGGTGTAGGTATAGTTGATGGTATGGGTTCAGGGGTGTAAGGTTCAGTGGTTGGATTAAATTTAATAGGGAATAAGGTTCAGTGGTTGGATTAGTTTTAATAGGGAAGGAAAAATGTGTCTGCATAGGTTTTATAGGTTGTGATTTGTGTGATGGTTTGGGCTTCGGAGTTGGGGAGGGTGCCATCCTCTGAACACTTTGTCTTTGAGGCACCTCCTTCTTTCTTCCTAAGCGAATGGAGCCATGATGTCACTGACGTGTCACTATAGAGTCTTCTCAGACATGGACCAGCTTGCCTATGAGTGAACTCATAGGCTTTGAGATAAGTTTTCATCTAGTCTTTATCTCACACTTTCTTTGTAGGAGCAAGTTATACCTCTTCCTCCTCCTCCTTCTTCCTCTCCTTCAGCTTCTCCTTAGCAGACTTCTTCCTTTCTTTGTTGATTTGATCTTGCTCTTTGAAGAAAAAAACATGATAATATCATGATCATGAGGTGATAGCTCCTTCTGAGAATAGCCTCTAGTGCGGAGAAAGGCTATCCTCTCCATCCTCTCCTTCTCCATTGCCTCCTCCTTCTTTTTCTTCTTTTCCTCCTTTATGTCCAAACTTGCTGCCTCTTCCTTTTCTTTTTGCAGCAAGGTTGCCTTTTCCATCTTCACCACTTCATCAAGTGGGAGTAGAATTAATTTTTCATTGTCTACTCTAGGATGATGAGCCTATCTATGACCCCCACTCTCCTTTGGTTGTTGATATTTTCTTGAGAGGTTGTTGCTGCTACTAGCTTTGCAGTATCAATTCTTCCTTTCTTCTTCAGCATTTCTAGCCTTTCTTCCTCTAGAAGCTCTTCAGTAGTGAGCTTCCTCTTCCCCTTAGGATCAGAGGAAGATTTAGCCTTTGGAGACTCAGGTTTAGAGGATTCAGGTTGGGGAGAGTGGGGTTGAACTTGTGGTGTACGAGATATATGAGTTGTAAGAAAGTACTCACTGCAAGAAAGTACCCACTGCTTACCTCAGAGGCTAGATCAAGAATGGCCTCTGTGATGAATAGATCATCAGACAAGGAAGATAGTTCAATTATTCCTTTCGCAGCTTGAATCTCTGCTTTAGAAGTAATTGAAGCTGCACTACCTATCCCTTCTAAGTTAGTTGCTAGGCCATCTGTCCGTATATTCCCTTCGAAGTTAATCTTAGGTTCAATAGAGGCCTTAGGTTGACCAACTTCCTCCCCAGAGGTAGGTGGTGCACTCTGCCTTTAAAGCTCTTCAGCTCTAAAATAGGCAATGGCTACATCAGGGGAGAGTTGGTCAAGGGAGGAGCTTATAAAAAATTTGGTTAAGAATCTATTAAGGTTAATAAGCATCCGTGGGTCCACTTGAATGGTAATAGAAGGTAGTTTAGGGAAGATGTTTGTAGGGTGTTGTTGTGTGGGATAGAGAGAAAAGATGGCATTAAGGGAAGTTGTAATGGTAAGGTTGGGTTCCATATGTCTTTGTTTCTCTAAATTCTCTCCATTTTTGGTAGCATCATCTTAAGAAGTAGAATATCTAGAGCAAGAACTCAAAGAAACCTAAGTTTGTACATGCCTAACAGACTTCTTAATTTGTTTCTCAGCTAGTTGAGCCTTGAGATTTTTAATCTCAAGTTGCTGAGTGGCAGACCTGTCCTCTAAAGTCTTAACCTTTGATTCAAGGTTTGAGACTTTAGAAAGTAAGTCTCTGATAGTGAGTTGCAGACTACCCTCGTCTTCTTTTGAAGAATCATTGGGAGATGAGATAGCATACCTTGTATGTTCATCATGACTACCGGTAGTGATTTCTTAGCGCCCTAGATACCCTTGCTTACTAATGTCTCTTTTAGAGGCATCAATTGACAAGGTTGTTGTAGACTCTGCCGCACTAATGTTACTACTATCATGAAAGGCTAGTGAAACACGCTCAGTAGTGGTATCTTAGTCTACATGAGTCTACTTTATGATGGATGGACTCACCTCAGTTAGGCTTAGCTGATGTGGGCTAGACATCTGAGGTTCCCTAGGGCTCAATTGATCTGGAGAGGGGTGAGGTAGATCAACATCATGGCCCTGATAAACATGATATCCTCATCAAGTTAGGTTAAAAGGTAAAGAAAGGATACAAAGGGTATATCTAATGACTCGGGACCTTGCTCAGCACCTAATGGCTCCTTTGCAATAGCAGTTAAGCCAATGATGTGGCCATCCCTTTTTGGCTGCTTAGGGGAGTGTTGAGACTCACCCTGAGGGCTAAAGGCTTATGTCATGGGCTTGTCAGGTTGAGGTTGAGGAGACTCAACACTAACACCGAGGTCAATGGTGGAGGATGGTTGGACCTCTGGTTGAGTGGGAGCCCTTGATTCCACTCTAGCCTTTTTGGTTTGAATGGATAGGACTTGATCAATTAGAGTAATTGCATATGAATTTTATTAGGCAGGAAGAAGTAATTGAATTTTAATGGTGATGTCTGGTGTGGGGTCATCACTCGCTAAGTCTACAGGAATGTCACTAGGAGCCATTGGCTTAAGCATACCTGGAAGGAGATCAGTGAACCTTTCAGTGAAGTTGGTGAACACCTTCTTCAAAGTTTTGAAGATGCCAAACCTCATGTGAGGGACTAGTAGAATATTTTCAAATTGAAGTTTATCCTGGTCAAGCTCACAGTTGATCATGTGCTGAATGAACTGAGGATACATATAAAATGGATCCCTGGTAAGATTACCTCTTAGATTGTTCAACAAAAATCTTGAGTAGTTGAAACAGAGGCATTTGACCAACCCATGGAATAGGCAGCCCAAATCATATGGGATTTGATCCCGTCCCCCTTACTTTTTGGATTGGCTGTGTAGGATAATATGTAGCAAGAACTTCCAGTTGAAGGAGAAATTGAACTTGTAGACCGTAGATTTGCTTACATCTCCGCCATATCCCATCTGAGTGTAGGTATCCTCCAGTTTAGACTTGTGGAATTCAGTAGGGGATCCTTTATCGTGGAGCTCTAGATGCTCCCTGATGGCTGATTCATTTATGCTGATCTCATATCCGCAGATCCTTAGTCTGATTACCCTTTCATCATTGATCATCTCGCTTCGACCATTGGTCCCAAAATTTGGCCATGTGGTTTGAGTAGATGGTTGGGTTAACAGTAAGGGCAGTGACGTATGTCGATTTTGATAGAAATTTGACAATAGGGGCAAAATCGACAGCATTTTAAGAATCAAGGATGACGACCTAGTTGTGTTAGGATTCAAGGCCATTGTTTTGAAACTACTGTTTGATTGAAGGAATTAAGAGTCAATGAATAAGAGGATGGAATTTTTGATGCTTTTGCAGTGATAAAGAAAGTAAAGAAAGAGAGTCAGAATTTTTTAATTGGGGGGAAAAAGCCAAACTGATAAGGTGAAAGGACAGTTTAGGTTTTGATTTGACAAGGGTGGTAAGATGAACCATTTAAAATATTTTGACAATTTTCAATAAATCTTACTTTTTACAGAGTGGGGCCCAAAGTTTTTTCGTTACACAGTAATATTTTTCTTCCGTGGGTAAAATTGCTTTCTAGAGAAAACACTTGTGTTTCTCAATATTATCTTTCAAAGCCACTTTTACTTCTGAAGGCAAACCGTGCCTTAAAGACAATTTTACTTCTGAAAGTTAAGTCCGAGAAACAAAGTTAGTAAGCTTCAAAAGTGGATTTAATCTATGATCAAATTTTCTTCCGAGGCTAAAAGCTCTTTGGAAGAGAATGCTAGTGCAGAGCAATTTGCCTTCGGAAGATAGATAAAAATCTCTTCCGAGGGTAAATTTCTCTTTGAAAGAATTTGTACTTAGAAATTTTGAAGAAAAACCTTTTGTAACAAGGCTTAGATTGTATAAAGACAACATAGACAAGACATATTATTAAAAGGTTTTCAAAAGAGATTGACTAGTTAATGTTAATCATCCCAATAGCTAAAAAATACTTAAATCTTTATTCATTAAAGACTTTGGTGAACAAGTTAGCATATTATTCATTTGAATTGACTTTGACTAGTTTGATTAAATTTTTCTCGTGAATATCTCAAATGAAATGGTACCTAATGTCAATATGCTTTGTCTTGGAGTGCTTGACTAGATTTCTATGATAGAAATGGCACTCGTTTTGTCTATGTGGATAGGAGTCTCCATGAATTTGAAACCATAGTCTAACTTCTGAATTAGAATCCATAGCAATTGAGCATAGCAGCTTGCAGTAGAAATGTATTCAACTTTAGCAGTTGATGTAGAGACACATGATTGCTTCTTGCATTGCCAGGAGAGAATCCTTACACAAAGAAATTGACATCCTCTTGATGTGGATTTCTTGTTAATGTTGCAGCCACTAAAATCACTATCAATATAACCATAAAGATCGAAATCCTTATTCTTAGGCTACCAAAGACCAAGTTTGGGAGCTCTTTTAAGGTATCTACGAATTCTCTTGACAACAATTAGGTGTGACACCTTAGGATCAGCCTAATATTATGCATAGATGCAAGTTGAAAACATGATATCAGGCCTAGTTGCAGTGAGGTACATTAGAGATTCAATAACTGCCCTGTACTGATGCTGATCAGTATCCTCCCCTTCGGAATCAGTACAAATATTATGATTTTTGGGTATAGGTGTCTTGGCTGGTTTATAATTTGTAGGACCATTTAAGGGATGGTCAATACAATCAGTCTCACAATAAGAAGAGTGTTAGAGCACTTAATAATTCAAATAGGGAACCGGGTTTTGAAGCAAGATGCAAAGAACACAAGTAAGTATGAGACAGAACTCAAGAACAATATATATATATATATATATATATATATATATATATATATATATATATATATATATATATTGTTGGACCAAAAGAACCAATGAGCCAAGATCAGGAAAACCTCTAAGTCCCACATGCCACTGCAACAACTGCTGAAGACTCCCATCAGCTATTGTGTTCTCTTGCTTGAATGTCAGACTCGAGAGCATCTTAGCTCCAACCATCAGCTGTTCTGACAAAGTCTGAAGAACAAAGTATGAAGATCAAAGAACTGAAGAACAACAGCTGAAGAAGACTCCAAAGTACTGAAGACCAAGTACTGAAGTCTGAAGTACTGATCTTACAAGTACTGAAAGACTTCAAGTACTGAAGACAAGTACTGAAGAATCAAAAGCTGAAGAACTGTAGAACTGAAGGCCTTCTACTGAAGCACAAAGTCTGAAGACAAAGACTGAAGACAACAACTGATGATATCTACTGAAGTCATCAGTTATTACATCATCTGAAGCCAAGTCTGAAGACCAAGTACTGAAGACTCAGAGTTTGTCACAACAGCTGAAGAAGTCTTCTTCAGTTGTTGTGATGGTTTTTCGTTTTTAGTAGTTTATTTTGTTTCAGTAGTTGTACAACAGCTGAAGAGCATGTTCTTCAGTTGTTATAGTATCAGTAGTTATAAACGACTGAAGAGTTTGTTCTTCAGTCGTTGTAGGATTTCAGTAGTTTTACTTTTGTCAGTACTTAGGAAACTTTTGTAAGAAGATGTCAGCTGTTGACATCTTCAGTAGTTTTATGTTTTGTCAGTTGTAATTTTAATATTTAGTTGATGTCAGAAAAAGGACATCAACCCATCCTTTTGCCGCCTATAAAAGGATGGGGAACCATACTGTTTTAATTGCCAAAACGTGCTAAGCAATAGAACATTTATTGTTTCGCAGAACTCTTTTCTCTCTCTATGCTTGTGCTTTTACATGCAATATCTTTTATGTTCTTGCATTAATCGCTAATTAATGTGCTAAATTCGCTGCAAACATAATCTGATTGATCAAACGAGAGGCTGAGATCCTGTCAAATGGTATCAGAGCAGGTTAATCATTGATCGATTTCACTATTGATCATTTGAAACTGCTCTTTTGATCTCTCTGTTTGATCGAATTAGCAATTTGCAAGAATTAGCCATAGAGAGTGAGTTTCTGCTGTTTCTGGCCAAAATCTTGAGGTCTTTTGGTGGTTTCGAGTTACGTTTGTTTTGATTAAACTTGTTTTTGACTAAAACCTGAGATGACAACACCAACTAATGATCCTCACAATACTGGTTCCTCAACCAAGCCTCCGATGCTGGTTAGGAACGAGTATAACATATGGCAAAGACGTATGCTACACCACTTGGCTGTCAACAGTGCTGGTTGTTGGAAGTCAGTGGTGCATGGGCCATACAAGCCTATGGTGAGCGTCCCGGAATCTAATGAACAGGTTGCGAAGAAACCTGAACAATATTCGGACGAAGATCTAAAGCTGTTCGAAATTGATGCTAGAGCCCATGGAATTCTAGCCATGGCCATTCCTAATGAGATATATTCAGGGCTCTTGCATCATGAGTCTGCTCATGACCTATGGGTTGCTCTAAAGGAACAATTTGGAGGAACTGATTCGGTCTTAGCAACAATAGGGAAATTCTCGCCCAACAATATGAGACATTCTCATATAGAAAGGGTGAGACTCTGACCCAGCAGTTTGAGCGGTTCTCTTGTTTGATCTCTGAGCTGAAGATGGTCAAACAAGAGTACTCCAACAGCCAGATGAACAACAGGTTCTTCAGGTCATTGCCTGAGAGATGGGACACATATACCATTGTCCTACGCTCCAGTGCTGACCTGGACACTCTATCTCTCACCCAACTTCATGGGAAATTGCTCACTTTTGAGAGAGAGATAGAGCAAAAGAGGAAGTTGTCATCTTCTGGCAAACTTGCTGATGACTTTGTCCAAGGCAATGCTGCCTTGATAAGTCATGAGTCAGAATATGCTTCATCAGAAAGTTCTTATGATGAGCATATTGATTTCTCTACCAACACAGAACAAGCTTTGTTGGTGTTAGTAGTTCAGGAGGTGGTGGTGACAACTTGTGTTTTCTGATGGAGGACATGAAGGGCATTCTAGATGATGATCTGGAAGAGATGGATATTTTGAACCAAATGGCAATGATAAATATCCGCTCTCAAAGTTCTACAAGAGAACTGGTAGGAAATTCCCAGGACTCTCTGGCAAAACCAAAGTTGGTTTTGACAAGAGCAAGTTGAGGTGTCACAAGTGCCAAAGGCTTGGACACTTTGCAAGAGAGTGTAGATCATCTGGATCTAACTCATCTGCACCCTTTGTGACTTTTCCTAGCAATAGCTCACAGCAAAAAGGGCAACCTTCCTCCAGTTCTAGCTATCCATCTCAGGCACAGGCACCACCTACTTATTTTGTGCCACAGGGACATATGCCATATCCTTACCCCTGTTACTACATGCCTCAGCCTAGTCAAACTCAACACCCCCGGCTCAACCACCTCATGCTCTTCCAGAGCCTCAATCTTCCCAATCTCATCATCACACACAACCTTAACAACACAGCTTTTTCACCCCAAGTGTTGCTGACTGGAGTAGTCTACCAGAAGAGCTATCTGGTCAGGATCAACTACTCCAAGGTGCTGGTCAACATGGTGGTGACCAACCTTTTGGAAATCTTGCTCTGATGGCCCTTGACTCTGCTGAAGGGTCATCATCCAATGCCTAATCTCAGGTATCCACTGAGGCAAAAGCCAAGCTTTGTTCAGAATCATGCATAGCAGCATTTGCTTCTATTAGAGAAGCAAATGTAGCTTTAATAGATAAAAATCTTGAGCTTGAGCAAACAATTTCCAAAAGAAAAGATGATTTTGAGGTTGTTCTAAAAGATAAAAATGATGAGATTTACAAGCTTAAATGCCAAATCAAAGATGATAAAGCTAGTGAAGATGTACTTCTAGAGAAGTACAAAGACCTCAAGGAAACTCTTGCAACCACCCAAGTTGAGTGTGATCGATGGGTGCAATCATGCAAGGGTTTTGAAATGCTTCTTAGCAAGCAGTCAGCTTCCAATGTGAAGTTTGGCATTGGTTATAATCACACTGCTCCTCCCACATATTTCACTTTAAGAGCAGAAGTTGAATCTGATGGGGAGAGCAATAACCAATCCTTCTCATCATGTGACTTACTATCCTCTGAATCAGCATCATCAGAGATAGATGTCAGCATTTACTCCTGCCAAAACCAATCAGCTGATGCTACAACAGCTGATGGTTCAAATGCTGACTGTCACATGACCAAAAGGCTGATCAACTCAGGTGTTGTCACTAGAAGTACTGAAGGTACTAGAGAGCAAGTGACAACATCTGAAGTTCAAACCTCAAATACTGTTAGCACTGAAGAGAAGAAAACTAACAGTAGGAAAGGTTTGAAGACTAGAGAGGATACCAGGAAAGCAGGCACTAGGAAGAAAACTACTAGTACTGATGACAAACAGCTGAAGAACAAGTCTTCAGCAGTTAAATCCTCTTCAGCTGATGATCAGCATAAGATGAAGAAAAACCATGTGAGATATGTGGCTTGTTCAATCATCTTACTGATGATTGCTGGTACAAAAGGGGTTCCAAACTCAAAAAGAAGGAGAAAATTAATGAGAGCATCAATAAAATGAAGAATGAGTTTGAAACCAAGTTTGTACTAGCAACATCCAAGCCTGAAATTCCTAAGCCCAAAGCTAAATTTAAAAAGAAGGTAGGGATTACTCAGGCAACAACTGAGGTTGCTCAGAAAAAGATGGTACAACATAGGAACTCATCATCAGCAAACTCCAATGTGTCTGAAAAGCTGAAGGCCTTATCACAGAATCAGACACAATTGGTGATGATGGTTCAGCACCTAGTGGGTAGAGTCAACCACTTAGATGCTCCTGTGATGAAACCACAGAAAAGGAAGTCCAAGCCAAAGGGTTCCTCTTCTGTACCATCTTCTTCACCTCAAGCTGTGACACACAACACACCTGTTAGTGCTGCACCTGTAGCTGAGAACAGACCCAAAACCAAGCAGGTTTGGGTCTCCAAGACAAACTAACACATGGTTGTGTTTGCAGGGTTCTTCAACATGCCATAGAAGCATCTGGTATGTAGACAGTGGAGGATCCATGCACATGACAGGAAGCAGCTCCCTTCTTAATGACTACTCTCAAGGAAAGAAGGGATTTGTTTCCTTTGGCAATGATGCAAAGGGTTACATCATTGGTAAAGGCTTTGTTTCTAATGGGGAAATAAGGTTTGATGATGTTAACCATGTGGAGAATCTCAAGTACAACCTCTTGAGTGTCAGTCAAATGTGTGACAAAGGCCATGTTGCCCTTTTCACAAGCCAGAACTGTCAGATTCTGTCATCTAAAGTTCTGAGTTTGATTGACAAGGCATTGGATGAACACACTCTCCTGAAGGCCAACAGGACAGGAAGAGTGTATGCCTTAGATCTTTCCAAAAAGATGGATCTAAAAGGCCATCCTTGCCTATTCTCCAAGGCATCTCCTCAAGAGTCTACACTATGGCATAGAAGGCTGGGTCATGTTAATTTCAAAAACATGAATCATCTTATAAGCCATGGTTTAGTAAGAGGATTGCCTCAGAAGGAGTTCAAGTGTGAAGATGACTGCACTGCTTGCGTGAAAGGAAAACAACACAAAGTTTCATTCCCTTCAATAGAAGAACCAAAGTCCACTGTCTGCTTACAGCTTCTGCACATGGATCTTTTTGATCCTGTCAGAGTAATGAGCATGGTAAAGAAGAAATCCTGCCTGGTAATTGTGGATGATTATTCCAGGTTTGTATGGACTTTCTTCTTGCACTCCAAGGATGAAGCAGCAAAGACAATAATGAACTTTGTGTTACATGTAGAAAAGCAGTATTCCCTACAGGTCAAGTGTGTGAGGAGTGACAATGGAACAGAGTTTAGAAACCACACACTTGATGACTTCTACCTGTCCAAGGGAATTAGAAGGCAGTTTAGCATTCCTAGAACTCCTGAGCAGAATGGAGTGGTGGAGAGAAAGAACAGGCTCATTGAAGCAGCAAGGTCAATGTTGGCTGACTCAGGGTTGCCACTGACCTTTTGGGCTGAAGCTGTCAATACAGCTTGCTATGTACAGAATAGAGCTTTAGTGAATAAGAGGTTGATGAAGACTCCATATGAAGTTCTTCATCATTTGGCCCCTCTTATTTCATTCTTTAGAGCCTTTGGGTGTCCTTGTTTTATTCTCAACACTAGCAACCCACTCCAGAAGTTTGCTAGTAAGGTGGATGCAGGGTATTTTGTTGGTTATTCATCAACTTGCAAGGCATACAGAGTCTTCAACTGTAGAACAAAGGGGGTTGAAGAAACTCTGCATGTTAAGTTCAATGAATCTCCAAAGGACAAGATTCCACAAAACCCTGTGGAGTTGTTTGATCTGGACATACTGCAATATGTTCCTTATCAACCTCCATCTGTTGAGCCTGTCAACAGATCTTCACCTGGTGGTACTGATGATGATGTAGTCAGTACTCACCTCTTCAGGTTTAGTGACAACCTGCCTGAGTCCACTGAACCTGATGCTCCTGTAGCCTCAGCAACTCCATCCACTATAAATGCTGATGAGATTTCTGCTTGCTCTACTTCGTTTGAGCTGCCATCCTCTACATGTTTCCGGAATCTCCATCACCATCTGTTGCTGCTGATGGATCTACAAACACTTGCACAGATATCATAGTTTATCAAGAGCTCAAGAATCACCCCACATCACAGATCATTAGTGATATCCATGCTGGAGTTTCAACCAGGAATCAATTGTCCAACTTCTGCTTCTATGCTCTCTTCATCAGTCAGCAAGAGCCAAAGAACTATCATATTGCTTTAAGAGACAATGGATGGGTGGAAGCTATGCAGCTTGAGCTTCTTCAATTCAAGAAACAGCAAGTGTGGGAGCTTGTTCCATTACCCAAAGATAAGTGTGCTATAGGCACCAAGTGGGTATTCAGGAACAAAACAGATGAGAAGGGCCAAATTGTCAAGAACAAGGCCAGACTGGTTGTCCAAGGGTTTGCACAGGAGGAAGGCATCGATTATGATGAGACCTTTGCACCTGTGGCCAGACTGGAAGCAATCAGACTGTTCTTAGCTTATGCTGCCTTTCACAGTCTTAAGGTTTATCAAATGGATGTCAAAAGTGCCTTCCTATATGGAAAAATAAAAGAAGAGGTTTATGTGTGTCAACCACCAGGCTTTGAGGACAATAAACATCCTGATTGGGTGTACAACCTTGATAAGGCTCTCTATGGGCTGAAGCAAGCACCTAGAGCCTGGTATGAGACACTCTCAACCTTTCTTCTAGAGAATAAGTTCACTAGAGGCACCATTGATAAAACCTTATTCATCAAGACTGTGGGACAACATAAGCTCCTTGTTTAGATTTATGTTGATGACATCATCTTTGCATCCTCTGATCCAATGTTGTGTGATGAATTTACAAAGCTTATGAAGCTAAGATTCGAAATGAGTGCTATGGGAGAATTACAGTACTTTCTGGGTTTGCAAATCAAACAACAGGATGATGGAATCTTCATCCATCAGTCGAAATATACCAAAGAGTTGTTGAATAAGTTGATTTACAAACCGTAAGCCCTGTTCTACTCCCATGAGCAGCATCACACAACTAGATGTAGATCAGAAAGGTAAAGCAGTTGATGAAACCCTTTACAGATGTATGATTAGGTCCTTGATGTACCTTACAGCTTCTAGACCAGACATCATGTTTGCAACATGTGCTTGTGCTAGATTTCAGGCTGCACCTAAAGAATCCCATTTGATTGCAGTCAAAGGATCTTTAGATATCTACAAGGTACCCAATCACTAGGTCTTTGGTATTCAGCTGGGCATTCTTGCAAACTAGTTGCTTTCTCTGATAGTGACTATGCAGGATGCAAAGTCACCAGAAAATCCACTTCTGGTGGTTGCCAATTCCTAGGCAATTGTTTTGTTTCTTGGCAGAGTAAGAAACAAACATCCATTGCTACATCCACTGCTGAAGCTGAGTATATTGCTGCTGCAAGTTGTACCTCTCAAATACTCTGGTTTCAGAACCAACTTCTGGATTATGGCATTACTGAGACTAAGACTCCATTATTAATGGATAGTGCTTCAGCTCCTTGTATTGTTAAGAATCCAGTTCAGCACTCTATGACCAAACATATTGAGATCAGACATCATTTTATCAGAGATTGCTATGAGAAAGGTCTGATTGATCCTAAGTTTGTGCCTAGTGCTGATGAGCTTGCAGACATTTTTACTAAGCCTTTAGATAGTGCCACATTCCAAAATTTGGTACTAAGGCTTGGTATGCTGCAGTTGACTGATTTGACCTTTGCTGATGCTTTTACTTCATAACTACTGATGAGCATTAGGTCAAATATAAGTACTGATGAGTAATTTAGTCTTCAGCTCTTTCACAACTACTGAAGACTAAAATGACTCAAAGTACTGATGTACATTATTTTGTTGAAAACAACTGATGTAGTGAGGTGGATTACAACTACTGATGTATGATTTTCAAATAAATAAGTACTGAAGAACAAATTTTGAACAAGTACTGATGTGTAATCTTACACAAGTACTGAAGACAAAATTTGTTCACCAGCTTTGAAGAGTATTTCATCAGCACTTGTGAACATCTGATCACAAGAGCTGAAGGAATAAATATTCACAAGAGCTGAAGGGTCAATGAAACATCTGAAAGTCAGTCAAAGAGCTGATGAGTAAGTGTAGAGGCTAGCATGAAACAACTGATTTGACGGAAACAGCTGATGAGTATTTCTCATCAGCTGATGCCAACAGCTGATGTTTCATACCGAAACAACTGAAGGACAAAACCATGTCTTCAGTAGTTTCACAACTACTGATGGCTAACACCAAGTCCTCAGTTGTTACAACAACTGAAGCAATACCATGTCTTCAGTAGTTCATAACTACTGATATCAGTAGTTCACAACTACTGAAGGCTAACACCAAGTCTTCAGTTGTTACAACGTCTGAAGAAGAATATTAGGTCATCAGTAGTTCATAACTACTGAAGACTGACAGTAACTCTTCAGACGTTTACAACATCTGAAGGACAAAACCAAAGTCTCAGTAGTTTCAACTACTGAAGACCAACACCAAGTCCTCAGATGTTACAACCACTGAAGGTTAAAACCACGTCATCAGTCGTTACAACAACTGATAACTAACACCAAAACCTTCAGTAGTTTTCTTTCAACCTTTGCCCTACCCTATAAATACCCCACCTTCAGAGCATTTACTCCTCATTTGACCTAATCCTTCAAAACCTCTGAAATTCCCATACACCATTAATGGCGACCATGCAACTGAAACCTCGACACAACTGTGTCGCTCATCTCACAAAATCGCCATTATGGCCTAAGTTTCACCAAGCCGTCGATCTTATGAACGACTCACCCTACAAAATGGCTTTTCACCTGAACCCTACTATATACACCGACTCCTGGCGGATTTTGGACGAACGTAACCGTCCAAACCGGAGAGCAGGATGGCGAGGTTCTCTCGGTCCTCCGTCAATGGCCACCCCGTGGTTATCACTCCAGCTACCCTACGCCAAACCCTAGAGCTGGAGGATGCCACCCACCCAACCTCCTACCCCAAAGGTGCCCTGGAACTCTCATTCACATCCAACGACTACCAGGGTAACCTCTCCGCCTCCACCTTGTTGAAGAAACACTTCCCTGACCCTCAACGATTGATCTTTCACATGGTGAACGTGTGTCTGGCTCCCAAAACCTCTTCGTGGGACCAGATGTCAACAAGGTGGCAACAGGTATTGTTTTCTATCTTTGAGCATCAACCTCTGAACTTAGCTGATCTCATCTTTTTGGAACTTAAAGACATGGCCACAAAACCTCTTTCTAACCGTTGGATCTTGTATCCACGGTTCATAATGGCCATGATAGAAAACCAGCTTTAGGCTGAGGGACTAGTTGGCACTGGGGTCCCTGCGATGGCTGTTCTAGCCGAGGTATACTCCAGGCACAACACTGACCAAACACTCAAACAGGCTGGCCGGCTGCGAAAACCGACGCAGCAGGAACCCACAGCCTCCACCTCCAAATCCAAAGTCCCCACCAAACCAAAAGCCAAAAGAAGCCTAAAAAGGCTACTCAGGGAGTGAGTCCCCTGAGGATGCCCCTGCAACACAAAGGCAGGATGTGCCTGCTGGTTCGATTCTCCCAGCAGGTACCACGACTCCACCCACCACAACCGCACAGGCTTCCTCTCAACAGGAGCCTGATGCAACCAATACTGGGGCAACCACACTACTGGGGTCTATCTCAATTGAGAAGACTGCCATTGAAGAGCACAGTCCTCCCCATGTGCACACTGCTTCGAGCCCATCTACTGATGAGACCGCCCCACAAAGCCCAACATTGGCAATAGCCAAAGTGCTGACTCATCTGAGCACTCCACCCTCTCCCCAGAAACCTATTACAACTGGGGAGACTCCAACCGAAGAGGGGGTGGATACAAGTGCCGGTGGGAGCCCACAGCACAGAGAATCAGTCCAATCTCCCAGTGTGGCTAGGGAGATAGGACAATCTGGTGAGGCTGCCACTTCCCCTGCATCAACATCTGAGCAGGGTGAAGCTGGTAACATCACTAAGACCTCACCAGAGGCAACTGCCGATGATGGATCCAATCCGGAGGCTAGAAGTCCCCGATACCATGAACAAGGGGCACATGCTATTACTGAGCCACACTCAAGGCATGTACATCCTGACATTATCAGGAGGTCAGGTGATTCAGCTCATGCTGATGATGACCTGAGCTTCTTCTACGATGTAGTAGCTCAAAACACTATCCTAGAGGATGAGATAAGCAGACTCAAAGAGCTGCTTGCTCAAATGACTCACGATAGAAGTCCATCTGCCACCACTACCCCACAGATGGCACCTTCACCCGAAGGTCTCATAAACACTGAGCCACTCCCACAAACTCGGCCACCAGCCCCTGCTTCTGGCACTAGCTCTCAGGGTCAGAACCCCCCTGAGCAGCTGGATGCTATCCTCCAGAAATCCCTACCTCTCATCACACCCATGCTTAAAGACTTAGTCATTCAAACCCTTGATGAGAGGCTTCCCACATACATACAACCCATGGTGGAGGTTGCCATTTCTAAGGCACTTGTTGATTGTCAAACCCCAACCAATGCACCCAAAATGGGGGAGACATCAGTGCAAGACAAGAGGAAGAGGGGTGAGGAGGAGGTAGAGGCAGAGAAAGAGGTGGTGGTTGAGAGGGAGTTGGTTAAGGAGACTAGGAAGGTGAGGGAGAAAGGGAAGAGGAAAGAGAGGGAGGTTGAGCAAATAGAAGTGGCTGATATCCAAAAGGATTTCAGTGTCACTGATAAGAAAAAGGAGAGGAGGGAAAGATGGTGGCTGACTCTGATCTAGCAGCCCTTGTCAAGGAGGCTGATGCTGAACACAGCAAATCAATGGATTCTGCCATTGCTCAGCTGTTCAGGCAAGGCTTTGATAAGGACACTACCTTGCTAGATCAGGAGATCAGGAGGATGGAAACTAGGGAGATAGAATACCGATGGTCTACTTATAGCCAAGAGGATCAAAAGAAACTCGAGGCTATGAGTAGATTCATTTTGAAGTATCTGGGCAGGCCAGTCCTTGATGTAAAAGCATGGACCAGGGACAGACTCTTGGCAATAACCACCAAGATCTGTTCGGCTGGTGTTTTCACTAAGGGACTGGTCGCAGAGGCCCTCTCTGAAGCAGGTGCTGAGAATAGGACACTGCTAGTAAAACAGACCAAACCAGCCCTTATCTCTAGGTTACTAGCAGTGCCTGCCAACATTCCCACACCAACAACCCAACCACAACCCACTAAACCAACCCCTTCACCACCAAAACCCGCAGCCAATGATCCACCCTTGAAGAAGAAGAGAAGGGTGTTGAGGCTGCAAGAAGAAGAAGAAGAGGGGGATGAGGAGGATAGACTGCCTCTTTCAGCAGTCATTCCTCTACCAAAGGCCAAATCCCAAACCATCACCCCCACCTCACAGATGGAAACTGTGAAGGTGAAGATAGAGGAGGAGGCACAGCAGCTTCATGATGCTGAGATGCTTAAGTCTATTGACCAAGCATATGCTGCCTCTACCTCTATCATGAATATGAAGAAAGAAGCTCTGAGACTCTTCACTCTCAAACAAACCTTCCAATATAACAAGGAGAGAGTGAGGACTTGGCCTGATCCTAGGGTGGCTCACAGGATCACAAAGAAAGATATTCCTGTGAGATACAAGAGCCAGATGAAGAGGATTGTAGATGAAGTAATCACAGTGGCTCTTGTAGTAACACCCTGGGAAATTGTGGATGAGTTCGAGAAAGCTTATAAAGCTAAGCTACCTCCTGAAATGATGTTGGAGAACAGGATGGTGAGGAAAGGCTTAGTTTATAAGAAGCTTGAGAACTTCCGCAGAGATGAGCTCAACTTGTTGCTAGAAGGTAGACATCCAGATGAATTTGCATATAAGCAAATCACAACAGTTGAGATCAAAAATGGGAAACAGGTCAAGTATGTCTCGGAAATGTACGGCCGTGAAGGATTGTTCGATGGTGGGGATGAGGGCATGACCAAAGAAGAACAAATGATCTTTGTCCAAGCCTACACCAGAGAATCCTACAGGCTAGTACATGGGAGGTAGGTTCATGGATGGGATAACAGCTCTGTGTCCAATTCCCCAAAACAGAGCTCCCATCCATACTTAGCCAAACAAATACCTGAAACCTTCTCCCAGGCCAGTGCTTATCAGGGTCAACTTCTGATCTGATCCAGAAGGAAATAGACCAATCATTATGCCACCAATAAGTGGGACAACCAATAATTAGAGGTTTTGGCTGCATTGGTTCAGGGGGAGTTTGTTGGACCAAAAGAACCAATGAGCCAAGATCAGGAAAACCTCTAAGTCCCACATGCCACTGCAACAACTGCTGAAGACTCCCATCAGCTATTGTGTTCTCTTGCTTGAATATCAGACTCGAGAGCATCTTAGCTCCAACCATCAGCTGTTCTGACAAAGTCTGAAGAACAAAGTATGAAGATCAAAGAACTGAAGAACAACAACTGAAGAAGACTCCAAAGTACTGAAGACCAAGTACTGAAGAATCAAAAGCTGAAGAACTGAAGACCTTCTACTGAAGCACAAAGTCTGAAGACAAAGACTGAAGACAACAACTGATGATATCTACTGAAGTCATCAGTTGTTACATCATCTGAAGCCAAGTCTGAAGACCAAGTACTGAAGACTCAGAGTTTGTCACAACAGCTGAAGAAGTCTTCTTCAGTTGTTGTGATGGTTTTTCCTTTTTCAGTAGTTTATTTTGTTTCAGTAGTTGTACAACAGCTGAAGAGCATGTTCTTCAGTTGTTATAGTATCAGTAGTTATAAACGACTGAAGAGTTTGTTCTTCAGTCGTTGTAGGATTTCAGTAGTTTTACTTTTGTCAGTACTTAGGAAACTTTTGTAAGAAGATGTCAGCTATTGACATCTTCAGTAGTTTTATGTTTTGTCAGTTGTAATTTTAATATTTAGTTGATGTCAGAAAAAGGACATCAACCCATCCTTTTGCCGCCTATAAAAGGATGGGGAACCATACTGTTTTAATTGCCGAAACGCGCTAAGCAATAGAACATTTATTGTTTCGCAGAACTCTTTTCTCTCTCTATGCTTGTGCTTTTACATGCAATATCTTTTATGTTCTTGCATTAATCGCTAATTAATGTGCTAAATCCGCTGCAAACATAATCTGATTGATCAAACGAGAGGCTGAGATCCTGTCATATATGTATGTATGTATATATATAAGGTTTTCAAGAATGTTGTATATTAATCTCAAGTTCTCTTAAAAGGGTTTCAATGCATAAGTTTTACAATACAAGACCCTGAGATACTTTATACTACATCCTACAACCGGCCATACTTGAAAAGCCAGTTGGAACATTGAAAGACAACAAAATCAATGTAGAGTCAAAAGGCAGATTGTCTTTTGACTGGTGACTATGACATACCATAGCTCACATCCTAATATCTTACAAAAATGATAAAAGTACATAAAGTAGAAAGTTATAGACCCAAGATCTCAATGTACAATTTACAAAAGCATGGACCTTCACCAACTCTTGCAAGTTGGTGAGTCTTCAGAGTTGCAGTGGAGAGTTGGTCAGCTTTATGTAAAAGTACATCAAAGAAAAGCATGTTCTTTTAAGTCTTTGAAGAAATCAGTCTTCACTTCATTTGGCTTCGAAAGACTTTGTCTTTTAAGCTACTGAAGACTTCATCTTTGGCTTTGGAAGATTTGGTCTTGGCTTCAGAAGATTTTATACTTGAAATAATTCTTGTGCAGAGTATAAAGCTTCCGTAGTAACTTTGGCTTCGAAAGTTTTTATACTTAGCATAATTCTCATGCAAAGTATAAAGCTTCTACTGGAACTTTTGGCTTCGGAAGATTTTATACTTAGCATAATTCTCATGCAAAGCATAAAACTTCTGTAGCAGTTCTACTTAGTACTTAGTGCATGCATGCAGGAAGCCCTTGGTTGCTTTGGTTGCATCATCCTTTAGTATAAACCTTACAAGCTCCCCCTAGGTTGATTCTACCAAAACAGAGAAAGTTCTTCAGCAGTTGACAGTCCTCATTATGATCAAGACCATTCCCTTCTTCATCATTTGGTCAGGATCCTTAAGACTTTCATAATACCTTTGCATGTCATAGAGATCATGCAGAGGTAGATCAAGCATGTCTTACCAGAAGTAGGCATCCTGAGCACCTTGATCTGTGATGACATACCATCTGTCTGGATTAGTAGAAAAGGTCCAAGATAGGATGGGTCTTCCAGTTGCAAGAGGTTGTGCTTGAGTAGTAGTTGGTTGAGCATCCTCTTGTTGCACTTCCTCAGGATGCTCTGATTCATCCTGAGGTTTGGAAGTGGATGCCTTTGACTTCTTGTATACTCCTTTCAGGGCCATCCTTTCATCCTCTTGGGCATGTTTAACTATGAGGGTTGGTCTTGAGTACCAGATTGTTCAGTAGTGCCTCTCTCAGTTGGGTCCTCTTCCCTCACAAGTTTAGAAGGAAAGGGAGTAGAACCCTACTACGGATCAGAAGATGAAGTTGGCTGTGAAGTAGCTGAAGGTCTACGTTGTGTTATCTGTGGTTCAACTTAACCTCAACCTCAGGAGGGCTTGGCTTGGTGGAGAATGCAAGTCGAAAATCTCTCCCTTCTTAATCTTATGCTTGATCACTCTAATGTGCTCATCCATTATGGATAGAGACATTGGACCAAGCCTCCTTTCGGAGAATCCGTACAGCTTCAAGAAGCTCATCATCGTTTGTCTGTCAGCAGACTTCTTTTGGCTCTTTTGGATGATGGTTCTTGACTTTGTAGCTTCTTCCCTCATCTTTATCTTAGCAGCTTATTGTTCATTTATGAACTATTTTTCAAGCTACTTAAGGTACTCAAATTTAATGTATTCATAAGAGAGGGGATGAAGTGTAGATGCCTGATAGAGGCCTGTGGCAGTCAGGTAGTTGATCATGTTTTGTCTATCAGTTTCTTTATCTACCTAAGGTTGTTCAGCTGCCACAACCTCTCTTTCAAGGCTTTCATGAAATGGGGAGAGAGAAGGAGCATTCTTGAATAGTCTCTTTTGTCTTCTTTCTTCTTTGACTCTGAGGAACAACTCTACATCCTCTGCCTCCTTCTTCTCTTTGGTCAACTCTAAGTCTGCCAGTTCATTTAATTCTTCTAAGGGAAGAGAGATGAGTTCATCAATGTTATAGTTCCTGGATCCCAGATAATTCAATCTGGCAGCCCTTAACTCATCATTTTAAGTGTGTGGCTTGGTGACTGTCCTGATTGCACCTTCCATGAAGCCTGAGGAACCAGTTGAACTCTCTCCCCTTAGCTTCCTCTTCCTCTCTCTTCCCCTCCTTAATCTTCTCAAGAGTCAGTTCCTTTTCCCTTTGTCACTCACAATCCTTGGTGACTTAGAGTGGAGAGAGCTTTGGCCATAATTGCCTGATTCAGTAGTCGGGCTCTAGACAGAGAAAGGTTGTGAAGCACCTTCACCAATTTATTCCTCACTGAGGGTACATGATGTTGAAATGATTGACTCTATGACAATCCTCACAGGTTCAGTCACTGGGCCTTCGGTCAAGGTTTCCCCTTTGAAGCTAATCTTGGTGGCCACCTCAACATCCAACGGACCAATGACATTACCTGCTTGCAATTGTCTTCTTCTATGTCTGAGTTCTTCCATGATACTGTCTTGAATGCTCTCAGCCGATATGTCAGCTTGTCTGCATTGACTTGGGTTAACAAGTGGCATGGTGACTAGCTGAAGGCTGTCATAGTAGCTCAAGGTCTGAAACTTGAAAACCTTTTGCTGTCCTTGAACTCTATGCAGTATGAGGGATCTTCTTTCAGCATCATACCACCACCCATGTATTGCATTTGCAGCTCTATAAGATAGAAATGACATTGCCCTTGGTATACCCTCTTCAAATAGACTCTGGATGAATAAGTCTACATCAATGTAAGTTTAAGGAGGTTGATGAGTTTGGATAATTACAAGTGAGGGTGGTGAAACCTCAGTGTCCATGCTCTGAGAAGGACTCCCAGGTTTTATGATTGTAACAACTTCCTCCCCCTTTTTAGTAGCATCACCCACTTGCATAGGTGAGCTGGAGGTTAAGTCAATTACATCCTCAGGCTCTTGTGTTCCTGGTTGAATCCTTCTGAAGGTTCTCCTAGCTAGTTCTTCCTTGAGATCAGAAATCTCAAGTTGGTAATCATTGACCCTTCTTTGCAAGGTAGTCACTTGAGATTCCAAGTGACTGGCCTTGGGGACTAAATAGGTGCATGTTTTAGATAGTTTTTGCAACTTTAGTCTAAGATTCCCCTCATCTTCAGTAGCAGAATCACTGGGGATGAGAGAATTGAACCTAAGTCTTCTTCCTCATCACCAACTTGTTGTTCTTGGCTGCTGGTTTCCCCTACTCACTGATAGCTTCAGTTGAAGTGGCAAGGGGCTGGGTTGCCATGTTTGAGTTCTTAATGATGCAATCACTTGCATAAGTAAGAGCCTCTTCCATATGGATCTCCTGAACAGGTTCAGGAAGATCCACCTTAGTGGGGATTGGATGATGTGGGCTAGACATGGGTGACAAAGGAGTACTTATCTCTATTTTAGTAGGGAAAGAGAAGAGAGACTCATGATACTCACTGAGTGCCATATCCTCATCATCATATAATTATAGACTGGGAAAGTTGGTTTAGATCTAAAGGTTGGGGATGGTAACTTTCCGTTGAAGGTTGTTCACTAGAGTGTTGAGACTCTGAGTGAAGGCTTAAAGCTTCTTGGGTGATGAGCTCATTAGTCTGAGCATGAGGAACCTCATGATTGAACATTTGTGAGATGGGAGTGGTTTGCTCCTTAGGATAAGTGGGAGCTCCAGTGTCCACTTCTTCCTTTATAGGTTGTGATATGGGCGCCTTCACAGATTGAATAACCTGAGTAAGGGGTTTGTTTGGATTTTATTTGGTAGGTGATAGTTATTAGTGGCTATATGGGTTGTCTTGAAGTAGAAGGTGTGGGTTCAACACTAGCTGGTGCTGCTAGGTTGTCACCTTAAGCAATGAGCTCTAACATTTTTGGGACTAGGGCTGTTTCTACCCCTGAGAAGCCAACAGTTGGTTTTCTCATTGTTGTAAATTTGTCGGGCTTCATCTGTCCCAATTTTAGAACATTACCTGTTCCCCTCAACTGTGAGCCCAGTTCATAATTGAGAATGTGCTAGACATATCTAGGAAACATGTAATATTCTAAGGAGTCCAAGTGTGCAAGCAAATTATTATACACAAACTATGAATACCTGAACTTGACCCCATGAACCATCCCATGAACTATAAAAGAGAGGTCTTCTTGAATCTGATCCAAACCTCCATGTTTGTTAGATATATTGTGGATTATCATGGAGGAGGTATTTCCATAGAGGAGAGACCTTCCCTTTCTTGAAGGTTTTGACTGAGAAGTCACCTTCATAGCCCATCTACTCAAAGGAATAGTTTATAACAGATTTTAGGAAGGACAATTCACCTTCTATATCATCTAGTTGTAGGTGAGAGTTGATTAAGGCTGGAGTTATAAAGACTTCCCTCCCCTACACTATGGCAGACAGTGCCTTCTCCCCATCCATGGTGACCTCTTGACAGGTCCTCCAGAAATCCAACAGCTGATCCTCATAGAGTTAAGGATCAATGGTAAGGGAGGTGAAGTAGTGAGTAAAAGAAAGAAAATGACAAACCTCTGAGAAGCTTGGATCTTTCACAGAGTTTAATACATTAACCTGATCATGTTACCTGTGAAGCTGCATGGAAAAATCAGGTTTGTTTCTACGGTCAAGTTTGGCCATTTGTGGTAGCTTTGAGGTGAAGAAAGATAAGAACAAAGGCGGTTGGTAGGAATTTAGGTTTAGTGAATTTGCAGATGAAGAATATAGTGAAAGAGGGGGGAACCGTTAGGTATATTTGTATGAAATGGACTTGAGACAAAGTTAATGCAAAAGAATAAACTTCGAAGTCCAAATATCAGTCCCACCTATGAGAAAGTGCCCAAAAAGGTAGTTTTCTTGAAAGTTAAAACTCTTCCGAAGGTTGTTTTGTCTTCGAAAGCTTTTGTGAAAAACTTCCGAAGCCAATTTTGACTTCGGAAGATATTCCTAAGTTTAGTGAAAAAATGGCTTAGGAAGAAAATTACTTTTGATATTTTCTCTTCCGAAGAGTATTTGGTTTCGAAAGATATTAAGAGTTAAAAGCTTTATTCTTAAGGAGAATAAAAACTTCCAAGGCATAATTGCTTTCAAAAGAAACTTGTTCTTCAAATTCATATAAGTACTTAGAAGCATAATTTTGGCTTCAGAAGAAATGTAAGTATTTCTTCCGAAGGTAAATTTCTTTTAAGTAGTTGTGTGATTTAAAGACTTAAAATTCTTTCGAAGGCAAGTTTAATGTCTTCCGAAAGAAAATACACTTGAGATTTTTCAAAATGCTAAGGAATATCGTTTGAAAAAGATTTTCTTCCAAGGTAATTGGGCTTATGTAGGTGATAAATTAAACAACTTAGGACATATAATTCTTTTTAGAAATAATATAGATTAAGTTTTAATAAAATCTATTCAAGGTTGATCATCCCAATAGCTGATATAAGATATTTAAATTTCTGTTCATCAAAAGCCTTTGTGAACAGATCAGCATATTGTTCATTTGTATCAACCTTGATTAGTTTTATCAATCCCTTTTCATGACTATCTCTAATTAGATGATACCTTATGTTGATGTGCTTAGTCCTTGAGTGATGCATAGGATTCCTTGTGATAGAGATGGCACTAATGTAGTCTATGTGGATGGGAGTCTCTTTGAAGTTGTATCCATAGTCTAGCATCTAATTCTAAATCCAAAGTACTTGAGCACAACAGCTTGTAGCAGTAATGTATTCAGCTTTAGCAGTTGATGCAGATACATAGGATTGTTTTCTGCATTGCCATGCGACTATCCTTCCACCAAGGAATTAACATCCCCCAGATGTGAACTTTGCAATCATATTACAACCACCATAGTCACTATCTGTACATGCATACAGATTAAAGTCAGCATTCTTTGGATACCAAAGGCCAAGTTTAGGACCACCTTTGAGATATCTAAGAATCCTTTTGACAGCAACTTGGTGTGACATCTTGGGGTTAGCTTGATATCTTGCACATATACATGTAGCAAACATGATATCAGGCCTGCTAGCTGTAATATACATGAGAGACCCAATCATAGCCCTATAAGGATGTTCATCTACACACCCCCCTCAATATCAGGTCCAAGGGAGTGGTTTCTGGCTATGGGTGTCTTTACAACCGTACATTCAGTCATGTTAAATCTGGTAAGTATGTGCTACACATACTTTGACTGACTTATGAAGATACCATTTTCAACTTGCTTTACTTGAATTCCTAGAAAGAAATTTAGTTCTCCCATAGCACTCATTTCAAATCTATTCTTCATTAGCTTCTCAAAGTCTTTGCAGAGCTTTGGATTAGTTGAAACAAAAATAATGTCATTTACATATACTTGAACCAACATCCAATCACATGTTCCTTTGATGAAGAGAGGTCCATCTATAGTTCCCCTCTTGTAGTCATGCTGACAAAGGTACTGAGATAGTGTGTCATACCACTTCTTTGGAGCCTAATGCAGCACATAAAGTGCTTTATCAAGCTTGCAGACATAATCTGGATGATCTGGGTCTGCAAACCTAGGTGGCTATTTGACATACACTTCTTCATCAATTACCCCATATAGAAATGCACACTTACATCAAGTTGGTAGACCTTGAAGTCCTTAGATGCAGCAAACACCAAGAATATCATAACAGCCTCAAGTCTTGCTACTGGAGAAAAACATCAATTTAATCAATTCTTTCTTCTTGAGTGTATCCTTGAACAACCAGTTTTGCCTTGTTCTTGATGACAAGTCCTCTATCATCCTTCTTATTCCTAAACACCCATTTGGTTCCTATGATAGTCTTCCCTTATGGAAGAGTACATAGAGTCTAAACCTTTTGCCTTTTGAATTGAAGCAGCTCCTCTTGCATTGCTTCAATCGAAATTCCATCCTTCAAAGCCTCATCCACATTCTTTGGCTCTATCTAGGAAAAGAAACAAGAGTATTGACAAATATTTTTGTCATGTTGTCAACATCTATAATGATATATGAGGTGGGATGTGACTTATGGATCCTAAGTTGAAGGATCACAGCAAGTTGTTTAGACAGATCTAAATTTGAGAATTGTAGTTCTGGCAATGAAATATCTCCTACTACATCAACACACTTATTAAGAGAAGCTTGATCTAATGAGTGTGTGACATCATTGATGTTGTCTTCAATGGAGTGGTTGTCAGCATCAAGATATTCTTGATCATTATTACCACTGCCATTTTCTTTTACATTTGAAGTTCCTTCCATTGTGTTTTGTGCCTCTGAGCTAGAATTTTCAGGCACTTTTGATGTATCAGCTTGATTTGTCATTGTTGTACTGATAGGAACATCACATGTAGGGTCAGCTACAACTGGAGCTGAAATAGTAATCTTGCTTGGTCTTCTCAGCTCAAACCTTAGATCAAGATATTCTATTGATGTATTACATGTACATCCTGAAAAATCTTCACAAGATTTGTTAAAACAGTTTGTAACTAAATCAAGATCAAATAGTCAGTCAGGACCAGAACCTTTCACACAGGATGTGTGCTAATTGAAGATCATATTGGCTGATTCTTCAACTACTCTAGTTCTAAGATTGTATACTCTATAAGCCTTATCTTGGGAAGAGTATCCAATAACATGTCCATCATCTAATTTCTCAGCAAATTTGGCTACTTGATCTTGGTATTCAAGATGGTGCAAGGACATCCAAATGACCGACGAAAACCAATGAAAGATTTTCTTTTGTGCCACAGTTCATAAGGAGTCTTACCATGAGTCTTAACTACCAAAACTCTGTTCTGCACATAGCAGGTAGTGTTGACTCCCTCTGCCCAAAAGATGATATGCACTTTGGAGCCAAACAACATGGTTCTTGCAGCCTCATTAAGTGTCCTGTTTCTCCTTTCAGCAACATCATTTTACTAAGGAGTCCTGGGAGCACTATATTGTCTTGTAATACCCTTTTCATCACAAAATGTGTCAAGGATTTGGTTCTTGAATTCTGTTCATTGATCACATCTTATGGTCATGATCTTGTGATCAATTTGATTCTCAACTTTTAGAATTAATTTTTTCAAGATCTCAGGAGTTTCATCTTTAGTTCTAAGAATGAGAACCCAAGTGAATCGTATGAAATCATCTGTGATCACCAAGCAGTATGAGGTCCTTCCTAGACTCATTACACTGGTGGGACCAAAGAGATCCATGTGTATAAGTGTAGGGGAGTAGTGATTGAGTTCTTTTCCTTTGGCTTGTGAGACACCAAGTGTTGTTTCCCTTTCAGACAAGTAACACAGTGATCATCACTTGTAAACTCTTTCTTTTACATTCCAGTTACCAAATCATTTTCAATTAACTTTTTCATGTTCTTAAAGATTACATGGAACATTCTTTTATGCCAAAGGAAAGACTGGTCACTATTGGCCTTAGACAGAAAGCAAGAGACTTCTCCTGAAGGGGATGTTCCTGCAAATCCATCTTGTATATTTTCCTTTTCCGGGGTACTCTAAGCAAGATATGCTCCTGAAGAATGACCACTCCGTTCTTAAGAACAATGCACTCATGCTTAGGAAAGAGCATGTTATGTCTCTGGTCACAAAATTTGGATACACTCAGTAAATTGTACCCAAGCTCCTTAACATAGTTTACCTTCTTAATGTTGAGCTTACCATTTGTGACACTGCCCTTCCTGTAATGTAACCAACAACATCTCCTCTAAAAGTAACTGGCCCTCCATCAATTTTCTCAAAGTTCTGAAGCAAAGAGTCATTGCCTGTCACGTGCCTGGAACAACTACTATCAATAATCCATACATTTCCTTTGGTGTTCAGCTGTTCGTGCATAATAAGAGGAGAATTAGTTACATTTTGAAACCCAAGCCTCATTGGTCTTGCGCTCTTCAAATAGAACTGAAGACAATACAACAGTAATTGATCCTATACTGAGACTATGGGGATCACTTGCTGTTGTAAGTGAAGAATTTTCAGTCACATGTCTTCCTTTAACATCCACACCATCTTTGGAAAATTAGACTTGACCTTTAATGATCTAGAAGTTTTAACAACTTTGGATGCTTTACAGACTGACCCTTCGGAAGATCTTACTCTCACTGCAGCAAGTTTTAGTACTTCGAAAGCATTCCTTTCTTCCGAGACCAAAATTTCTTCCGAAGGCAAATTTTCACTTGACTTCATTTTCATTTTGGAGCTTTCGAAAGAAACACAGATTTCTACTGAAGCTTTCTTCTTCTTGTTCATCTAAAAAGTCTTCTTCCTTGTTATGTTAACAGTACTCTTGGGATTGTAGAAGCAATCCTTAGCCAGATGATAAGTACTGCTACACATAATCCAGCCCATGTGCTTCCTTCTAAGAGTCTTCTTGTGAATGAAGGATTGAGTTTTGTCACTTTCCATCTCCATCCCCATCTTTTCAGACGTTATGGCAGGCCTCCTAAGCTGAACCTTGCATTTGGAGGTGGATGGTTCATGCTGTGTAGCAGTGTTACACTGCTAATCATCCTTCATTCCTTCATAGGGATGAGTTGAACATGTACTTGAACTGTTGGTACTAGAGTTCAAAGTTATGACCACAACCTTTACCACTTCAAAACCTGCAGAGATAAATACTTGTTTCTGCTTGGAGTTCAAAGTGTCCTTGATCTCCTAAGCTCTCTTTGATCACCTCTTTGTTGCTCGAAACAAGTTCTTCCTCTTTGACTTAGTCATCCCTGACTTCTTCCTCTCCTCAAGAGTGTACTGACCCTTATTAGGATGATCTTCCTCACTCTTCTCAGATCCATCCTCCAATACCTCCACTTCATTCTCTTCATACTCTTTAGCACTAGGATCTATAAATGGCATCTCATATTGACTAGTTCCACACCTGGGAGATCTTACAGACAATAGAGTGTGTGGAGAAGCTATCTCAGTAGATCCTAGTCCCTGTTTGTTCTGATAACACACTTTGGAATGCAGGGATAACACACTTTGGAATGCAAGGATAATCACTTTGGAAGCTATCTCAGGTCTCCTCTTTAAGAACACACTTCTCTGCCTTGGCTTTGCTAATCACTAGCTCAGGCTAGCACTTAGTTAACATACTGATAAGATCTTTGATTTGAGTCTTGTAGTTAGTATGCTCATGTTTAAGAGTTGAAATGGTTTTCTTTAAGTCTTCTATTTTGAACTTACACTCATTTTCAGCTCTTTTGAAATCAGATTTTAATATGTTCAAGGACTCAAGATCAGATCTCATCTCTAAGTTATAGGACCTGTATCTTTTTACTTTAGCAATGCATTCAGGGGTACAAAGATATACAATACCTTGGCTTTATCAAGATCTACCATCAGTGCTTGGTTTGGAGAGATATCTTCTACCTGGAAACTCCAATCAAAGCCTCCTTCTTCATAGCAACTGGAACTTGCTGCTTGGGCTTTTTAGTGTGAGGAGCTCCTTCAGTGTAGTTTGCTTAGGTTATGATCGGCCACTAGTTGTCCTGGGTGCCTTGCATTCCCTAGAAAAGTGCCTATTTGGTTACAGTTGTAACACTTCACTATGCTTTTATCCAGCCTAAACTTTCCACTGGATACATTGCTAGGAAACTTTCTCCCTGTCCTCTTATAGAATTTCTTGGCTCAGTGAGTAAGAAGATCCACTTGTTGAACTATCTCCATATACTCCAAGTCATCTGGATGGATACAGGCCAAGTCTTCAAGGGCGAAGAGAAATTTACCTGTGCTTTCATCATGAGACATAAAGGCATGTGATGAGCTGGTCTCATAGAATGGGCTTTTTTGGATATAGCTCTCCTTTGATGTCTCAGGGAAGGTGATGAAAGGGCCCATGGGTGAGTTCTCAGTGTAAGAGATGAAATGGTGCTATGGTTCTCTATAATCCTTTTAGCCATATGAAGGGCAGAACTGTATTGATTGCTGGAGTCGTCAGATGGATTTTGCATGTTCATCTCCATCTAGTAACCACTGAGTATGCCATACAACTCAGTGAGAGTGAGGGTCTTGAGATTTTCAGTCCTCTTAATGACCACACAATAGTGTGTCCATTGTTTAAGAAGAGAGGACATGAACTTTCTTACAATATCCCTATTCTCCAGTTTCAGTCCAACATCCATTAGAGTGTGCACAATCTCAACAAACGTAAAGTATTATTGAGTCATGGTTTCACCTACTTTGAAGGTGAAGTTTTCAAACTGCTGCTTCAGAAGATCATTCTTGTTTTCTTTGACATTAGAAGAACCTTCATACATCAGCTTCAATGCATCCCAGAGTTGAGTAGTAGTTTTGCACTTCTTGAAGCATCTGTAGATGGAGTTTGGAAGAGTAGTTTAAAGGATAGTGTTGGCTTTCTGATCTATATCTATTCTTTTTTCTATCTTCTTCAGAATAGTCAGCCACCTCTTTTGGAATCATGCCACCTCTAGTAGCAGCTGAAGAGGTGAGGTCCTTCAGTAACAGACTCCCACATCCTACTCTCTTGTGACTTGATAAAGCTTTCCATTCTTAGGAGCCAAGTATCAAAATCATCAGGAATGATCAGTAGGGACTTTACTATGGTATTGGTTTCCATATCAGCCTTGGACGCCGCCATTTGAGAAGTTAAGTGTTTTGTGAGAACTGAAGATATTTAAGATGGTAAGATCTTACAATCAAGAGCCTGGAATGCTCTGATACCAATCGCAGCATCATTTAAGGATGGTCAATACAATCAGTCTCATAATGAGGAGAGTGTTAGAGCACTTAACAGTTCAAATAGGGAACCGGGTTTTGAAGCAAGATGCAAAGAACACAAGTAACGTATGAAGTAGAACTTAAGAACAATATATATAAGGTTTTCAAGAATGTTGTATATTAATCTCAAGTTCTCTTACAAGAGTTACAACGCATAAGTTTTACAATACTAGACCCTGAGATACTTTATACTACATCCTACAACCGGCCATACTTGGGAAGCTAGTTGGAATATTGAAATACAACAAAATCAATGTAGAGTCAAAAGACAGATTGTCTTTTGACTAGTGAGTATGACATGCTATAGCTCACATCCTAATATATTACAAACGGATAAAAGTACATAAAGTAGAAAGTTACAGACCCAAGACCTCAATGTACACTTTACAAAAGCATGGACCATTTCACCAACTCTTGCAAGTTGGTGAGTCTTCAGGGTTGCAGCAGAAAGTTGGTCAGCTTTATGTAAAAGTACATTAGAGAAAAGCATGTTCTTCTAAGTCTTTGGAAGAAATCAGTCTTCACTTCATTTGGCTTCGGAAGACTTTGTCTTGAAGCTATGGAAGACTTCATCTTTGGCTTTGGAAGACTTGGTCTTTGGCTTCAGAAGATTATACTTGGAACAATTCTTGTGCAGAGTATTATGCTTCCATAGTAACTTTGGCTTTGGATGTTTTTATACTTTGCATAATTCTCATGCAAAGTATAAAGCTTCCGCAGGAACTTTTGGCTTCGGAAGATTTTATACTTATCATAATTCTCATGCGAAGTATAAAACTTCCATAGCAGTTCTACTTTGTACATAGTGCATGCATGTAGGAAGCCCTTAGTTGCTTTGGTTGCATCAGCCTTTAATATAAACCTTACATAATCTTTCATCTAAAATCTTTCTAAGATGTCCTTGACATACTTATATTGATTTATGAAGAACCCTTCTTCCATCTGCTTCACTTGAATCCCAAAAAAGAAATCCATCCTTCCTTTAGAACTCATCTCAAACTTCTTACTCATGATGCTTTCAAAATCTTTATACATTTGGTCATTTAAGGAACCAAATATGATGTTATCAACATATACTTATACAAGCAACATGTCCTTCCTAGACTTCTTTATGAACAATGTCTTGTTTATGGTGCCTCTAGTATAGCCATTCTTCAGAAGAAACTAAGACAGTGTCTCATACCACAGCCTACGTGCCTGACGTAACCCATAAAGAGCTTTATCCAGTTTGCACACATAGTTAGGGTGTTGTGGGTCTTCAAATCCATCTGGCTCAAACACATAGATTTTTCTATCGATATCCCTATACAAAAATTCATATTTGACATCAAGTTAAAAGAGTGTGAAGTTCTTGGATGCTATAAAAGCAAGGAAGATTCGAACAGCCTCAAGTCTTGCAACAGGTGCAAAGACATCATTCTAATCTATGCCTTCCTCCTGTGTGTATCCTTGAACCACAAGTCTTGCTTTGTTATTGATAATCAAACCTCTATCATCTCTTTTGTTTCTGAACACCCACTTAGTGCTAATAGGGACTTGGCAAGGTAGTAATGGACACACGTTTCATACCTTTTGCCCTTTGAACTAAAGCAACTCCTCTTGCATTGCTTCAACCCAGTTGTTTTCCTTAAGCGCTTCTTCTACTTTCCTTGGTTCCATCTAAGAGAGAAAGCATGAGTACAAGCAGACATTCCTATTATAGGTCTGACGTCTTGTTTTCACACCTTCTAAGACATTCCTAATGATATTCTTAGTTGGATGAGTGTTGTGTATGCTGAGCCTACCAATCATATCTAATTGCATAGATAGATCTAAGCTGGAGAAGTTTTGCTCCGGATTTCAACACCATCACCAGGTAATGTCTCACACTCATTCATTAAGGATTGATTAATTGAAGATGTGATACCATCAATGTTATTTTGCTATGAAGTAGCATCAACAGTTTCCTGTACCTCCAGATCATTATCTTCATCAGCTTGGTGTTGAATACTGGAGTTGTTAGCTAATGAGTTTTAAGGCTCAGTTGGCGGACAACTTGTTGAAGCTCCATTGTTTTTTGAGATGTTCAAGCTTTCAGGACTTCTAATAGTGAGAGCTTATCTTCATAACTTCTTGGAGAAATTGGAATAGGTCTGGGTAACTCAAACAGTTGATCTTCATGGGGCTTACTTTGAGTTCTTATTCCAGCTGAAACATTCTCATAAGATGGTTTAGAATAGTTTAGAAACAATTCTAAGTTAAAGATATGATCAGGACCATTTCCCTTAACACAAAGAGTGTGCACATTGACAACAATGTTGGATGATTCCTCAAATTGTTGGTTTTTGATTTTATATACTCTATAATCAATAGAGTTTGACTTATCACCATTAGCTTTGAAGAGAATGCATGATACTTCACCCAATGGGGAAGCATTGTTCATATCCAGCTTGTACATATCCCCTCTCCTAGGAGATCTAAGCAACACTAATTCCTTAGGAATTGTCATTTCAGTTTTGAGGATAATGCACTCATGTTCTATGAAAAGCATTTGTGCTTTTGATCACATAATTGAGAAATACTAAATAGATTGTGTTTAAGCTGTTTGACAAAGTTTACTTTGTCAACTTTTAATAAAGGGATCAATGCATCTAGTTTGATCAATTAGTTGCAGCGGAATAACGTACGAATTAGACCAAATTATAACAAGAACACACAAGATGTATCAATGAAACAGTATGGTTATATAGAGAGAGAATTTCTGCCAAAAGGTATATATTCATTCAACACATGCATCGGCCCGGTTACAATTAAGTCATCTTTCCTTTTAAAGGAAAGATGATGTCAGCTGATGTCACTTGATAGTGACATCTAACCGTTATTACAACAAACTACTAAAAGTAGACTAAACTACTGAAGATGTCTAACAACTGACATTTTCTTACAAAAGACAAGTGTAAACTATTACAACTACTGAAAAGAAACTACTGAAACTACAACGTCTGAAGAACATGCTCTTCAGACATTTTACAAAGTACTATAAAAGAAAACTACTGAAAGGAAATAACTGAAAGGAAACTACTGAAAAGGAAAACCATCACAACAACTGAAGAATACTTCTTCAGCTGTTGTGACAACCTCTGAAGTCTTCAGTACTTGAACTTTGAACTTCAGCTGTTGTCATCACCTGATGTCTTCAGCTGATGTCTTCAGTTGTTGTCTTCAGTCTTTGTACTTCAGCTGATGTCTTTAGATTTTGTACATCAGCTGATGTCTTCAGTTGTTGTACATCAGCTGATGTCTTCAGTTGTTGTACTTCAGCTGATGTCTTCAGACTTTGTATATCAGCTGATATCTTCAGTCTTTGTACTTCAACTAATGAAGTCTTCAGTTGTTATCATCATCAGCTGAAAAAGTCTTCAGCAATTGTTGTGATGTCTGTAGGACTTAAAGGTTTTTCTGATCTGGCTCATTGGTTCTTTTGGTCCAACAAACTCCCCCTGAACCAATGCAGCCAAAACCTTTAAGCTTATTTGATTGTCCCACTTATTTGGCAGAAAGATTGGTCTTTGTCTTCAGGATCATCTCAGAAATGACCCAGATCAGCACATGCCTGGGAAGAGGTTTCAAAAAGTATGATCATCAAAGGATGGATTGGAACTCTGTCTTGGGAAAATGGACACAGAGCTGTTACCCCATCCATGAAACCTACTTCCTAACTATTAGTTTGTAAGACTCTCTTATGTAGGCCTCAAGGAAGACTATTTGTTCCTCCATGGTGAGCTCTTCTTCTTCTCCCACAAAGAGTGACTCCGGCCTATAATACTCAGAGAGGTATTTGACCTGTTTGCCATTTTTGAGCTCCACAGTTGTTATTACTCTGTAAGCAAATTCATCAGGGTGAATACCCTCTAGGAACAACTGGAGCTCATTCTTCCTAACTTCCTCAAGCCTCTTATACACTAACCCCTTTTTAACCACTCTATTCTCCAGCATCTTTTATGGGGGCAGATTAGCTTTATAGGCTTTCTTGAAGTCATCAAGGATCTCCCAGGGTGATATTACAATGGCCAGTGTGATCACTTCATCTAGGATCTTATTTACTTGGCCCTTGTATCTCTATGGAATGTCTTTCTTATGAATCCTATGAGACACCCTGGGATCAGGCCAAATCCTCACTCTCTCTTTTGATATTGAAATGTTTGTCTGTGAGTGTATAATCTCTGAGCATGCTTCTTTATGTTTATGATTGATGAAGTAGCAGCATAAGCTTTGTCAACCCTCTACAACAATTCCTCATCATGCTGTTTGTGCAGCTCTTCTTCTTCTAGCTTCACTTTAATAATTTGCCTTTGGATCTCAGGTGTAATTGTTAAAGGGTGACTTTTGGCCTTCAGCAGTGGAATGACAGCTGAAATTGGCAGCCTGTCCTCATCTTCATCATCTTCTTCTTCTTCTTCAAGCCTCAACACCCTTCTCTTCCTCTTCTGGGGTGCATATCGACTATTGGTTTTGTGGGAAAGGGAGTTGGTTTTGTGGGTTTTGATGTGGATTGTTTTGGTGTGGGAGATTGGGCAGGCTGTTCTAACAATTTGGATGTGAGTAAGGTTTTGGTATGCTTGGCTAGTTCAGTCCTGCTCCCAGCACCAGCTTCACTTAGGGCTTCTATGATCAGCCCCTTGGTGAATGCGTTAGACGAACAGATCTTGGTGGTTATTGCCAAGATGTTTTCCCTGGACCATGGTTTGACTTCCAGGACTGATCTCCCCAGATACTTCGAAATGAATCTGGCCATAGCTTCTAATCTCTCCTTTTCTTGTTCACTATGACCAGACCATCAGCTTTCTATCTCCTGTACTTCCCACTTCCTTATCTCAGTATCTAGCTCAGTAGTGTTAAAGCCTTGCCTAAACAGTTGATCAATGATTTTATCCATTGACCTGCTGTGTTGGGCATCAGCTTCCTTGACTAGAACTGCTAGCTCCTTCTCCTTCTCCTTTTCTCCACCCTTCTTCTTTTTATATGTGACATGAAAGTCTTTTTCACTTTCAGTCACTTTTTCCTTTTCTTTTCCCTTCTCACTCTCCTTCTCTTTCCCAGTCTCCTCTACCATCTCCCTCTCCATTTCTACCCCCTTCTCTACCTCATTCTCTTTCTCTTCCTCCATTCTCTTTCTCTTGATTGCTTTCACTATCTGAGTCTCCCCCTTTTTGGTTGCATTAGTTGTAGGGGTTTGACTATCAGAAAGCTTTTTAGCCACAGCATCATCCACCAGGGTTTGTATGTTAGAGGCAAGCCTCTCATCAAGGGTCTTATTCACTAAATCAGTGATGATGGGTGTGATGAGAGGCAGAGAATTTTGAAAGATAGCAAGCATATGCTCAGGGGGTGCTGTCCCTGAGAAATAGTGCTGAAAGCAGGGGCTGGTGGCTGAGATTTTAGGAGTGGCTCTGTGTTTGGGAGACCTTCAGAGGAAGGTGCCATCTATTGGTGAATGGTGGCAGATGGACTTGATTCTTGAGTCATTTTGGCAAGTAGCTCTTTGAGTCTACTCACCTCATCCTCAAGAATAGTGTTCTGGGCTAGAACATCATAAAAGAAGCCCAGGTCATCATTAGTGTTAGCTGAATCACCTGACCTCCTGATTTGATCAGGATGTACACATGCTGAGTGTGGCTCAGTAATCACATGTGCCCCTTTGTCTTGGTACTGGGGACTTCCTGCCTTAGGAGAGGATCCTTCCTCGGTAGTTGCCTCTGGTGAGGACTTAGAGATGGTACTAGCTGCATCCCATTCATGTGCTGAATCAGGAAGAGTGGCAGCCTCACCATATGTTCTTATCTTCTTTGCCGCACTAGAAGATAGAACCTGATAATCCCTGTGTTGGGGGTTACTTGATTCCGCCCTCTTATTTGTTGGGGTTTTCCCAGTTGTGATAGGTTCCTGGGGAGAGGGTGGAGTGTTGAGCTGAGTCAGCACTTCTGCTATGATAAAAGTGGGGATTATTAGGGTGGTTGCAGTGGGAGATGGGGGTAAATGTGTTTGCACCTGGGGAGATTGGTGCTCTTCAATGTTAACCTTCTCAAGTGAGAAAGGTTCCAGAGGTGTGGCTAACCCGGAAGTGGTTGCTTCAGGCTCCTGTTAAGAGGATGCCTGAGCGGTTGAGGTTGGTAGAGTCCTTGTAACTACTGGGGGATTAATACCAATAGCTACTTCCTGCCTTTCTTGTGCAGGGGCATCCTCAGGGGACTCAGCTCCCTGAGTAGCCTTTTTGGGCTTTTTGGTTTTGGGTTTGGTGGGGACTGTCAATTTAGAGGTGGAGGATGTGGGTTCCTGCTGCTTGGGTTTTAGCAGCTTGGCAGCCTGTTTAAGGTGTTGGTCTGAGTTGTGCCTGGAGTATACCTCAGGCAATACTGCCGGAGCAGGGACTCTAAGGCCAACAAGTCCCTCAGCTTGACGCTGGTTTTCAATGATGGCCATGATGAACCTTGGATATAATATCCATCGGTTAGCCAAAGGTTTCACGACCATATCTTTAAGTTCTAAAAATATTATTTCAGAAAAATTTAAACTTTGTTGCTCTAGGATAGAAAATAATACCTGTTGCCACCTGGATGACATTTGATCCCATGAGGAAGTTTTAGGGGCAAGACAGACATTGACCATGTGAAAGATCAACCGTTCAGCATCATGGAAGTGCTTCTTGAGGATGGTAGAAGCACTAAGGTCACCCTGGTATCCATGGTGGGCAAAAGATAGATCGGTTGTGCCCTTTGGATACTCAGTGATGAAGGTGGCATCATCCAAATTTAGGGTTTGGTGAATGATTGTAGATGTAATGACCACCTTTTGGTTGTTGATGAATGACTGGAGAGAGACCACGGTGCCATTCTCCCTAGTGGTAAGGGTGACGTTCGTCCAGAACTGGTTTAGGGATTCGGCATAGATGGTCGGATTAAGAAGAAAGGACGTTTTGTATGGAGAATGGACCATTAGATCAATGGTATTATCAAACTTGGTCCAAAAGGGTGATTTGGTAAGGTAGGCAACACAGTTGTGTCTTGGTTTGAGCTGCATGGTCGCCATTAATGTGAGGAGAAAGGTTTCAGAGTTTTGAACGTTAGGTTTGTGAGATAATGAAAAACTCATAAAGTTAGGGTTAGGTATTTATAGGGTATGGATATGAAACGGCTGAAAGAAAATGACTGAATATGTTGGTGTTAGTCATCAGTTGTTTTAAACGACTGATGACATGGTTTTTAACCTTCAGAGGTTCTAAACAACTGAAGACTTGGTATTAGTCATTAGTAGTTATAAACTACTAATGACATGGTTTTGGCTTCAGTTGTTATAAACATCTGAGGACTTGGTGTTAGTCATCAGTAGTTGAAACTACTGAAGACATGGTTTTGTCCTTCAGATGTAGTAACAACTGAGGACTTGGTGTTAGTTATCAGTAGTTGTAAACCACTGAAGACATGGTTTTGTCCTACAGTTGTTTTGAAATGAAACATCAGTTGTTTAAATCAGCTGAAGAGTAAAGCTACTCATCAGCTGTTGTCGTCAATTCAGTCGTTTCATTCTGACCTCAACACTTACTCATCAGACTTTGTCTGATTTTTCAGACGTTTCATTAGTCATCTGCTCTTGTGAATATTTATTCTTAAGCTTTTGTGAACAGATGTTCAGAAGGTCTGATGAAATAAATTATTCTTCAGAGCTTGTGAACAAATGTTGTCTATAGTACTTACGTGTAAGATTGCCCATCAGTACTTATGGACAAAATTTGTTCTTCAGTACTTATTTGGTAGAAATAATCATCAGTAGTTATAACCACATCAGTAGTTGTAACTTCATCAGTTCTTTTCAATAAATAATGTACTTCAATACTTTGATGTATTTTAGCCTTCAGTAGTTATAACACATCAATAGATATGAAAAATACTAAAGACAAAATAACTCATCAGTACTTATTTTTGACTTTTGTATACTAATGCTCATCAGTACTTGTGACTTGAGAGCATCAGTATTAGTCAATTATTCCAGCTGCAGCATACCAAGCCTTAGTACCTGATTTTGAAAAGTTGCACTGTCTAAAGGCTTAGTAAAGATATCTGTAAGCTCATCAATACTAGGAACAAACTTTGGATCAATCAGACCTTTTTCATAAAAATCCCTGATAAAATGATGTCTGATCTCAATATGTTTGGTCCTAGAATACTGGACTGGATTCTTAACAATACAAAGAGCTGAAGCACTATCCATGAGTAATGGTGTCTTAGTCTCTGTAATGTCATAATCCAATAATTGATTATGAAGCCAGAGTACCTGGGATGTACAACTTGCAGCAGCAAAGTAATTTGCTTCAGCAGTTGATGTAGCAATTAAAGTTTGTTTATTACTCTGCCAAGAAACTAAACAATTGCCTAGAAATTGGCATCCACCAGAAGTTGATTTTCTGGTGACTTTGCACCCTGCATAGTCACTATCTGAGAAAGCAACTAATTTGCAAGAGTCCCAGTGGAATACCAAAGTCCTAGAGATTAAGTACCTTGCAAGTCTCTAAAGACCCTTTTGACTGCAATCAAATGGGATTCTTTAGGTGCAGCTTGAAATCTAGCACAGACACATGTAGCAAACATAATGTCTGGTCTAGAAGCTATAAGGTAAATCAAAGACCCAATCATACATCTGTAAAGGGTTTCATCAACTGTTTTACCTTTCTGATCAACATCCAGTTGTGTGGTGCTACTCATGGGAGTAGAACAGGGCTTATAGTTTTGTAAATCAAACTTATTCGAAAGGTCTTTTGTATATTTGGACTGATGAATGAAGGTTCCATCAGTCCATTTCTTGATTTGGAAACCCAAAGAACTGTAATTCTCCTATGGCACTCATTTCAAACTTCTTTTGCATTAACTTTGTAAATTCATCACACAACTGTGGATCAAAAGATGCAAAAATAATATCATCAACATAAATTTGAACAAGTAGCTTATGCTGCCCTACTTTCTTAATGAATAAAGTTTTATCTATGGAGCCTCTAGTGAAATTATATTGAAGAAGAAAGTTAGACAATGTTTCATACCAGGCTCTAGGAGCTTGTTTCAACCCATATAGAGCCTTATCAAGCTTATACACCCAATCTGGATGTTTATTATCCTCAAAACCTAGTGGTTGACACACATAAACATCTTCTTTTTTTTTACCATATAAAAATACACTTTTGACATCCATTTGAAAACTTTAAAATTACGAAAAGCAGCATAAGCTAAGAACAATCTAATTGCCTCCAGTCTGGCTACATGGGCAAAGGTTTCATCATAATCAATACCTTCTTTTTGTGCAAACCCCTGTACAACCAGTCTGGCCTTGTTCTTAACAATTTGACTCTTTTCATTTGTTTTATTCCTAAACACCCATTTAGTGCCTACTGCACACTTACCTTGGGGTAAAGGAACAAGTTCCCACACTTGCTGCTTTTTGAACTGAAGAAACTCAAGCTGCATTGCTTCAACCCAACCATTGTCTCTTAATGCATCATGATATTTCTTTGGCTCTTGCTGACTGATGAAGAGAGCATAGAAGTAGAAATTGAACAATTGACTTCTGGTTGAGACTCCAGCATTGATATCACAAATGATTTGAGACATTGGATGATCCTTCAGCTCTTGATAAACATGAGGTTTGTGCAAGTGTTTGTAGGAGATTCTGCAGCAACAGATGTTGATGGAGATTCTTGAAACCATATAGAGATGGCAACTCAAATGAAGTAGATGATTCAGAAATCTCATCAGCATTTGTTATGGATGGAGCTGCTGAGGCTACAGGAGCATCAGGGTTAGATGACTCAGGCAGTTGATCACTAAACCTGAAAAGGTGAATACTGTCAGCATCATTATCAGTACCACCAGGTGGAGAACTATTGACAGGAACAACAACTGGAAACTGACAAGGAATATATTGCAGTATGTCCAAATCAAATAACTCCACAGGTTTTTGTGGAATCTTGTCCTTTGGAGATTTATTAAACTTCACATGCAAAGTCTCTTCAACCATCTTTGTTTTGCAGTTGAAAACTCTGTATGCCTTGCAAGTAGATGAATAACCAAAAAAGTACCCTGCATCCACCTTTGATTCAAACGTCTAGAGTGGATTCTTTGTGTTGAGAATATAACAAGGACACCCAAATGCTCTAAAGAATGAAATCAAAGGGGCCAAATGATGTAGCACTTCATAAGGAGTCTTCATCAACCTCTGATACACCAAAACTCTATTTTGCACATAGCAAGCTGTGTTGATAGCTTCAGCCTAAAATGTCAACGGCAAGCCTGAATCAGCCAACATTGACCTGGCAGCTTCAACCAGTGTCCTGCTCTTTCTCTCCACTACTCCATTTTGCTCAGGAGTTCTTGGAATGCTAAACTGCCGCTTGATTTCCTTTGACAAGTAGAATTCATCAGTGTGTGATTTCTAAATTCTGTGCCATTGTCACTCCTTACACACTTGACTGGAAGGGAATATTGTTTCTTAACATATAACACAAAGTTCATAATAGCTTGTGCAGCTTCATATTTGGAGTGCAAGAAGAAAGTCCATACAAATCTGGAGTAATCATCCACAATTACCAGACAGTATTTCTTCTTTGCCATGCTCATCACTCTGACAGGACCAAAAAGATCCATATGCAATAATTGCAAGTAGGCAGTGGACTTTGGCTCTTCTATTGGATGAAATGATGCTTTGTGTTGCTTCCTTTTTAAGCAGGCAGTGCAGTTGTCCTCACATTTGAACTCCTTCATGGGCAACCCTCTTACTAAACCATGGTGAATCAGCCGATTCATGTTTTTGAGATTCACATGACCAAGCCTTCTATGACATAGCTCAGATTCCTGAGGAGAAGCCTTGGAGAATAGGCAAGGATGGCCTTTTAAATTAATTTTCTTTGAAAGATCTAAGGCATATACTCTTCCTGTTCTGTTGGCCTTCAGGAGAGTATGTTCATCCAACATCTTGTCAATCAAACTCAGAACTTTAGATGACAGAATCCTGCAGTTCTGGCTAGTGAAAAGTGCAACATGTCCTTTATCACACATTTGACTGACACTCAAGAGGTTGTACTTGAGATTCTCCACATGGTTAACATCATCAAACCTTATTTCACCATTGGAAACAAAGCCTTTGCCGATGATGTAACCTTTTGCATCATTGCCAAAAGAGACAAACCCATTCTTTCCTTGAGAGTCTTCATTAGGAAGAGAGCTGCTCCCTGTTATATGCATGGATCCTCCACTGTCTACATACCAGATGCTTCTTTGGCATGCTGAAGAACCCTGCATTCATCACAACAAATCAGTTAGTTTTTGAGACCCAAACCTTTTTGGTTTGGGTATGTTCTCATCAGCAGATTTAGTACTAACTGGGTTGTTATGATTGACAGTCTGAGGTGGTGGAAATAGTGTAGAAAAGGATTCCTTTGGCTTGGTTTTCCTTTTCTATGGTTTCAGCACAGGAGCATCTAATTGGTTGACTCTCCCCAATAGATGTTGAACCATCATGACAAGTTGTGTCTGATTGTTTGCTAGAGCTTTCAGCTCATCAGACACATCAGCTCTTGGCTGTGATGGGTTCCTTTGTTGCACCATCTTCCTTTGAGCAACCTTAGTTGTTGCCTGATGAACCCCTTCTTTCTTTTGGATTTCTTTAAGGGATTTGGGGTTCAGGATGAGATGTTGCTGGTACAAACTTGGTTTCAAACTCATCTTTTATTTTATTAATCTTCTTTTTAATGTTCTTATTTTGATTGAGTTTGGTACCCTTTCTATACCTGCAATCATCAGTAAGATGATTGAATAAGCCACATATTTCACGTGGCTTCTTCTTCATCTTTAGTTCATCATCTACTGAAGAAGATGAAACTACTGAAGATTTGTTCTTCAGCCGTTTTATATCAGTACTTGCAGTTTTCTTCCTTTCAGTACTTGCTTTCCTGATATCCTCTTTAGTGGTTTTCAAACCCTTTCTACTTACAGTTTTCTTCCCTTCAGTACTTAGAGTAGTTTGGGTTTGTTCTTCAGGTGTTGTAACTTGCGCTTCAGTACTTTCAGTAATTTGTGAGACAACACCTGAAGTGATCAACTCTGAGGTCAAGTGACTATTAACATTTGAAACATCAGCTGTTTCAGCATTAACTGATTGGTTTTGTAAGGAATGAATGCTGACTTCATCTAGATGATCTACACTCTCTAGCAAAGTGTCCAAGCCTATGGCACTTGTGACACCTAAACTTGCTCTTGTCAAAACCAACTTTGATTTTGCCAGAGAGACCTGGGAATTTCCTACCAGTTCTTTTATAGAACTTTTGAGATCTGATATTGATCATTGCCATTTGGCTCAAAATATCCATCTCTTCCAGATCATTATCTAGAATGCCCTTCAAATCTTCCATCAAAAACACCAGTTATCACTGCTGCCACCTGAACTACCATCCACACCAACAAAAGCATGTTCTACATTAGTAGAAATCAATATGCTTATCATAGGCACTTTCTGATGCAGCATACTCTGACTCCTAACCTATCAGTGCAGTATTGCCTGATACAAAGTCATCAGTGAGCTCTCCAGATGAGGACAACTTCCTTTTCTATTCTATCTCTCTTTCAAATGTAAGCAGTTTCCCATGAAGTTTGGTGAGAGATAGAGTGCTCAGATTTGCACTAGAGCGTAGGACAATAGTGTATGTGTCCCATCTCTTAGGCAGGGATCTAAGGAACCAGTTGTTCATTTGGCTTTTTGAATACTCTTGTTTAACCATTTTCAGCTCAGAAATCAAACATGAGAATCTCTCAAACTGTTGAGTCAGAGTCTCACCCTTCCAATGAGAGAATGTCTCATATTGTTAGGTGAGGATTTCCCTAGTGTTTGCTAATAGATTTCATTAGGCAGTGCCATGGCTGTTTGAATACTCTTGTTTAACCAGTTCCTCCATATTGTTCATTCAGAGGAACCCAGAGGTCATGAGCAGTTTCATGATGCATAAGCCCTGAATAGATTTCATTAGGCAGTGCCATGGCCACAATTCCATAGGCTTTAGCATCAATTTCGAACATCTTCAGATCTTCATCCGAATACTGATCAGGTTTCTTTGGAACCCTCTCATTTGTTTCTGGAGTACTCACCATAGGCTTGTATGGTCCATGCACCACAGATTTCCAACAACCAGCGCTGTTGATAGACAGGTGATGTAGCATACGTCGTTTCCATATGTTATACACACTCCTAACAAGCATCGGAGGCGTTGTTGAGGAGCCAGTATTATGAGGATCATTTGTTGGTGTCGCCATTAAATAAATTCAAGCAAATTCAAAGTAATTTCAGTATATCTAGCTCAAAACCACGTAGAACCACAAATTGAATGACCAGAAGCAGCAGAAACTCAATCTCTATAACCGATTCTTGCAAATTTGCTAATTCGATCAAACGTAGATGTCTAAAGAGCAGTTTCAATGATCAATTGTTAAATTGATGAATGATTAACCAGCTCTGATACTATTTGAAAGGATCTAAGCATCTAGTTTGATCAATTAGATTGGATTTGCAGCGGAATAGCGTACGAATTAGACCAAATTATAACAAGAACACACAAGATGTATCACTGAAATAGTATGGTTAGATAGAGAGAGAGAGAGAATTTCTGCCAAAAGGTATATATTCATTCAACACCCGCTTCGGCCCGGTTGCAATTAGGTCATCTTTCATTTTATAGGAAAGATGACGGCAACTGATGTCACTTGACAGTGACATCTAACCGTTATTACAACAAACAACTGAAAGTAGACTAAACTACTGAAGATGACTAACAGCTGACATCTTCTTACAAAAGACATGTGTAAACTATTACAACTACTGAAAAGAAACTACTGAAACTACAACGTCTGAAGAACATGCTCTTCAGACGTTTTACAAAGTACAATAAAAGAAAACTACTAAAAGGAAACAACTGAAAGGAAACTACTGAAAAGGAAAACCATCACAACAACTAAAGAATACTTCTTCAGCTATTGTGACAACCTCTGAAGTCTTCAGTACTTGAACTTCAGACTTGAACTTAGAACTTCAGCTGTTGTCATCAGCTGATGTCTTCAGCAGATGTCTTCAATTGTTGTCTTCATCTTTGTACTTCAGCTGATGTCTTCAGACTTTGTACATCAGCTGATGTCTTCAGTTGTTGTACATCAGCTGATGTCTTTAGTTGTTGTACTTCAGCTGATGTCTTCAGACTTTGTAAATCAGCTGATATCTCCAGTCTTTGTACTTCAGCTAAGGAAGTCTTCAGTTGTTGTCATCATCAGCTAATAAAGTCTTCAGCAGTTATTGTGATGTTGATAGGACTTAATGGTTTTTCTGATCTGGCTCATTGGTTCTTTTGGTCCAAACAAATTCCCCCTGAACCAATGCAGCCAAAACCTTTAAGCTTATTTGATTGTCCCACTTATTTGGCAGAAAGATTGGTCTTTGTCTTCTGGATCAGCTCAGAAATGACCCAGATCAGCACATGCCTGGGAAGATGTTTCAAAAAGTATGATCATCAAAGGATGGACGGGAACTCTGTCTTGGGGAAATAGACACAGAGCTATTACCCCATCCATGAAACCTACTTCCCAACTATGAGTCTGTAAGACTCTCTTGTGTAGGCCTCAAGGAAGACTATTTGTTCCTCCATGGTGAGCTCTTCTGCTTCTCCCTTAAAGAGTGACTCCGGCCCATAATACTCAGAGAGGTATTTGACCTGTTTCCATTTTTGAGCTCCACAGTTGTTATTACTCTGTAAGCAAATTCATCAGGGTGATTACCCTCTAGGAACAACTGGAGCTCATTCTTCCTAACTTCCTCAAGCCTCTTATACACTAACCCTTTTAACCACTTTATTCTCCAGCATCTTTTGTAGGGGCAGATTAGCTTTATAAGCTTTCTTGAAGTCATCAAGGATCTCCCAGGGTGATATTAGAATGGCCAGTGTGATCACTTCATCTACGATCTTCATTACTTGGCCCTTGTATCTCTGTGGAATGTCTTTCTTATGAATCCTATGAGACACCCTGGGATCACACCAAATCCTCACCCTCTCTTTTTGATATTGTAATGTTGGTCTGAGAGTGTATAATCTCTAAGCATACTTCTTCATGTTTATGATTAATGAAGTGGCAACATAAGCTTTGTCAACCCTCTTCAACAATTCCTCATCATGCTGTTTGTGAAGCTCTTCTTCTTCTAGCTTCACATTAACAATTTGCCTTTGGATCTTAGGAGTAATTATTGAGGGTGACTTTTGGCCTTCAGTTGGTTTTGTGGGTTTTGATGTGGATTGTTTTGGTGTGGGAGATTGGGCAGGCTGTTCTAGCAATTTGGATGTGAGTGAGGTTTTGTTGTGCTTGGCTAGTTCAGTCCTGCTCCCAGCACCAGCTTCACTTAGGGCTTCTATGATCAGCCCCTTGGTGAATGCGTTAGACGAACAGTTCTTGGTGGTTATTGCCAAGATGTTGTCCCTGGACCATGATTTGACTTCCAGGACTGATCTCCGCAGATACTTCGAATGAATCTGGCCATAGCTTCTAATCTCTCATTTTCTTGTTCACTATGACCAGACCATCGGCTTTCTATCTCCTATACTTCACACTTCCTTATCTTAGTATCTAGCTCAGCAGTGTCAAAGCCTTGCCTAAATAGCTGATCAATAATTTTATCCATTGACCTGCTGTGCTGGGCATCAGCTTCTTTGACTAGAACTGCTAGCTCCTTCTCCTTCTCCTTTTCTCCACCCTTCTTCTTTTTATATGTGAGGTGATAGTGTTTTTCACTTTCAGTCACTTTTTCCTTTTTTTCTTCCCTTCTCACTCTCCTTCTCTTTCCCAGTCTCCTCTACCATCTCCCTCTCCATTTCTACCTCCTTCTCTACCTCTTTCTTTTTCTCTTCCTCCATTCTCTTTCTCTTGATTGCTTTCACTGACTGAGTCTTCCCCATTTTGGTTGCATTGGTTGCAGGGGTTTGACTGTCAAAAAGATTTTTAGCCACAGCATCATCCACCAGGTTTGTATGTTGGAGGCAAGCCTCTCATCAAGGGTTTTAGTCACTAAATCAGTGATGATGGGTGTGATAAGAGGCAGAGAATTTTGAAACATAATAACCATATGCTCAGGGGGGTTCTGTCCCTGAGAAATAGTGCTGAAAGTAGAAGCTGGTGGCTGAGATTTTGGGAGTGGCTCTGTGTTTAGGAGACCTTCAGAGGAAGGTGCTATCTGTTGGTGAATGGTGGCAGATGGACTTGATTCTTGAGTCATTTTGGCAAGTAGCTCTTTGAGTCTACTCACCTCATCCTCAAGAATAGTGTTCTGAGATAGAACATCATAAAAGAAGCCCAGGTCATCATCAGTGTTAGGTGAATCACCTAACCTCCTGATTTGATCAAGATGTACATGTGCTGAATGTGGCTCAGTAATCACATGTGCCCCTTTGTCTTGGTACTGGGGACAACCTGCCTCAGGAGAGGATCCTTCATCGGTAGTTGCCTCTGGTGAGGACTTAGAGATGGTACCAGCTGCATCCTATTCATGTGCTGAATCGGGAAGAGTGGCAGCCTCACCAGATGTTCTTATCTTCTTTGCCATACTAGAAGATAGAACCTGATAATCCCTGTGGGGGTTCTCAGCAACACTTGATTCCGCCCTCTCATTTGTTGGGGTTTTTGCTAGTTGTGATAGGTTCCTGGGGAGAGGGTGGAGTGTTGAGCTGAGTCAGCACTTCTACTATGATAAAAATGGGGATTTTTAGGGCGGTTGCAGTGGGAGATAGGGGTGAATGTGTTGGCACCTGGGGAGAGTGGTGCTCTTCAATGGTAACCTTCTCAAGTGAGAAAGGTTCCAGAGGTGTGGCTGCCCCGGAAGTGGTTGCTTCAGGCTCCTGTTGAGAGGATGCCTGAGCGGTTGAGGTTGGTAGAGTCCTTGTAACTACTAGGAGATTAATACCAGTAGCTACTTCCTGCCTTTCTTGTGCAGGGGCATCCTCAGGGGACTCAACTCCCTGAGTAGCCTTTTTGGGCTTTTTGGTTTTGGGTTTGGTGGGGACTTTTGATTTGGAGGTGGAGGTTGTGGGTTCCCGCTGCTTTGGTTTTAGCAGCTTGGCAGCCTGTTTGAGGTGTTGGTCTGAGTTGTGCTTGGAGTATACCTCAGGCAATACTGCTGGAGCAGGGACACCAAGGCCAACAAGTCCCTCAGCTTGAAGCTTGTTTTCAATGATGGCCATGACGAACCTTGGATATAATATCCATCAGTTAGCCAAAGGTTTCACAGCCATATCTTTAAGTTCTAAAAATATTATTTCAGAAAAATTTAAACTTTGTTGCTCTATTATAGAAAATAATACCTGTTGCCACCTGGATGACATTTGATCCCATGAGGAAGTTTTAGGGGCAAGACAGACATTGACCATGTGAAAGATCAATCGTTCAGCATCATGGAAGTGCTTCTTGAGGATGGTAGAAGCACTAAGGTCACCCTGGTATCCATGGTGGGCAAAAGATAGATCGGTTGTGCCCTTTGGATACTCAGTGATGAAGGTGGCATCATCCAAATTTAGGGTTTGGTGAATGATTGTAGAAGTGATGACCACCTTTTGGTTGTTGATGAATGACTGGAGAGAGACCTCGGTGTCATTCTCCCCAGTGGTAAGGGTGACGTTCGTCCCGAACTGGTTTAGGGATTCGGCATAGATGGTCGGATTAAGAAGAAAGGCCGTTTTGTATGGAGAATGGACCATTAGATCTATGGCATTATCAAACTTGGTCCAAAAGGGTGATTTGGTAAGGTAGGCAACACAGTTGTGTCTTCGTTTGAGCTGCATGGTCACCATTAATGTGAGGAGAGAGGTTTCAGAGTGTTTGAACGTTAGGTTTGTGAGAGAATGAAAAACTCTGAAGTTAGGGTTAGGTATTTATAGGGTATGGATATGAAACAGCTGAAAGAAAACGACTGAAGATGTTGGTGTTAGTCATCAGTTGTTTTAAACGACTGATGACATGGTTTTTAACCTTCAGAGGTTCTAAACAACTGAAGACTTGGTATTAGTCATTAGTAGTTATAAACTACTGAAGACATGGTTTTAGCTTCAGTTGTTATAAACATCTGAGGATTTGGTGTTATTCATCAGTAGTTGAAACTACTGAAGACATGGTTTTGTCCTTCAGATGTTGTAAACAACTGAGGACTTGGTGTTAGTCATCAGTAGTTGTAAACTACTGAATACATGGTTTTGTCCTTCAGTTGTTTTGAAATGAAACATCAATTGTTTAAATCAGCTAAAGAGTAAAGTTACTCATCAGCTGTTGTCGTCAATTCAGTTGTTTCATTCTGACCTCAACACTTACTCATCAGACTTTGTCTTATTTTTCAGACATTTCATTAGTCATCAGCTCTTGTGAATATTTATTCTTCAGCTTTTGTGAACAGATGTTTAGAAGGTCTGATGAAATAAATTATTTTTCAGAGCTTGTGAACAAATGTTGTCTATAGTACTTACGTGTAAGATTACACATCAGTACTTGTGGACAAAATTTGTTCTTTAGTACTTATTTGGAAGAAATAAACATCAGTAGTTATAACCACATCAGTAGTTGTAACTTCATCAGTTCTTCTCAACAAATAATGTACTTCAATACTTTGAAGTATTTTAGCCTTCAGTAGTTATAACACATCAGTATATATGAAAAATACAGAAGATAAAATAACTCAACAGTACTTATTTTTGACTTTTGTATACTAATGCTCATCAGTACTTGTGACTTTAGAGCATCAGTATTAGTCAATTATTCCAACTGCAGCATACCAAGCCTTAGTACCAGATTTTGAAAAGTTGCACTGTCTAAACGCTTAGTAAAGATATCTGCAAGCTCATCAGCACTAGGAACAAAATTTGGATCAATCAGACCTTTTTCATAACAATCCCTGATAAAATGATGTCTGATCTCAATATGTTTGGTCCTAGAATGCTGGACTGGATTCTTAACAATACAAAGAGCTGAAGCACTATCCATGAGTAATGGTGTCTTAGTCTCTGTAATGCCATAATGCAATAATTGATTCTGAAGCCAGAGTACCTGGGATGTACAACTTGCAGCAGCAATGTACTCTGCTTCAGTAGTTGATGTAGCAATTGAAGTTTGTTTCTCACTCTGCCAACAAACTAAACAATTGCCTAGAAATTGGCATCCACCAGAAGTTGATTTTCTGGTGACTTTACACCCTGCATAGTCACTATCTGAGAAAGCAACTAATTTGCAAGAGTGCCCAGTGGAATACCAATGTCCTAGAGATTGAGTACCTTGCAAGTATCTAAAGATACTTTTGACTGCAATCAAATGGGATTCTTTAGGTGCAGCTTGAAATTTAGCACAGACACATGTAGCAAATATAATGTCTAGTCTAGAAGCTGTAAGGTACATCAAGGACCCAATCATACAACTGTAAAGGGTTTCATCAACCGCTTTACCTTTCTGATCAACATCCAGTAGTGTGGTGCTGCTCATGGGAGCAGAATAGGGCTTATAGTTTTGTAAATCAAACTTATTCAAAAGGTCTTTTGTATATTTGGACTGATGAATGAAGGTTCCATCAGTCCTTTGTTTGTTTTGCAAACCCATAAAGAACTGTAATTCTCCCATGGCACTCATTTCAAACTTCTTTTGCATTAACTTTGTAAATTCATCACACAACTGTGGATCAGAAGAAGCAAAAATAATATCATCAACATAAATTTGAACAAGTTGCTTATGCTGCCCTACTTTCTTAATGACTAAAGTTTTATCTATGGAGCCTCTAGTGAAATTATTTTGAAGAAGAAAGTTACACAATGTTTCATACCAGGCTCTAGGAGCTGGTTTCAACCCATATAGACCCTTATCAAGCTTATACACCCAATCTGGATGTTTATTATCCACAAAACCTGGTGGTTGACACAAATAAACATCTTCTTTTATTTTACCATATAAAAATGCACTTTTGACATCCATTTGAAAAACTTTAAAATTTTGAAAAGCAGCATAAGCTAAGAACAATCTAATTGCCTCCAGTCTGGCTACAGGGGCAAAGGTTTCATCATAATCAATACCTTTTTCTTGTGCAAACCCCTGTACAACCAGTCTGGCCTTGTTCTTAACAATTTCGCCCTTTTCATTTGTTTTGTTCCTAAACACCCATTTAGTGCCTATTGCACACTTACCTTAGGGTAAAGGAACAAGCTCCCACACTTGCTGCTTTTTGAACTGAAGAAGCTCAAGCTGCATTGCTTCAACCCATCCATTGTCTCTTAATGCATCATGATAGTTCTTTGGCTCTTGCTGACTGATGAAGAGAGCATAGAAGCAGAACTTGGACAATTGAGTTCTGGTTGAGACTCCAGCATTGATATCACCAATGATTTGAGACATTTGATGATCCTTCAGCTCTTGATAAACAATGAGGTCTGTGCAAGTGTTTGTAGGAGATTCAGCAACAACAGATGTTGATGGAGATTCTTAAAACCATATAGGAGATGGCAACTCAAATGAAGTAGATGATTCATAAAATCTTATCAGCATTTGTTGGATGGACCTGCTAAGGCTACAGGAGCATCAGGTTTAGATGACTCAGGTAGTTGATCACTAAACCTGAAAAGATGAATACTGTCAGCATCATCATCAGTACCACTAGGTGGAGAACTATTGACAGGAACAACAGCTGGAAACTGATAAGGAACATATTGCAGTATGTCTAAATCAAATAACTCCACAGGGTTTTGTGGAATCTTGTCCTTTGGAGATTCATTAAACTTCACATGCAAAGTCTCTTCAATCATCTTTGTTTTGCAGTTGAAAACTCTGGATGCCTTGCAAGTAGATGAATAACCAACAAAGTACCCTGCATCCACCTTTGATTCAAACTTCTGGAGTGGATTCTTTTTGTTGAGAATATAACAAGGTCAACCAAATGCTCTAAAGAATGAAATCAAAGGGTCCAAACGATGTTGAACTTCATAAGGTGTCTTCATCAACCTCTGATTCACCAAAACTCTATTTTGAACATAGCAAGCTTTGTTGATAGCTTCATCCCAAAATGTCAATGACAAGCCTGAATCAGTCAACATTGACCTGGCAGCTTCAACCAGTGTCCTGTTCTTTCTCTCCACTACTCCATTTTGCTCAGGAGTTCTTGGAATGCTAAACTGCCGCTTGATTCCCTTTGACAAGTAGAATTCATCAAGTGTGTGATTTCTAAATTCTGTGCCATTTTCAATCCTTACACACTTGACTGGAAGGGAATATTGTTTCTCAACATATAACACAAAGTTCATAATAGCTTGTGTAGCTTCATCTTTGGAGTGCAAGAAGAAAGTCCATACAAATCTGGAGTAATCATCCATAATTACCAGACAGTATTTCTTCTTTTCCATGCTCATCACTCTGACAGGACCAAAACGATCCGTATGCAATAATTGCAAGCAGGCAGTGGACTTGGCTCTTGTATTGGATGAAATGATGCTTTGTGTGGCTTCCCTTTTAAGCAGGCAGTGCAGTTGTCATCACATTTGAACTCCTTCATAGGCAACCCTCTTACTAAACCATGGTGAATCAGCTGATTCATGTTTTTGAGATTCACATGACCAAGCCTTCTATGCCATAGCTCAGATTTCTGAGGAGAAGCCTTGGAGAATAGGCAAGGATGGCCTTTTAAATTAATTTTCTTTGAAAGATCTAAGGCATATACTCTTCCTGTCCTGTTGGCCTTCAGGAGAGTATGTTCATCCAACACCTTGTCAATCAAACTCAGAACTTTGGATGACAGAATCCTACAGTTCTGGCTGGTGAAAAGTGCAACATGTCCTTTATCACACATTTGACTGACACTCAAGAGGTTGTACTTGAGATTCTCCACATGGTTAACATCATCAAACCTTATTTCACCATTAGAAACAAAGCCTTTGCCAATGATGTAACCTTTTGCATCATTGCCAATAGAGACAAACCCCTTCTTTCCTTGAGAGTAGTCATTAAGAAGAGAGCTGCTCCCTGTCATAAGCATGGATCCTCCACTGTCTACATACCAGATGCTTCTTTGGCATGCTGAAGAACCCTGTATTCATCACAACAAATCAGTTAGTTTTTGAGACCCAAACCTTTTTCGTTTTAGGTCTGTTCTCATCAATAGATTTAGTACTAACTGGGTTGTTATGATTGACAGTTTGAGGTGGTGGAAATGGTCTAGAAAAGGATTCCTTTGGCTTAGTTTTCCTTTTCTGTGGTTTCAGCACTGGAGCGTCTAATTGGTTGACTCTCCTCAATAGATGTTGAGCCATCATGACAAGTTGTGTCTGATTGTTTGCTAGAGCTTTCAGCTCATCAGACACATCAGCTCTTGGCTGTGATGGATTCCTGTGTTGCACCATCTTCCTTTGAGCAACCTCAGCTGTTGCCTGATGAACCCCTTCTTTCTTTTTGGATTTGTTTAAGGGCTTTGGGGTTTCAGGATGAGATGTTGCTGGTACAAACTTGGTTTCAAACTCATCTTTTATTTTATTAATCTTCTTTTTAATGTTCTTATTTTGATTGAGTTTGGTACCCTTTCTATACCAGCAATCATCAGTAAGATGATTGAATAAGCCACATATTTCACATGGCTTCTTCTTCATCTTTAGTTGATCATCTACTGAAGAAGATGAAACTACTGAAGATTTGTTCTTCAGCTGTTTTATATCAGTACTTGCAGTTTTCTTCCTTTTAGTACTTGCTTTCCTGATATCTTCTTCAGTGGTTTTCAAACCCTTTCTACTTGCAGTTTTCTTCCCTTCAGTACTTGTAGTAGTTTGGGTTTGTTCTTCAGGTGTTGTAACTTGTGCTTCATTACTTTCAATACTTTGTGAGACTACACCTGAAGTGATCAACTCAGAGATCATGTGACTATTAGCATTTGAAACATCAGCTGTTTCAGTATTAACTGATTGGTTTTGTAAGGAATGAATGTTGACTTCATCCTCTGACTTTGGTGCTTGATCAGAAGATGAATCACATGATGAGGTGAATTGGTTATTGCTTTCTCCTTCAGATTCTACTTCAACCTTGGGAGTAAAATCTATAAGAGGAGCAGTGTGATTATAACCGATTCCAAACTTCACATTTGAAGCTGATTGCTTGCTGAGAAGCATTTCAAAACCCTTGCAGGAGGTTACCCAGTGTTCACACTCTACTTGGGTAGTTGCAAGTGTTTCTTTGAGGTCCTTATACTTCTCTATAAGTACCTCTTCCCTAGCCTTATCATTTGTGATTTGGCATTTTAGTTTGTAAATCTCATCATTTTTATCATGCAAAACAGACTCAGAAACAGCTTTTATTTTGGAAAGTGCTTGCTCTAGCTCAAGATTTTTATTAATTAAAGCTACATTTGCTTCAATAATAGATGCAAATATGGCAACGCATGATTCAGAACATAACTTGGCCTTGGCCCCTGAAGATACCTGTGATACCTGTGATGAAGCATTTGAAGATGAACCCTCAGTAGACTCCAGGGCAATGAGAGCAAGGTTTCCAAAGGGATTGTCACCACCATGTTGACCAGCACTAGGAAACAGTTGTTCATGACTAGACATATCATCTGGTAAACTGCTCCAGTCAACAACTCCTGGGGTGAAAAAGCTGTGTTGTTGAGGTTGAGATTATTGATGAGATTATGATGGTTGAGGCTCAGGAAGGGCATGTGGTTGTTGAGCAATGGGTGCTTGAACTTGGTTTGGCTGAGGCATGTAATAGCAGGGGTAAGGATATGGCATATGACTTTGAGGGACAAAATATGCAGGTGATGACTGAGCTTGTGATGGATGACCAGAACTAGTGGAATGTTGCCCTTTGTTTTGTGAGCTATTGCTTGGGAAGGTCACAAAAGGTGCAGATGAGTTAGATCCAGATGATCTACACTCTCTAGCAAAGTGTCCAAGCTTATGGCACTTGTGACACCTTAACTTGCTCTTGTCAAAACCAACTTTGGTTTCGCTAGAAAGACCTGGGAATTTCCTACCAGTTCTTTTGTAGAACTTTTGAGATCTGATATTGATCATTGCCATTTGGCTCAAAATATCCATCTCTTCCAGATCATCATCTGGAATCCCCTTCAAATCTTCCATCAAAAAGCACCAGTTATCACTGCTGCCACCTGAACTACCATCCACACCAACAAAAGCATGTTCTACATTAGTAGAGAAATCAATATGCTCATCATAGGCACTTTCTGATGCAGCATACTCTGACTCCTGACCTATCAGTGCAGTGTTGCCTGATACAAAGTCATCAGTGAGCTTTCCAGATGAGGACAACTTCCTTTTCTGTTCTATCTCTCTTTCAAATGTAAGCAGTTTCCCATGAAGTTGGGCGAGAGATAGAGTGCTCAGATTTGCACTAGAGCGTAGGACAATAGTGTATGTGTCCCATCTCCTAGGCAGGGATCTAAGGAACCGGTTGTTCATCTGGCTGTTTGAATACTCTTGTTTAACCATTTTCAGCTCAGAAATTAAACATGAGAATCGCTCAAACTGTTGAGTCAGAGTCTCACTCTTCTAATGAGAGAATGTCTCATATTGTTGGGCGAGGATTTCCCTAGTGTTTGCTAATACCTCATCAGTTCCTCCAAATTGTTCCTTCAGAGCAACCCAGAGGTCATGAGCAGTTTCATGATGCATAAGCCCTGAATAGATTTCATTAGGCAGCGCCATGGCCATAATTCCATGGGCTTTAGCATCAAGTTCGAACATATTCCGATCTTCATCCGAATACTGATCAGGTTTCTTCGGAACACTCTTATTTGTTTCTAGAGTACTCACCATAGGCTTGTATGGTCCATGCACCACAGATTTCCAACAACCAACGCTGTTAATAGACAGGTGATGGAGCATACGTCGTTGCCATATGTTATACTCACTCCTAACAAGCATCGGAGGCTTTGTTGAGGAGCCAGTATTGTGAGGATCATTTGTTGGTGTCGCCATTAAACAAATTCAAGCAATTCAAAGTAATTTCAGTAAATCTAGCTCAAAACCACGTAGAACCATAAATTGAATGACCAGAAGCAGCAGAAACTCAATCTCTATAACCGATTCTTACAAATTTGCTAATTCGATCAAATGTAGATGTCTAAAGAGTAGTTTCAATGATCAATTATTAAATTGATCAATGAGTAACCAGCTCTGATACCATTTGAAAGGATCTAAGCATCTAGTTTGATCAATTAGATTTGATTTGCAGCGGAATAGCGTATGAATTAGACCAAATTATAACAAGAACACACAAGATGTATCAATGAAACAATATGGTGATAGAGAAAGAGAGAATTTCTACCAAAAGGTATATATTCATTCAACACATGCTTCGGACCGGTTACAATTAGGTCATCTTTCCTTTTATAGGAAAGATGATGTCAGCTGATGTCACTTGACAGTGACATCTAACCGTTATTACAACAAACTATTGAAAGTAGACTAAACTACTGAAGATGTCTAACAGCTGACATCTTCTTACAAAAGACAAGTGTAAACTATTACAACTACTGAAACTACAACGTCTGAAGAACATGCTCTTCAGACGTTTTACAAAGTACTATGAAAGAAAACTACTGAAAGGAAACAACTGAAAGGAAACTACTGAAAAGGAAAACCATCACAACAACTGAAGAATACTTCTTCAGCTGTTACGACAACCTCTGAAGTCTTCAGTACTTGAACTTTAGACTTGAACTTTGAACTTCAGCTGTTGTCATTAGCTGATGTCTTTAGCTGATGTCTTCAGTTATTGTCTTCAGTCTTTGTACTTCAGCTGATGTCTTTAGACTTTGTACATCAGCTGATGTCTTCAGTTATTGTACATCAGCTGATGTCTTCAGTTGTTGAACTTCAGCTGATGTCTTCAGACGTTGTACATCAGCTGATATCTTCAGTCTTTGTACTTCAGCTGATGAAGTCTTTAGTTGTTGTCATCATCAGCTGATAAAGTCTTCAGCAGTTGTTGTGATGTCTATGGGACTTAAAGTTTTTTCTGATATGGCTTATTGGTTCTTTTGGTCCAACATTTAACTTACCATTGGATACACTACCTCTACCGAAAATGTATCCTCTGGCTTCACCTCCGAACTGAACAGGACCTCCACTAAAATGTTAAAATTATTATAGGAGGGAATTGTTCCCTATCATGTGCCTGGAGCATCCACCGTCCATAATCCATACATTTCCATTTTTGTCATGTGGATGTCCTTGCACATAAGGTGAAACGATTACTTACTATTGGAAACTGCCTTACTGGTCTTGTGTTCTTCCGATGTAGATGAGATAATTGAACCAAAATGTATGCATGGGGGTTAAACTATGGTTTGTGAAGAAGGGGTTTGGCCTGCACCATCTTTTCTGATCTTCCATTCCATCCTATGGTTGATCAGTGTAGATGAGCCTGAGGAGGCTTGAGTAGCATGACTTTCTTCCGAGGCTTCTTTCTTCTCAAATGAAGTTGTCACCACCTTTTCTTCTAGGGCAGTCTTCTTTTCGGAAGGTTTCAAAGGATTCTTTTTGTTCCTTTGTTTGTTCTTTGGCTTGTCTTCCAAAACTATTTTCCTCTCGGAAGAATGAGTTTCTTCTTAAAGCAACTTAGCTTTGGAAACAAGCCTTCCTTTCCTTAACACTTGGACCATATGGTAAGGTCCAAATGTGAAACTATCCTTAACTCCTTCTTTCTTAACATTGGTTGCATAATGTGTGCCAGCTGGATTGTAGTAACAATCTTTAGCCTTATGCAGACCACAGATTATGCACTCAATGTTATTCTTAATGAGGCATGAGGCTTGTTGTTTCTCAAGCTTGTTTTCTACTTCAACAGTATCATCCTTTAAATTCTGATCCTTCAGCTGGATAGAAGTGCTGGTACTACACTAATTTCCTGAATCAGAACTTCTAATCACTTGGAATCTAGCTGAGATGAATACACATTTTTGCCTTGGATCTATCTTCAAATTTGACTCAGCCACCTTCTTGGTAGTTTTTGTTGCTGCCCTAGTTTTGTTCTTTCTGGCTTTGGTGGTTAGGGGTTGATCATTAGTGGTGGGGATGAGGTTTTCTACCTTATCCTTCCATGTGGTGGTTGCCATTGTTGCAACATTCGGGTAAGCAGTTGGAACCTCTTGCTCCTCAGTACCATATCTTGGTTGTCTAACAGACATATAAGAGTGTGGTGGAGCAATTTCATTAGTTCCCAATCCAATTTTGTTTTGATAACACACCTTTGAGTGGGAGGATGATGCAGTGATGGTGTTAAAGTTATGCTCTTCAATAGCATACTTCTTTCCTTTAGCCTCAGCTATTACTAGCTACGTTTGAGCCTCAGTCAACTTAGAGATTAAATATTTTATTTGAGTCCTATAGTTTGACTGTTCATGTTTTAAAGAGGATACAATATTCTCTAACTCTTCAATTTTAAGTTTGTAGTTAGATTCTACACTCTTAAAATCAGATTTTAATATGTGTAAGGACTCAATATCAGATTTAATTTCCATGTTGTAGTCCTGATATAATTTGACCTTTCAATACAGGCTGGAGTATAGAGATGTTCATATACTTTACTGTTTTCAGTTGCGACCATGAGAGCTTGAGAAGGAGTGACATCTTGCACCATAAAGCTCCAATAAACTTCTTGAGCAGCATCTACAGTTTGTTTTTCACTGGGTTTGGCTACAGCTTTTGGGGTAGGAGGATATTGGGAGACTTAAGTTATTCCAGGATTCGATCTAGGAGCCTTTCATTCCTTACAAAGTGACCAAGTTGGTTACAGTTGTAGCACATGGCCTTTGACTTGTCAAACCTAAATTTGCTATTGGTTGGGTTCTGAGGGAATTGCCTTCCAGTTCTTTTGAAGAACTTCTTTGCTTTATAAGCCAGGAGAGCCATCTAGTAGACAATGTCCATGTACTCCACATCATCTGGGCAAAAACACTCGAGATCATCAAAACATAATTGAAAATTTCCAGAGTGTTCATTCCCTGAAACGAAAGCACAACTATCCTGGAAAGGATTTTGTTGAGCTTGTTGAGACCTGGGTCTCTCAGGAAATATGATATTAGGCCAAGAAGAAGATGATGGCTGCTGGGGGTAGTTTAGGTACACCTGAGGCTGGGGAGTTCTTTAACCTTTAGCAACATGAGAAGTATTGTTGACAGGAAGGTTTCAGTGTCTATTCATCTGATTGCCTTTCAGAGTTTACATCTCCATATGGTATCCATCAAGGATTCTATATAGTTCAGTCATAGTAAGAGTGTTGAGATTCTCAGTTCTCTTGAGTGAGATACAATAAAAAGTCCACTTATGAGGTGTGTGTTTCTATCAGGAGATCTGAGAATCTCAACACTCTCACTATGACTGAACTATATGGAATCCTAGATGGATATCGTATGGAGATGGAAAATCTAAACAAACGGCAGATGAATGGCAGCTCAATCACTCCTGTTAGTAATGCTATACATGTTGCTGAAGGTGCAAGAACTCCCTAGTCCCAGATGTGCCTAACTTACAACCAACAGCCTTCATGTTCATCTGGACCATACATCACTTTCCCAGAGACACCCAAGTGTCAACAAGCTTAACAAGGTCCTTTTCAGGAAAATTGTGCTTTTGTCTCAGGAAAGGAACACTCTAGTGATTTCTAGTTCTGTTTTGATGATCTGGAGTGTTTCAGCCCAGATGATATTGATACATGGACATTATTCAACAAATGACTCTCCTTACCTACAGAGCAAAGAAGTTCTACAAGAGAACTAAAAGGCAATTCCCTCAGAACCCAACAAATAGAAGATTTGGGTTTGACAAATCAAAGGCTAAGTGTTACAACTGTAATCAACATGGTCATTTTGTAAGGGAATGCAAGGCTCCAAAATCTAATCCTGGAGCAAGCCAACCTTCTCAACATCATGCCACCACGCAAGCCACAACCAAGCCAACAGAGCAAATTGCCGTCGTTGCTCAAGAAGTTGATTGGGGCTTTATGGTGCAAGATATTACCCCTGCTCAAGCTCTCATGGACGACACAGATGATACCAAGGTATATGAACATCTCTGTACTCCTAACTGTGTAGTTAAGGTTAAGTTGTACCAGGACTACAACTTGAAACTTAAATCTGATATTGAGTCTTTGAACATATTAAAAGCTGATTTTAAAAGATCAGAATCTGACTATAAACTAAAAATTAAAGAGTTAGAAAACACTACATTTTCTTTAAAACATGAGCACTCAAACTACAGGGCTCAAATAAAAGATTTAGTTTCAAAGTTGACTGAGGCTCAAGCCCAGCTAGTAATAGCTAAGGCTGAAATAAAGAAGTATGCTATCCAAGAGCATAACTTCAACAACATTCTTGCATCAACTTCTCACTCAAAAGAATGTTATCAAAACAAGAGTGGGTTGGGAACCAAGAAACTGCTCCACCACATTCCTATGTGTTTATTAGACAGCTAAGATGTGGTACTGATAAGCAAGAGGTTCTAACTGTTGACCCACCATCTCCTAAGAGGATGAGTGATGCAAAAATGGTTACCACCACCACCACAGAGAAGGACAAGGTAGAAAACCTCATCCTCTTAGCTGAGAACAAATCTCTTCGATAAGCTCAGTCCAAAATAAAAATTGACCCAAGGCAAAAGGTTGTTTTCATCTCAGCTGGATTCCAAGTGGTTGGAAGCTCAGATTCAGGACAGGAGTATAATACCAGTACTCCTATCTAACTGAAGGATCTGAAGCAGAAAGGAAAAGCTGTAGAAGAGGACAAGAAGACCAAGAAGCGACAATCTACATGTCCCACAAAAGCCAACACTGAATGCATAATGTGTGGTCTGCACAACCACATGGCCAAGGATTGTTTTTAGAATGCTGCAAGCACACATTATGCAAACAAGGTAAGGAAAGGAGCAGCCAAGGAAGGTATCACATTTGGATCACATAACCAGATCCAAAGGTTGAAGAAAGGAAAGCAATCTTCCAATGCCAAGTTGCCTTCGGAAGGAACATCTTCTTCCAAAAGGAAAGTAGCTTCGGAAGAGAATCCAAAAGGAATTCCAAAAAACAAGAAAGCACCTCTCAAACCTTCCGAAAAGAAGACTGCTTCAGAAGAGAATGGTCTGAAAGCTTCTTCCGAAGAGAAAGAAACTTCGGAAGAATGCTCTGCTACCCAAGTTTCATCAAGCTCATCTTCAATGATCAACCAAAGGATGGAATGTAAAATCAAAGAAGATGTTGTAGCACAAACCTCCTCTTCCCAAACTACTATTGAGCCCCCATACTTACACTTTGGTTCAATTATGATGTCAACATTGAAAGAACCCAAGACCAACAAGGCTTGGGCTTCTAATATCAACTAACTGTTTCACCTTTGTGCAGGGACATCCATATGATAAAAATGGAAACATTTGGATTGTGGATAGTGGATGCCCCAGGCACATGACAGGGAATAGATCTCTTCTTCAACAATTCACAACTTTGATAGAGGTCCTGTTCAATTTGGAGGTGAAGCCGGAGGATACATCTCTTGTAGAGGTAATGTGTCTAATGGTAAGTTAACAGTTGACAAAGTACACTTTGTCAAACAACTTGAACACAATCTCTTAAGTGTTTCTCAATTCGTGACCAAAAGCATCAAATGCTTTTCACAGAACATGAGTGCATTATCCTCAAACTGGGGATAACAATTCCTAAGGAATTGGTGCTTCCTAGATCTCCCAGGAAAGGGGATATGTACAAGCTGGATATGAACAATGCTTCCCCACTGGATGAAGTATCATGCTTTCTTTCCAAAGCAAATAGTGATGAGTCAACTCTTTGGCACAAAAGAATGTGTCATGTTGATTTTATGTAACACCCGGAAATTTCAGTTTGAAGTGCCATGCAACTGGAGCGTCCAATCGTACGACTGAGGGACGACTGGAGCTCCATACGCATGATAGTCGCACGATTGAACAGTCCAATCGCATGGAGCTCATGCGGCTGAAGGTTCAGTCGCATAGAAGCTCGGGCGACTTAACTGTAGTATTTAAGGGAGAGGGCAGCCCTTACCCTCTCCCCACACTTGCGAAACCAGGGAAAGAAGAGAAAAGGGAACAGGGGAGAAGAAAGCTTGGTTCAAGCGGGTTCAAGGGTGCAAAATCGACGTGTAGCGAGTTAAAATGAAGTTCTAACCAAGGAGGCTGCTAAGGTGAGTTCTAGGACCCCTCTTTTACACGTTTTGGAAAGATTTTGGGGCTGGAACACATCTGAAAACTATATTTTTGGGTTTTGGGTGTTTAACCCGTGTATGTATGAATGTGTATGTGTATAGTGTGTTTAGAGTGCGATTTTGGACGTGTATGTGCTTGAATGTTGTCATAGTATGATTCCCTAAGGTTGAGGAGGGTTAACTTGGGCTTAAAACGGGTTTGGAAGGATTTGGAGGTCGTGAGTCGCGACTGCAGTTCGGGGTGAACTACAATCGCTGCCCAGCTAGGGCTAGGCAACTGGAGGGCAAACCGCACGACTGAAGGACGATTGAAGCTCAACCGAACGACTGAGGCTCAGTCGCACGACTGGGGACTTAGTTTCATGACAGGTCATGCGAGTGGGAGTTCAGTCGCATAGATCCATTCGAATGGTTGTTCAGTCGCACGATTGAGGGTTCAGTCGCATAGAAGCCCATACGTATAGTGTTCAGCCGCACGATAGGGAGTCCATTCGTACGATTGGGTGTTCATCCGCATGGATGCTCATCCGTATTGGTCCAATCGCATAGTGTTCAGTCGTATGGAGGCTATGCGACTGAAGGGTGCCCAATCGCCCAAGTAGGGCTGTTGTGTACGAGGAGAGACATAGTGCAATTACTGGCCTTCGGGAAAAGAGCAAGTGTAGGTAATGATGTGATAGCTCCCATAGGCACATGTGTGATATGATGGGTTTGATAGAACACAAGAACATAGTTTAACACTTTAAACTTTCAGAAAAATACAGCGGATATGTAGCTTTTAAAACCGATTTTAAAGGCTGAAAATTTCATGTTCTTAGTTATGTTTTAAATTGAAAACAAACCCAAATCAAAAGGGATCATATATGTGAATGAAACAAGCTATGAACAATACACAAATGTACATAAAATCACAGCCATATGAAGCTGTGATTTGCTACCTTTCTCCAGCAAAAAGTCGACCAAAGATGAGTGTTTTGAGATGCTTGAAACGGCCAAGAACTCAAGTGTAGAGGTCCTCAAGTGTCTATACCCTAAGCCCTTGCAATACACCTTCTTGTTAGGAAGAAAGTACACCAAAACAACACGAAAACCCTGCTCAAAAACCTCCTGCTGAAACTGCTGAAACCGTAGCATTTTTGAGAGAGAGGAGTACAGAATTTTGTTGTTAGTTGCATGCATGATTCATAATCATGGAGTGCAAGAACCTCACACCAAGAACAACATGAAATCAACTCAAAACATCTCTTCTAACTCTCTTGAACCTTGCTAAAAAAAACTTCTTTTTCCAGCTTCAAAAACCGTAGGATGAAGAGAGAGGGGGCTGAAGTTGTTGTGTTTCTTTCATTCTTTGAAAATGATGGAGTGTGCACCTTAAGAGAGTGGAGTGTAGACAAGAGGGCATGGGTTGGTGTTTACCAAGAGAATCATTTTGGTTGAAGAAAACAATATGCATGTGTGTCCCCCACATGCTTAAGGGGACGGTTCTTGTGGTCAAAACCAAAGAGCTTTCTTGTTCCCTTCAATATTAATACACACATATATATATTGCCTACCCTTTTAACTTGTTTATACAATTAACCAATTAATTGTATAAGTAGTATACTCTCATTATTATTTAGTGTTATACAACCAATTTAAATAACACTTCAAATAATATCATTGAACAAAATATCCTAATAAATTGTTCCATCTCATATGCAACTTATTTAGAAAACCCATTTTCTAAATTGGTGTAAATATTTAATTGTATGATCATATCATCAATTAAATATTAATTGGTGTTTGCTAAGCTTGTTATTGGGTATAACCCGACTTGGATCATAACGTACTAACCACATCAATATTCTAAGTGTCTTGGGCATATAGAATCCTACAATCTCCCACTTGCCCAAGATTCATAGAAGATTGATGCAAGTAGTAAATAACGCCTAACAACGGTTTAAAACCCTTAATACGCATGACTTATGGCCATTCAATAACATCATCCCATTCAAGTACCTTACATGAAATGATTTAGGTGAATCAATCATCTATCCTTTTGTTACAGATGTCATGTTAAATCCAAGAACACAGAATGATCATTTCTTGTTGATTTAACTTAATCAGGCCTTAGACATCTAACTCTCAACGAATAAGAGGAACAAATTCCATCTTGACTACATACGTTTCTCACAAACACCTCGTGTCATACCTGAACATACCCTTATGTACTGTCCACTATTTCAGGACAGTGAAGAATTAGCCTAAGGTATAATACTTAGTGAATATCAAAACCGAATATGTATCTCAGGTCGGAGGATACCAAATGATATTCGCCTTTACTCAAATTTACTTATGATCAATCGATAAGATTCCATGTAGTAAAATTTGAGATGCGGGTTACTCCAATATTTGTATTCCACAAATATCTATGAATCTTGGTAGCAATCCATTGCTCTATATTCATCCTTATGAATATCAACCAATCCAAGTTCATAATAATCTTACCCTCACACTTGTTCCCACAAGTATGAATGACTACGGACATTTAGAGTAAATAATTTACTCATGGATTAAACATGCTAAATTGGAACATTAATTGAAACATTATAACCAAATAATTTTACTCAAATAATAAAGAGTTCCACATATTCAAATACAAAATTTGATCAAGTCCAATCACTAGAATATCGAAGTCCAAAGGCATAGGTATGACTTTCATGCTTTGCCCTTTCGAGGAGCTTCGTGAGTGGATCCGCTATATTTTTGATCAAATTGAACTTTGCGAATACATATCTTTCCCTTTTCAACTTCATCCCTTATGTAGTTGAATCTCCGCTAATTGTGCCTAATCTTTTGATGTGCACGGGGTTCCTTGATTTGAGCAATCACACCCTCGTTATCACAAAAGATTTCTAAGGGTTCCTTGATTCATGCAGCTTCCAAAGCTGCTAATGAGGCGGCTATGTATTCTTATTTTGAAGTAGACAATGCTACCCTATTCATAATGGAGACATACCCGATTGTGATCGAGTCAGTTTGGAAACTCACATCCGTGTAACCCTTTACAACGAGTTCCTCTTTCTCAGATCCGTATATTAGAAACATATCCTTAGTCCTCCTAAGGTATTTCAATATTCTTTTAACAGCCATCCAATGGCTATTACCTGGATTCTACTGAAATCTTCTTGTCATGCTTAACGCGCATGACACGTCCAGTCTTAGTGCATATCATTGCATATATGATGGATCCTATAGCACACGCATATGGGATGTCCTTTATACAATCTTGCTCATCCTTTGAGCTTGGATATTGAGATGCACTCAATATTGTCCCTCTTTGAATAGGTACCATACCTTTCTTAGAGTTTTCCATCCTGAACCTTTTCAAGATTTTATCAATATATGCACTTTGGTTTAGACCTATCAACCGCCTCGATCTATCCCTAAGATCTTTATTCTCAAAATATAGGCGGCTTCACCGAGATCTTTTATGGAAAAACAATTTCCAAGCCAGGTTTTAACACCTTCCATGGTTGGAATGTCTTTTCCATATAGTATTATGTCATCAACATACAATACTAGGAATGTGATTACACTCCCACTAGCCTTTTTATACACACAAGCCTTGTCAGTGTCCAAGTTTCCATGCATATTTGTTTTCTTCTCGAAAACCCACTTGCATCCAATCGGTTTGGAGTTAAGTGGAGGGTCAACCAATTCCTAAACTTGGTTGTCATACATGGATTGCATCTCTATGTTCATGGCTTCCAGCCATTTGTCACAATCCGAATTGGACATAGCATCATGGTATGTAGTTGGCTTATCGGAGTCAATCTCGTAACATCCATCCATGAAAAATCCATATATTTCAGGTAGAATGCTAACTCTACCAGATCTGTGAACGTTTTGTGTGTATTGATCAACCTCTTGATCATTATCAACAACCTCTTGTTGACAGCTAGTGTCAACCAAACGTGTATCGGCTTGTGGATCTTGATCTTCATCAAACTCCGTTGTTCTATGCGTCATTCCTTCCATAAGGAACTTGGCTTCCAAGAACTCTGCCCTTCGAGCAATAAATTCCTTTTGCTCTATTGGATCGAAGAAGTAGTATCCTATATAGTCTTTGGGATATCCAACAAATATACACGTACTGGATCGACTTTCAAATTTGTTTTGGGTGTTTAAGCTTAACATAAGCTTCATTACCCATACCTTTTGCTATGATAGTGATGGAACTCTTTCCATGCCATATTTTAAAAGGCGTCGAACCCACTTTCTTGGTTTGGGCCATATTCAAAATACGAGCCGTGGAGAGTAGTGCGAAAACCCAAGATGATAAAGGTGGTAAGCTCATAGCCTTAATGAATTGAACCATATCCAAATAGGGTTCAGTTTCTGATTTATCAGAATGAAGAACTTAGATAGTTATATAGAGTTGATTTTCTACTTTATTATTAAAGATTTTGAACATTTCAAAGGCTTCATTCTTATGTGTCATCAAGTGTACACAATAATAGCGACTGTAATCGTCGGTAACAGTAGTGAAGTATCTTTTCACCAATCTTTGTCATTGTCTTAAAAGGACCATATACATCCAAATGTATCATTCCTAATAAGTCTTTTGGTTCACACTTATCAAATGAAACATTTTCATTTGTATCCAAAAGACCATTCTTTTGAAGTGTTTGAATCCAATTCTTGTTTATATGACCAAGATGTCAATGTCAAAGATAATAATAATAACTTAAACCGATTTTAAGTTTCTTAGTGCTTAATTTGTATAATGAGTTATTTATAGGACGAATTATCATGAACTAATTCATGAATATCATTAAAAGACATATCCTTAAAATGAAATACATCATCCGTAAAACTTAATACCATTATATACAAACTTTAAATCATGACCATATTGTTTTTAATAGGAAACTTTAATTATGTTCCTAGTCAAACTAGGTGCATACAAGAGGTTTTGAGAACAACTTCCAAACTATTTATAAGTCTCAAAATAGAGTTTCCCCTTTTGAAGTGCACATTTCTTTTGAACCCCTTTGCAACAATTGCAAGTATGAGTCTCACATCCGGTATCCAATACCCATGTGTTTGAAGAAATGACATTTAATACAATGTGAATCATGAAAATTGTATTCGAGGTTTGCCTAGCATTCCTCTTATTTTTCAACTCCTTGAGATAGGAGGAACAATTCCCTTTTATTGTCCTATCTCTCCATACTCAAAGCATGGATCGTTCTCCTTTACTTTTAGGCTCATAAGCTTAGGTTGTTGAGGTTTCGCTTTAACCTTTGCTTTGCTGTATTCCTTTCTTTTGGCACTAATTGCCTTAGGATCAAGATTGGCCATTTCTTATAGTCTCCCTCATTGATCGAGAAAATAGGTAGAACCTCTCTACTCATCCCTGCCTCGGTTGCTTTTGAGCATTGCGTGAATTTCACCGATGCTCTTGTCCCACCCGTTCATATTACAGTTTATTATGAATGTCTCAAACCTTTAGTTAGGCAATCAAGGATCAAATCCTTGGCCAACTACTTTGAGACAGGACATTTAAGCATCTTGAGGCTATCAATGTGGCTTTTCATCTTGAGAATATATAAGATGATATCGATTGGGTTTCTTCCATGTGACATGCATAAAGTGCTTGAACCGTTTCGAAGCAATCTTACTAATGTTTGTTGAAGGAACATTTCCTTCAACTAGATTATCATGTCTTATGCCCTATGATGTTCCAAACCCTTTTAGAGTTCGGGAATCATATTCCCAACATGAGGTAGGAAACTTGCACAGAATCCTTAATGTGCTTAAGCCAATCGTCAAATGGCCTTAACATCAACAGCGTTGGTTGGTGAGACATGGGATCGTCAAGGACATAGGCCTTTACTCATTTTGGTAACGATTCTCGATGATAGGGTATGGACGGTCGGGGTGGTAGCATTATTGTTTGCGGCCATTCTACAAAATTTACAAAGTTCTTTATTAGTATTTCTTAAAATTTTATTTTAATTATTAATACCCTTTTATGTCTCATAGACAATTAATAATTAAAATCTAGAATCCAACGTTACATTCAAATAATGGTTAGGTAACCTTTATCCCATTATTTAATTTAACAAGGTAGTCAATATTTGACAATTGCAACCTTTTGCAACTTCTAGCCTTTATGGGATCGGTTAAACATCTTATGTTTGGTTGGCATGTTTAATCCCATCAACACCATTGTACGCCATGCTTCGGTGACCCTATTCACATGGTTTCCAATTCAAGTCGTCCTACTTACACACACGTGTGAGTTTTCACATACAAGCGGTTAGGTGACCTTTATCCCACAAGTATGTTAGACTCACCTCAAACACACAAGTTCCCTATAAGTAGTTAGGTGACCTTTATCCCATAAATAGTTATCAAGTGATTCGAGTGTCGTGTAAAAGGATGGTGTTAAACTTGTTTCAAAAGGGATTTTTGGTTTTCATTAATTCTAGTTTTGAAAACTCTATATACCTTGTATTTGCATGCTTTCAAATGCAAGGTATCCTATGGTTTATTTTTAATAAAACCTCTTTTATTAAATCATTAATCCTTTTAATAACCTTTTATTAACCACTTAATGATTAGAAACCATAAATTTTCAGCTTGTTAAGTTTGCTAATGAGTTTGTTATGCATATCCAATTATCAAACTACAATCATACAACAAACAACCAAACAAGCATAATATAAACAACCACAATGTGCATAACCATAGCTACTATTGTGACCACACTTGTTTGCCATCACAAGTGTGGTCATTTGGTCTTTCCTAAGGGTTGAATACAACACAAAATAGAGGTCTTCATAGACTCCCACTTGAACTTGCATCCATATGCTTCAAGTCCCTTTTTTGTGTCTTTGATGTCTATATTTGGGTCTTCATCTTGTGCATCTTCCTTTTACAAAAATTATATCCTAATACATTTTTCTAATAAAAGAAATGCACCTAATCTATTTATTACATGACCAAATGAATAAATAACTACAACCCAAATAATAAACATAAATATTACAACCCAATTGAATGAATTAAAACAACCATTCCAAACATTGTAAGCATCCAAACAACACAAGGCCAATGGCTAGGTTATGCACACTAACATCCAATGATCATATCATCCAAACATATAATGAAACCCCACTTAAACCACCAAATTTCAGCCAACATAAACTGAAATTTTGGGTTTTAAACATTGTCCAAACAATCAACATTTCATAATATATATCTTTCAAGGTCTAATCACTAGCATGTGTGATATGACCATGAAAGTTTGGGGAATCATTCAAACAAAATATAGCAGCCCTAAATCAGCCTATACTAAGTTTTAATCATCCTTTAAAACTAATTTTTTAAGGACAAGAACAATCAAGCTATTCACATAACCGGCTCTGATACCATTGATGGGTTTGATAGAACACAAGAACATAGTTTAACCCTTTAAACTTTCAGAAAAATGCAGCGGATATGTAGCTTTTAAAACCGATTTTAAAGGCTGAAAATTTCATGTTCTTAGTTATGTTTTAAGATGAAAACAAACCCAAATCAAAAGGGATCATATATGTGAATGAAACAAGCTATGAACAATACACAAATGTACATAAAATCACAGCCATATGAAGCTGTGATTTGCTACCTTTCTCCAGCAAAAAGTCGACCAAAGATGAGTGTTTTGAGATGCTTGAAACGGCCAAGAACTCAAGTGTAGAGGTCCTCAAGTGTCTATACCCCAAGCCCTTGCAATACACCTTCTTGTTAGGAAGAAAGTACACCAAAACAACACGAAAACCCTGCTCAAAAACCTCCTGCTGAAACTGCTGAAACCGTAGCATTTTTGAGAGAGAGGAGTGCAGAATTTTGTTGTTAGTTGCATGCATGATTCATAATCATGGAGTGCAAGAACCTCACACCAAGAACAACATGAAATCAACTCAAAACATCTCTTCTAACTCTCTTGAACCTTGCTGAAAAAAAACTCCTTTTTCCAGCTTCAAAAACCGTAGGATGAAGATTGAGAGGGCTGAAGTTGTTGTGTTTCTTTCATTCTTTGAAAATGATGGAGTGTGCACCTTAAGAGAGTGGAGTGTAGACAAGAGGGCATGGGTTGGTGTTTACCAAGAGAATCAACTTGGTTGAAGAAAACAATATGCATGTGTGTCCCCCACATGCTTAAGGGGACGGTTCTTGTGGTCAAAACCAAAGAGCTTTCTTGTTCCCTTCAATATTAATACACACATATATATATTGCCTACCCTTTTAACTTGTTTATACAATTAACCAATTAATTGTATAAGTAGTATACTCTCATTATTATTTAGTGTTATACAACCAATTTAAATAACACTTCAAATAATATCATTGAACAAAATATCCTAATAAATTGTTCCATCTCATATGCAACTTATTTAGAAAACCCGTTTTCTAAATTGGTGTAAATATTTAATTGTATGATCATATCATCAATTAAATATTAATTGGTGTTTGCTAAGCTTGTTATTGGGTATAACTCGACTTGGATCATAACGTACTAACCACATCAATATTCTAAGTGTCTTGGGCATATAGAATCCTACATGATAACTATCGAGGCTTAGGAGTTACGTAGGGCACGATGATGATAGTAATTGCATGTATATGCATGATGTATGTATGTTAAGTATGATGTAGCCCTGTATGATGGTAATGACTGATGACTGGTAAATGCCGATGTTCCTAGTGTCGATGTATGTTTATCTTTTCCATGACTTTACATGTTATGATTAGTGAATGAAATGAAAAGTATTATGTAACCTAAAGTGAAAGATAATAAAAGAGGAACATGATGAACGAATGCATGCATTAACGTATGAATGAACGAACGTAAAGCTAGTGAGTGTATGTATGAGATGAGCGACTCTGTGTCGCAACAAACTCAAAAGAGGTCCTTATTGCGTACTCCGGTGCTGTGTCACTCTTCGGACATGAGTCGGGGGTTTGTATAATAGGCCCCGGCACAGTATCAGTCTTCGGACATGAGTCGGGGGTATGGCATGGGACGAGATAGTGAGGTGAGCAACTTTGTGTTGCAACAGACTCGGATGGAGTTCAATCCAGGTGATTGACTCAACGGGATCTTTGTTGCGTATCCTGGTGCTGTGTCAGTCTTCGGACATGAGTCGGGGGTTTGTGAGCAGGCCCCGGCACAGCATCAGCTTTTGAGCATGAGTCGGGGATATTGCATAAGACAGGATCTAGTTGGATGAGTAGAGGATCGCATGCTCTGGTACTGTGTCAGTCTTCGAACATGAGTCGGGGGTTTGTGTACAGGCCTCGGCACAGTATCAGTCTTCGGATATGAGACGGGAGTAGTGCAAGAGAGTGAGATGAGACGAATGAGGAACGGATCGCGTGCTCCGGTACTGTGTCAGTCTTCGGACATGAGTCGGGGGTTTGTGAGCAGGCCCCGGCACAGTATCAGTATTCGGACATGAGTCGGGAGTATCGCGTGAGTTGATGAATAAGAGAGATAATTATGAAAGAAAGAAAGTATGAAACGAGCAAAAGATAATGAATGTAATGAAAACTAAAGAACGAATGAATGAAAATAATGAATGGAAGGAACATAGTGATAATGCATGAAACGGGATCCTTGTCACAAGACCTCAGTAATCATGGTTGTGTGCCATGAAGAGGGTAAAGTGTGACCGGGTCCAGGTAGAAGTAAAAGACTGAGAATGAATGAAAGTTAAAGATAAAGAATGAAAGAGAAAAGAAGATAATAATGATATTATCTATGTGTATGTACGTACGATGTGTGTTCACATACGAAAGTATAGTATGAATTTGAAAGAAGTAAAGAATAGTTTTAACGAAAAGAAAGTATGTATTTCATATAAAACTAGAACTCACTCAGCAACGCTGACTTTTGATGCGTTTCCAGTTGGCAGGTATGTTGCTGAAGATGGCTCGGGGCGGCTACTCAGCTCTTGAGGATGGCATCCATTTATATGAACACTCTTGTATTGTTATGCGAGCAAACTATGTTTTGTAATGAAATAACATGTTTTAGTTATTAATGAAAGTTTTAAATTCCGCTACAAAATAGATGAACGATTTAAAATGTTTATGTGCGATGAATGACCAGCTGTGAGGTGCCCGGGAACGGGGCCTTACAAGTTGGTATCAGAGCCAAAGTTTAAGAAAAATGGATAAATTTTCAAAATAAACCCTAACTTAAACTGAAAATGGGACAGAAAGGGGTGGGATGCCAATCTGATTAGCTACGTGCCATCAGGTAGTTTCTTAAAGTTAACCGGTATTGTGTGCGTATGTTATGTGTTTATGTGCTACTGCTAGATTTAGATGCTAATATAGTCAGGACAGGTAATGCTCGGGGTATGAAAAGTAAGGTAAGTGGCTAATCACAACTGCTCACTGTAATTAGGGACTTACTATACTTGACATGAACTGAGCTATTCCCTTGAATGACCATGTTGGTGTTTGAATCCTTCAGTGTATTATAGAGGATGGCCGGTGGTAGATCTTCTAAGGCTTCACGTGGTGGAGGTGGTGGTGGACGTGGCGCTGAACCACAGGTCACCAGAGGAAGGCCTAGAGTTGAAAAGGTGGTTCATGAAGAACACGAGACTCCTCATCAGGAGGGAGCAGACGAAAGCGCCAATTTGAGAGCCTCGATGAGAGAGGCGGTTGTGGAAGAAGTACACCAGGTCATGCAAACGATCTTACTGTCTGTAGTGACCGAAGTGATAAAGGCTGTTAGGGATGAGCAGAGATAGGAAAGGGGTAGACCTTAGGGCGGAAGGAGACGGACGGAGACTGATGCGGTTTTCTCCGATGAGGAGGAAGAGGAGGAGGAGCCTGTGCAGGAGGTGGCACGAGGCTGTAACTACGGGGCATTTCAACGATGCAAACCCCCAACTTTTGATGGTAATGGCACTGCTACGGCTGCTCCTATAGGTAGATGTGTGATAACTATCGAGGCTTAGAAGTTACGTGGGGCATGATGATAATAGTAATTGCATGTATATGCATGATGTATGTATGTTAAGTATGATGTAGCCCTGTATGATGGTAATGACTAATGACTGGTAAATGCCGATGTTCCTAGTGTCGATGTATGTTTATCTTTTCCATGACTTTACGTGTTATGATTAGTGAATGAAATGAAAAGTATTATGTAACGTAAAGTGAAAGATAATAAAAAAGGAACATGATGAACGAATGCATGCATTAACGTATGAATGAACGAACGTAAAGCTAGTGAGCTTATGTATGAGATGAGCGAGTCTGTGTCGCAACAAACTCAAAAGAGGTCCTTATTGCGTACTCCGGTACTGTGTCAGTCTTCGGACATGAGTTGGGGTTTGTATAACAGGCCCCGGCACAGTATTAGTCTTCGGACATGAGTCGGGGGTGTGGCATGGGACGAGATAGTGAGGTGAGCGACTTTGTGTTGCAACAGACTCGGATGGAGTTCAATCTAGGTGATTGACTCAATAGGACCTTTGTTGCGTATCCCGGTGCTGTGTCAGTCTTCGGACATGAGTCGGAGGTTTGTGAGCAGGCCTCGACACAACATTAGCTTTCGAGCATGAGTCGGGATATTGCATGAGATAGGATCTAGTTGGATGAGTAGAGGATCGCATGCTCCGGTACTGTGTCAGTCTTCGGACATGAGTCGGTGGTTTGTGTACAGGCCTCGGCACAGTATCAGTCTTCGGACATGAGACGGGAGTAGTGCGAGAGAGTGAGATGAGACGAATGAGGAACGGATCGCGTGCTCCGGTACTGTGTCAGTCTTCGGACATGAGTCGGGGGTTTGTGAGCAGGCCCCGGCACAGTATCAGTCTTCGGACATGAGTCGGGAGTATCGCGTGAGTTAATGAATAAGAGAGATAATTATGAAAGAAAGAAAATATGAAACGAACAAAAGATAATAAATGTAATGAAAGCTAAAGAACGAATGAATGAAAATAATGAACGGAAGGAACATAGTGATAACGCATGAAACGGGATCCTTGTCACACGACCTCAGTAATCATGGCTGTGTGCCATGAAGAGGGTAAAGTGTGACCGGATCCAGATAGAAGTAAAAGACTGGGAATGAATGAAAGTTAAAGATAAAGAATGAACGAGAAAAGAAGATAATAATGATATTATCTATGTGTATGTAAGTACGATGTGTGTTCACATACAAAAGTATAGTATGATTTTGAAAGAAGTAAAGAATGGTTCTAACAAAAAGAAAGTATGTATTTCATATAAAACTAGAACTCACTCAGCAACGCTGTCTTTTGATGCGTTTCCAGTTGGCAGGTATGTTGCTGAGGATGGCATGGGGAGGCTACTCAGCTCTTGAGGATGGCATCCATTTATATGAACAATGTTGTATTGTAATGCGAGCAAACTATGTTTTGTAATGAAATAACATGTTTTAGTTATTAATGAAAGTTTTAAATTCCGCTGCAAAATAGATAAACTATTTAAAATGTTTATGTGCGATGAATGACCAGCTGTGAGGTGCCCGGGAACGGGGCCTTACATTTTAAGACAATGAATAAATTGGCTAAGAATAACTTGGTACATGGTATGCCTAAAATGTAATTTTTCTGTAAAGACAACTGTGTTGCTTGTCTGAAAGGGAAGCAACATAGGGCATCTCATAAACCAAAGAAGTTAACTCTATCACTACCCCATTACACTTATTGCACATGGATCTATTTGGTCCTACAAGTATAATGAGCATTGGAAGGAAATCATATTTTCTTGTGATAGTTAATGACTTCACTAGATTTACATGGGTATTCTTCATAAGAACAAAGGATGAAACTGCTAAAACCTTAAAATCTTTTATTCTTAAAATAGAAAATCAAATCGATCACAAAGTAAAGATAATCAGAAGTGACCAAGGGACTGAGTTTAAGAATTAAGTTCTTGACTCATTCTGCAAATCAAAAGGGATTATCAGACAATATAGTGCTCCTAGAACTCCTCAACAGAATGGTGTTGCTGAGAGGAGAAACAAGACACTTATTGAGGCTGCAAGAACCATTTTGGTTGATTCAAAGTTGCCTCTAACTTTCTAGGCAGAGGCAGTCTGCACTGCATGCTATGTGCAGAACAGGGTTCTCATTGTTAAGCCCCATGGAAAGACCCTTTATGAGTTATAGAACAAGAGGCCACCATTCATAGGCTTTCTAAGGTCCTTTGGTAGCAGATGCACCATACTTAACATAAAGGACAATTTGGCAAAATTTGCTGAAAAGTCAGATGATGCTATCTTTGTCGGATATTCTTCAAGCTCCAAAGCTTATAGAGTATACAACATCAAGAATCAACAATTTAAGGAGTCATCCAATATAGTTGTAAATAAGCACACTCCTTGTGTTGAGGGAAATGGTCCTGACCATATGTTTAACTTGGAATTGGTTCCCAACTATTCTAAACAATCGTGGGAGAATGTTTCAACTGGAATAGGAACTCAAAGTGACTCTGATCAAATGTTTGAGTTGCCCAGACCTATTCCAAATTCTCCAAGAAGGAGTGAAGAACAAGCTCCCACCACTGCAAGTCCTGAAAGTCTGAATCTCTCAGGAAACAATGGAGCTTCAACCAGTTGTCAACTGAATAAGCATCAAGTCACTTCAGATGACAACTCCGTTTCTCAACACCAAGCTGATAAAGATAGCTATCTGGAGGAACAGGCAACAGACGATGCTATCTTACAACAGAACATTTTTGATGATGTTACTCATTCATTCAATCAATCTTCATTGAATGAAAGAGAAAATTCAGCTGGAACCAATGTTAACAATCCTGATATGAATCATTCAAATCTATATCTATCTATGCAAATAGATGTTATTCCCAGAATCAGGATTCATAACACTCATCCAGCTAAAAACATCATTGGGGATGTCTCAGAAGGTGTGAGGACAAGAAGTCAAACTCACAATGAGAATGTCTGCTTGTACTCATGCTTTCTCTCTTAAATGGAACTTAAAAAGGTAGAAGAGGCTCTCAAAGACAACAATTGGGTTGAATCAATGCAAGAGGAATTGCTTCAATTTAAAAGGCAAAAGGTGTGGAATCTGTGTCCACTACCACCTGGTCAAGTTCCCATTGGTACAAAGTGGGTATTCAGGAACAAAAGGGATGATAAAGGTTTGATTATCAAGAACAAAGCTAGACTCATAGTTCAAGGATACACACAAGAAGAAGGAATAGATTACACTGAGCTATTTGCACTTGTTGCAAGACTTGAGGCTGTAAGAATCTTTCTTGCTTTTGCTGCACCCAAGAACTTCACAGTGTATCAACTTGATGTCAAATGTGCATGTTTGTATGGGAACATCGACAGAGAAGTCTATGTATGTCAACCACCTGGCTTTAAAGACCCACAACACCCCCATTATGTGTGCAAGTTAGATAAAGCTCTCTATGGGCTGTATCAGGCACAAAGGCTATGGTATGAGACGCTATCTCAATTTCTCCTGAAGAACGGCTACACCAAAGGCACCATAGACAAGACATTATTCATAAGAAGATCAGGGAAGGACACGTTGCTTGTTCTAGTCTATGTTGATGACATCATATTTGGTTCCTCAAATGACTAAATGTGTAAAGAATTTAAAAGCATTATGAGAAAGAAGTTTGAAGTGAGTTCCATGGGAAAGATGGATTTCTTTCTGGGAATTCAAGTAAGGCAGATGGAAGATGGCTTCTTCATAAATCAATCTAAACATGTCAATGACATTTTAGAAAGATTTGAGATGAAAGATTGTAAGCCAGCTAAGACACCTATACAAAGAAATCATAATCTTTGTCCTAACTTCGAGAGGGAGGATACTGATCAGCGTCAGTATAGGGCAATCATTGGATCTCTAATGTATCTCACTGCAAGCAGACCTTATATTATGTTTGCTACATGCATATGTGCAAGATATCAAGCTGCTCCCAAGGTGTCTCACCTCATCTCTACCAAAATGATACTTAGATACCTCAAAGGATCTCCCAAACTAGGCCTTTGGTATCCTAAAAACAAAGACTTCAACCTGTATGGTTATACTGATAGTGATTTTGGTGGTTGTAACATCAACAAGAAATCTACATCAGGAGGATGTTAATTTCTTGGTGGAAGGATGCAGGATCGGTATTGGTCACTTAACAAGTTGCTTTTCTCTCAAACTCACCTAGAATAACACTCAGAACGAGTCTAACAAGAGTGGATCACAATCTAACAAGTAGCAAATGATAATAAACACAGGAAGTAAATTTTCAAGGTACTTTTACATATTGATTCTCAACTCAAATGATTACAAGACTCTTGTAAGCACAATCTCTCTATCTATTGAGTTACAATGAGAACTATATATAATACTACCTATAGCCAGATATACTTTGATTCCAGCTGGAAACCTATAACCAAAAGCCTATACTACAAGACTATAGGTTAAGGTATCTCGGATATTTTATCTGAGATTTGGTAGTCAGGACATGTCCCTGACTTACCTTTTGTCACCAACTAAGGTTGGTAACATGTACTATCATAAAAAGGTAAACAGTGGAATAAAGTATGGTCAACTACATGGCTCTTTAGGAAGAAGTCATGCTGTATCAGAAGTCTACAGTGGAATGTTAGAGACCATACTTATGTCCACTAGTTTATAGCAGTGTCTTCCGAAGGTTAAGTTGCTTCGGAAGAATAACTTCTTTCGAAGCCACTTATACTTCGGAAGACTGCTTCTTTCGAGGCTTGGGAACTTCTTCTTTGTCTTCGGAAGTAGAGTTTGTCTTCGGAAGTTGATCTTTTACTTGACTTCGAAAGAACTCTTCAACCTTCGGAAGTACTCATACTTAGCTTCGGAAGCCTTTGTATGTAGCACCAAAATGGACTAAGTGAAATGGGTTTGGTTGCACCAGCCTTTGTCATGATCCAACAAACTCCCCCTAGGCTGATGCTACCAAAACTTCACTTATCTCGGCTTCTTAAAACTTTCAGCACCAGGGAAAGAAGATACTTATCAGTTTCTTTGTTCTTCCCTGATGTGGTGCTGGGAAGTTTGTACAAATCCTTGGTAGACAGAAGATCCAGTCTGTTACCTTGGATTATATGTACCCTTTGCTATGGCCCTCTGAAAAGAGTTAGTTGATGGGAACTGTAATCATATTCCCATCTAACTATAGGTTCCAAGTCTGGACCCTCCATCATCTGTAGAAAGGCAGCGCCCTTGGTGGAAGATCTTTCCTTGTCTTCCTTCCTTCTCAACTTCAACTCTTCTTCAATCTTGGCTTTTGCAGTTAGCTCGGATAGATGAAGACTGCTGATATGATTTCTAATGACTGCAGCAGCTTTAGAGTTAGAGGGGTTGGAAAATGACTTCTCTGCTAACTCAGCAATGTCAAATCTGCTGGAGTGTAGTAGAGAGGTTGCATTAAGTCTGTTGACTTCTCCAATTTCTCTTTCCACAATAAAGTTGCGAGAAGTTTCATCGAACATCCACTGGATTATCTTCTTTCTAGGCACAAGAGACTGACTAGGAATCTAGTCCTCTTTCATTGTATCCAGCAGAGTCACCAGTTTTCTTATAAGTTTCTTCTCTTCATCATTTAATGAATCCGAGTTGACCCCTAGAAGTCTTGCAGCCTGGTCCAATGTTCCTCTAGGCAAGCCAAGAAATTGATTTCTTGTGAAGGAACATGAAGATCCATCAACATAGGTGATGTTGACAGAGTCCTCTTCACATGAGATCTCGCTCAAGGTTGTACAGTTTATGAGCTTAGTCTTGATTGCCTTGAATTCATTAAGAGAGAGAGGTTGAGAAGGCTGACAGGATGGTTTGGATGGAGGTTGTGTAGGTTGTGGTTTAGACCTTCTGGGAAGTGTTTTGGGTTAAAGGATGGGAAGTTTAGGTGGTTGGGGTGATGAAGTGGGTATGGGTAGAGTTGTAGGTTCAGGGGTGAAGGGTTCATCTGAGGGCTCAGTTTTGATGGGGAAGGAGAATGGGATTGGTTCTTCTGGTGTTGGTTGTGGTTGGGTGGTTGGGGTGAAGATCGTTCCCTGTCCCCTTCTATACATCTCTCTCTTCTTTCCCATACGGATGTCAACTTTGATTTCACTGACAATCCGCTGGAGTGTCTTTTCAGACATAGGACCCACCTGCCTACCAGAGAAGCCATGAGCCTGGAGATAGTCTTTCATCCAGGCTTTGTCACTAAGCTTCTTAGTTGCAGAGATCCTTGCTTCTCCTTCCTTCTTCTTCTTCTTCTCTTTACTCTTTTCCCTTGTTGCCTTCTTCCTTTCTATCTCAATTTGATCCTGCTCTTTGTTGTGGAGCCATAGGATCGTATCATTATCATGTGGAGAAAGTTCTTGAAGGTTGAAGCCTCTGGAAAGTAGGAATTTTATCTTAGCTTCCCTCAGCTGCAAGCCAGCTTTCCTCTGTTCCTCCTGTTCCCTGTCTAAGGCTAACCTGGCTTCTTCTTCTTATTTAAGCCCGGTTGTCCTCTCCAAAGTCACCAACTCCTCTAGTGGTAGTAGGAGTACTTCTTTATTTGCAGCTCCTATGTTGATGAGCTGATCAGTGAGTTCCTCTATTTTCTTGTTGTTGATTGCCTCCTGATTGGCTGCAGCTGCCTTTGAAATAGCAGCTAGCAGCTTCTTAGCAGGGAATCTACCTTTCTTCTTTAGCTTCTCAATCCTTTCCTCTTCCTGAAGCTCTTCCGAAGTCATCTTCCTTTTTCCTTTTGTCTTTTGAAGAGCTTGACTGTGGTGGTTCTTTGATAGAGGGTTCAGATTAAGAGAGAGGCTCAGATGGTGTTTGGGATGGAGCAGGTTTGAGTGAGTCCTCACTATTCACCTCAGATGCCATTTCAAGAATTGCATCTGTGATGATTAGATCCTCGAACATCTGGAACAGTCCTTCCGCAGCTTCCATTTCAGCTTCGGAAGATTCAGCTTGTTCTTCTGAGGCATTAGTTGGTTCTTCCGAAGATTTCCTTGTAGCTTCGGAAGTTGAAGGAGATACACCTTCTGTCCTAATTGTTTCAGTTGCTGGGCTATCAGTCCCCATTTCCCCTTCAAAGTGAATCTTAGGCTCCATATGGACCTTAGGTTGACCAACTTCTTCCACAGTGGTAGAAGGTGCAGTGATCCTTTGAAGCTCTTCAGCTCCAAAGTAGATCAGTGTAGGATCAAGGCTTGGCTGATCAATGGAGGATCTCCATATAAACTTGATAAAAAGTCTGTAGAGATCCTTAATCATCTGTGAGTCAATCTGAAGGACAGATTGGGATGACTTGGGCATAGAGATGATGTAGGAAGTTGAAGTTGAAGCTTGGACCGATGGTTCCTTCTGTGTTTGTCTCTGAACATTCTCCCCCTTTTTGGTTGCATCATCTTGAGAGCTAGATGAGCAAGAGGAAGAAGTCAATGAGACTTGAACTGGTACATGCCTAACAGACCTCTCTGTCTATGTCTTAGCTAGTTGAGCCTTGAGATTGTCAATCTTAAGTTGCTGAGTCGCTGACCTGTTCTCTAAGATCCTAAACTTAGATTCAAGGTTTGAGACCTTGGAGATCAAGTACTGAATGGTGAGTTGCATACTCCCCTCATCTTCATGTGAAGAATCACGGGGAGATGAGATAACATACCTAGTATGTTCAGTCTCACCACCAGATGTGGCTTCTTGGCACCCTGGATACCTTTGCTCAAAGTCATCTCCTTCAGAGACATCAATGGGCAAAGTTGCCGTAGACTCAGTCTGATTAATGTCACCACTGTCCTGAGAGCTCAATGAGAGACTCTGAGTAGTGGCAGCTGAGCCTACATGAGTCCCCCCACATCAGTAGGACTCACCTCAGTTAAGGTTTGCTGATGGGGGCTAGAGATAAGGGATGTCTCCAGGCTCTGTTGATCTTGGAGATGGTGTGGTAAATCAACTTCATTGCCATGGAGAGATGTTATCTCTTCATCAGTTTTAAGAAGGAGATCAGTAAAGGATAGGGAGGCTAAACCTACTGATCCGGGACCTTGATCAATGTCTAAAGGCATTGAGCCTCTGGTGGGGCTGTCCCTAATTGGCTGCACATGGGAGTGTAAAGACTCACCCTGTAGGATAAAGGCTTGGGTGTCGGGATCTTGGGTTTGAGACTAAGGAAGCTCAAAACCCAAATTAAGGTCAAAAGTGAAGGATGGTGTGACCTCAGACTGAGTGGGAGCCCATTGTTCCACTCTAGTCCTTTTGGATTGAACAGGATGAGCTTGTTCAATCAGAGTAGATTAAACAAGGGTTTGTTTGGGGCGTCTTTGATATGTGATTATGATGGGTGGAGAAGGTAAAGTGAGATTTGTGGTGAAGGTTGCTGGTGTGGGTTCATCACCTGTGGGGTTAACAGGGATGTCACCAGAAGCTATGCGCTCAATCATACCTGGAAGTAGATCAGTGTGTCTTCCAGTGAAGTTGGTGGACACCTTCTTCATGGTCTTGAAGATGGCGGGCCTTATGTGAGGGACAGTCAGAGCAGCTGCACTCACAGTTGATGATGTGCTTAAGGAATCTAGGGTACATGATGAATGTTTCCCTTTGAAGATTCCCTATAAGGTTAGTCAGCACAAACCTTGAGTAGTTGAAGCGCAGGCCTCTCACCAACCCATGAACTAAGCAACCTAGTTCATAGGGAATTTGATCCCATCCCCCTGACTTATTAGACAGACATTGGAGAACAATGTGCAAGAGAAACTTCCAGTTGTAGGAGAAGTTGAACTTGTACACAGTTGACCTGCTTACATCTCCTCCATACCCCATTAGAGTGTAAGTGTTGTCTAAGTCGTCCTTGGGAAACTCAGTAGGAGCTCCTTCATCCTGGAGCTCTATATGCTCCCTGATGAATTGTTCGGTAGTGATCAACTCCTATCCACAAATGCTGGTCCTCAAGATACGAACCCCATTTAGGGTTTCTGCCCGACCATTTCCCCAAAGTTCTACCATTTGGTTTGAGTAAACAGTGGGGTTAACGGTGAGGGATGTGAGGTAGGTTGATTCAGAGAGAAAGGTGATGATTTCAGAGAAGTTAGCATCTCTTGAAGAATCAAGTAGTGCGACTTGATTGTGCTGAGGGTTTAGCGCCATTGTGAAAGGTGAATGAAGATCAGTTTGAACTTGGGTGAATTTGAACCGACGAAACTTTTAGGGAAGTAAATTGGTAAAAGTTGAACAAGTCTGGATTATTTAAACAGTGGGGGTGACTGTGGGGAGTAACTGTGGGAGGTGATGGAGGTTTTCGGCAGTTATGATGGTTTGCGGTTATGAAATGACAATGGCGGCAAGGGATAAGTTTAAATAATTTGACAATTATTAGCAAAATCTTTACCTTTTACAGAGTGGGGCCCAAAAAGATATCCGTTACACAGTAAAACTTTCTTTCCGAGTTTAAAACATTTCCGAAGGTAATTTGTCTTCCGAAGGCAACTCTTTCTTTCGAAGCAAAGCATTGCTCCGCTAAGTAAGAATTGTTTTCTTGAACGAAGAGTTCTATAAGCTTCGGAAGTAGATCTGATGTGAAATCAATCGCTTCTTCTGAGACTAAAAACTCTTCCGAGAAGCAAATTTCTATGGAGGATTTTGACTTCGGAAGATATTAAGGAATATCTTCCGAGAGTTAGTTCCTCTTCGGAAGAAATCTACACTGGGAATATTTTAAAGAGATCTTTTGTAACAGGGCTTAAATTGTATTGACACAAGACATTACTCATTTAAAAAACTTTCAAAAAAGGTAGTTTAATCAATGTTTATCATCCCAATAGCTGATATGAGATATTTAAACTTTTGTTCATCAAAATCTTTGGTGAACAAATCAGTATATTGTTCATTTGAGTCAACTTTGATTAGTTTGATCATATTTTTCTCATGAATATCTCTAATGAAATGATACCAGATATCAATATGCTTTGTCTTGGAGTGCTTCACTGGATTTTCGATGATGGAGATAGCACTGTTGTTGTCAATATGGATAGGAGTGCTCATGAAGTTGAATCGATAGTCTAACATCTGGTTCTGAACCCAGAGCAGCTGAGCACAGCAGCTAGCAGCAGCAATATATTCAGCTTCAGCAGTTGATGTAGATACACATGATTGTTTCTTGCATTGCCATGAGATGATCCTTCCACCAAGAAATTGACATCCTCCTGATGTTGATTTCTTGTCAATGTTGCAGCCACCATAGTCACTTTCAGAGTATCCATAGAAATTGAAATTACTATTTCTTGGATACCAGAGACCTAGTTTAGGTGCTCCTTTAAAGTATCTGAGGATTCTCTTTGTAGCAGCTAGGTGAGACACCTTTGGAGCAGCCTGATATCTTGCACAAATGCAAGTAGCAAACATGATATCAGGTCTACTAGCAGTAAGGTACATCAGAGAACCAATAATTGCTCTATACTGATGTTGATCAGTATCCTCCTACGCAAGGTCTGGGCAAAGATTATGGTTTCTGGGTATGGGTGTCTTGGCTGGCTTACAGTCCTTCATCTCAAATCTTTCTAAGATGTCATTGACATACTTGGATTGATTGATGAAGAATCCTTCCTTCCATTGCTTCACCTGAATTCCAAGGAAGAAGTCCATTCTTCCCATGGAACTTATTTCAAACTTCTTTTCATGATGCTTTCAAAGTCTTTGCACATTTGGTCATTTGAAGAGCCAAATATGATGTCATCAACATAGACTTGAATAAGCAAAATGTCCTTTCTAGACTCTCTAATGAAGAGAGTTTTGTCAATGGTACCTCTGGTGTAGCCACTTTTCAGAAGAAATTAAGATAGAGTCTCATAGCACAGCCTAGGTGCTTGGTGCAGCCCATATAGAGCTTTGTCCAGTTTGCACACATAGTTGGGATGTTGTGGGTCTTCAAATCCTGGAGGTTGGCATACGTAGATTTCCCTATCTATATGCCCATATAGAAAAGCACACTTGACATCAAGTTGATAGACAGTAAAGTTCTTGGATGCCGCATAAGCAAGGAAGATCCTAACTGCCTCAAGTCTTGCAACCGGTACAAAGACATCAGTATAATCAATTCCTTCCTCTTGGGTGTATCCTTGAACTACTAATCTAGCTTTGTTCTTGATAATCAAGCCTCTATCATCTTTCTTGTTTCTGAAAACCCATTTAATGCCTATGGGTACTTGACCAGATGATAGTGCGCATAAATTCCAGACCTTTTTTCTTCTGAATTGAAGCAGCTCCTCTTGCATCGATTCAACCCAACTACTATCTTTCAAGGCATCTTCTACCTTCTTGGGTTCCATCTGGGATAGAAAACATGAGTACAAACAGACATTCCCATGATGTGTTTGTCCTCTTGTTCTCACACCTTCAGAGACATCCCCTATGATATTCTCAGTTGGATGAGTGCTATGAATCCAAAGACGAGGAATCACTTCTAGTTGCAGAGATAGGTCCAGGTTGGACATATTCTGATCAAGAACTGGAACACTCTGTCCAGCTGCTGTTTCAAAGTCATTTAATGAGAACTGATTGAATGACTTAGAAACATCATCAATGGTTGGCTGTGAAGTAGTATTAACAGTTGCATGTTCCTTCAAAATACTGCATCCTTCAACCTGGTGTTGTACTAGATCACCTGATGAGTTTTGAGGTTCATCAAGTGATTCACTTATTGAAGCTTCACTATTTCTTGAGATAGTTACACTATCTGATCTGTGAATGGATGAAGCTTGTTGTCTTTCAGCTCTTGGAGAACTTGGAAGAAGTCTGGGTAGCTCAAATAGTTGATCAGCATCAGCATCAGTATCACCTTGAGTACCTGTTCCAGCTGAAACATTCTGACAAGATGGTTTAGAATAGCTTGGAAACAATTCTAAGTCAAAGATATAATCAGGTCCATTCCCCCTAACACAAGGAGTGTGCTCATTAACAACTATATTGGATGACTCCTCAAATTATTGATTCTTAATGTTGTATACTCTATAAGCTTTGGAGCAAGAAGAGTATCCAACAAAGATAGCATCATCTGACTTCTCAGCAAACTTTGCTAAGTTGTCTTTTGTGTTAAGTATGGTACACCTGCTGCCAAAGGACCTTAGAAAACCAATGAACAATGGCCTCTTATTCCATACCTCATAAGGGGTTTTTCCGTGGGGCTTAACTACAAGAACTCTATTCTGCACATAATATGCAGTGCTGACTACCTCTGCCCAGAATGTTAGAGGAAGTTTTGAATCAGCTAACATAGTTCAAGTATCCTCAATAAGTGTCATGTTCCTCCTCTCAGCAACACCATTTTGTTGAGGAGTTCTGGGAGCACTTTATTGTCTGGCAATCCCTTTTGAGTCAGAGAATGAGTCAAGAACAAAGTTCTTAAACTCAGTCCCTTGATCACTTCTAATAATTTTAACCTTATGATCTATTTCATTTTCTATTTTAAGAATAAAGGATTTCAAAGTTTCAGTTGTTTCATCTTTACTTCTTAAAAAGAATACCCATGTGAATCTTGTAAAATCATCAACTATCACAAGGCAGTATGATTTCCTTCCAATGCTCATTATACTTGTGGGACCAAAGAGATCCATGTGCAATAAGTTTCATGGAGTAGTGATGGAGTTAACACATTTGGATATATGAGATGTCCTGTGTTGTTTCCCTTTCAGGCAGGCAACATAATTATCTTTGCAGAAAAACTCCTTTTTAAGCAAACCATGTACCAAGTTATTTTTAGCCAATTTATTCATTGTCTTAAAATTTACATGCACATACGTTTATGCCATAGTGTTGATTCATCACTATCAGCTTTGGAAAGAAAACATGATACAATTGTTCATATCTAGCTTGTACATATCCTCTTTCCTGGGAGATCTAAGAAGCACCAATTCTGGAGGAATTGTCATCCCTGGTTTGAGGATAATGCACTCATGTTCTATGAAAAGCATTTGATGCTTTTGGTCACAGAATTGAGAAACACTTAACAGATTGTGTCAAGCTGTTTGACAAAGCGAACTTTGTCAATGTTTAATCTACCATTGGATATACTTCCTCTGCCAGAAATATATCCTCCGGTCTCACCTCCAAATTGGATAGACCCTCCATCATAGTTCTGGAATTGTTGAAGGAGAGATATGTTCCCTGTCATGTGCCTTGAGCATCCACTATCTACAATCCAGACATTGTTGTTCTTGTCAAATGGATGTCCCTGCACATAAGATGAGATTGTTAGTTTTGTTTGGAAGCCCAAGCCATGCTGGTCTTGGGCTCTTCAAAGATGATGACATAGTTGAACCAAAAGATATGCATTGGGGTTTAATAAAGGTCGTTGAAGAAGAGGTTTGGGCTGCAGCATCTTCCTTGATCTTCCAATCCATCCCTTGGTTGATCTTTGAGGATGAGCTTGTTGAGCCTATTGCAGCATGGACTTCTTTCGAAGCTTCTTTCTTTTCGGAAGAAGCCTTCACCACCTTTTCTTCCGAAGTTGTCTTCTTCTGGGTTGGTTTCAAGGAAGCTTTCTTGTTCTTCCGAACCTTTGAAGCTTTGGCTTCCGAAGTCATTTTCCCTTCGGAAGAAGTACTTTCTTCCGAAAGCAACTTGGCTTCCGAGACCAACTTTCCCTTTTTCATCACTTGGACTGTTTGAAATGGTCCAAATGTGAAACCTTCCCTGAATCCTTCTTTTCTAACATTATTTGCATAATGTGTGCTTGCAAGATTGTAGTAACAATCTTTTGCCATGTTGTTGTGCAGACCACCCATTATGCATACGATGTTAGTCTTTTAGGAATTTAAAGGTTGCTATTTCTTGGGCTTCTTTTCTTCATCCGCAACTTTCCCTTTCATCTTCTGATCCTTTGATAGGACAGGAGTGTTGCTATTACACTCCTTTCCTGAATCAGAGGTACCTAACACTTGAAATCCAGCTGAGACGAAGACACCTTTTTGCTTTGGGTCGATCCTTAGCTTAGACTCAGCAACCTTCTTAGCAGTCTTTCTAGCAGCTTTAGCTCTGCTTCTTCTTTCCTTGGTGGTTAGGATTTGATCTTCATAGGAGGATATAGGTACATTTACCTGTTTCTTCCCTGTGGTGGCCACTATTGTTGCATCCTCCTTCAATTCTAGTGAAGAAGGGTTAGCAGTTGGAACCTCTTGCTCCTCAGTACCACATCTAGGTTGTCTAATAGACTCATAAGAGTGTGGTGGAGCGATTTCATTGGTTCCCAACCCTCCTTTGTTTTGATAAAACATTTTGGAATAGGAGGATGATACAAGAATTGTTTGGAAGTTTTGCTCAGCAATAGCTTGTTTTCTGGCCTGAGCCTCAGCAGTGACAAGCTGGGCTTGAGCTTCAGACAGCTTGGATATTAGATCTTTGATTTGAGTCTTATAGTTGGTTTGTTCATGTTTTAAAAGAGACACAGTTTTCTCTAACTCATCAATTTTCTTTTGATAGTCAGATTCAGTTCTTTTAAAGTCAGATTTAGCTCTTTTAAAGTCAGATTTTAAGATATTTAAAGACTTAACATCAGATCTGATTTCCATATTGTAATCCTTGTAAATTTTAACTTTAGCAATACAGGCTGGAGTGCAAAGATGTTCATATACCTGAGCATCATTTGTTCCGGCCATGAGTGCTTGAGCAGGAGTCACATCCTGTACCATGAAGCTCCAGTCAACATCTTGAGCTATTGCAGCTGTTTTAGTTGTCTTTTCTTCATACTTCAAGGTTGAGGGATGTGTGGAGGCCTATGGGGTTCCCGGGTTGTTCTTGGGAGCCTTGCATTCGCTAGCAAAGTGACCCAGTTGGTTGCAGTTGTAGCACCTTGCTTTGGTCTTATCAAACCCAAACTTGTTGTTGACAGGGTTTTGAGGGAATTGCCTTCCAGTTCTCTTGAAGAACTTCTTCGCTCTGTAAGTTAGAAGAGCCATCTGTTGGACAATGTCCATATACTCTACATCATCTGGACTGAAGCACTCAAGGTCATCAAAGCAATATTGAAAATCACCAGAGTGTCCACTTCTAGAGACAAAGGCACAACTATCCTGAAAGGAGTTGTGTTAAACCTGTTGAGACCTTGGAGTCTCAGGTAGAATAATGTAGGGTCCATTTTGTGAGTTGTCAGGGTAGCATAGCAACTAATGTTATGGTTATATGCTTTCCCTTTCAACCACATGAAGGGCTGAACTCAGTTGGTTATTGGAGTTTCCAGAGGAGTTTTGCATGTTCATCTCCATCTGGAATGCACTGAGGATACCATACAACTCTGTGAGAGTAAGAGTCTTAAGGTATGATGTCCTCTTGATCACAACACAATAGTGTGTCCATAGTTTAGGAAGGGAAGACATGAACTTCCTTACTATGTCCATGTTCTCAAGAGTTACTCCAATATCCATCAGAGTATCCACTATCTCAACATACCTGAAGTATTGTTGAGTCAAGGTCTCACCATCCTTGAAAGTGAAGTTTTCAAACTGTTGCTTTAAGAGATCCTTTTTGTTCTCTTTAGTCTCCTTGGATCCTTAATACATGAGCTTCAGTGCATCCCATAAGTCTTTAGTTGTCTTGCACTTCTTGAAGCCTCTGTAGATGGAGTTTGGAAGAGCAGTTTGAAGACAAGTCATAGCCCTTTGATCAAGCTCTATTCTTTTTCTATCTTCTTCTGAGTAATCGTCCACATCTTTTGGAAAGATACGATTACCAATAGCTGAAGTAGTGCTTAGTATGAAAGGACCATTAACAACGGAGTCCTACATCCTTGAGTCTTGAAACTTGATGAAGCCTTCCATTCTTGTGCACCATGTGTCAAAATCTTCAGGGGTGATCAGTGGGGACTTGGTCATGGTTCCAGTTTCCACATCAGCTTTTGTGAGAGTAGCCATTTGAGTGAGTGGGTTGTAGGGAGGAGTGAAAAACAAGTTGATTTGGATGGTTAGATCATGCAATCAAGAGCCAAACAAAGCTCTGATACCAATTGCAGGATCGATATTGGTCACTTAACAAGTGGCTTTTCTCTCAAACTCACCTAGAACAACACTCAGAATGAGTCCAGCAAGAGTTGATCACAATATAACAAGTAGCAAATGATAATAAACACAGGAAGTAAATTTTCAAGGTACTTTTATATATTGATTCTCAACTCAAAGGATTACAAGACTCTTGCAAGCACAATCTCTCTATCTATTGAGTTACAATGAGAACTATATATAATACTACCTACAGCCGGATATACTTTGATTCCAGTTGAAAACCTATAACCAAAAGCCTATACTACAAGACTATAGGTTAAGGTATCTCGGATATTTTATCTGAGATTTGGTAGTCAGGACATGTCCCTGACTTACCTTTTGTCACCAACTAAGGTTGGTAACATGTACTATCATAAAAAGGTAAACAGTGGAATAAAGTATGGTCAACTACATGGCTCTTTAGGAAGAAGCCATGCTGTATCAAAAGTCTGTAGCGGAATGTAGAGACCATACTTATGTTCACTGGTTTACAGCAGTGTCTTCCGAAGGTTAAGTTGCTTCGGAAGAATAACTTCTTCCGAAGCCACTTATACTTCGGAAGACTGCTTCTTCCGAGGCTTGGGAATTTCTTCTTTGCCTTCGGAAGTAGAGTTTGTCTTCGGAAGTTGATCTTTTACTTGACTTCAGAAGAACTCTTCAACCTTCGGAAGTTCTCATACTTAGCTTCGAAAGCCTTTGTATGTAGCACCAAAATGGACTAAGTGAAATGGTTTTGGTTGCACCAGCCTTTATCATGATCCAACAAAGGATCATCTCCTAGCAATGTAAGAAGCAATCATGTGTCTCTACATCAACTGCTGAGGCTGAATACATTGCTACAACTAGCTGCTGTGCTCAACAGCTATGGATTCAAAATCAGATGTTAGACTATGGCATCAACTTCATGGAGGCTCCCATTCACATAGACAACAAGAGTGTTATTTCAATAACTGAAAATCCAGTCAAGCACTCTAAGACAAAACATATCGACATTAGGTATCATTTTACTAGAGATATTAATGAGAAAAATCTGATCAAATTAGTCAAAGTTGACTCAAATGAACAATATGCTGATTTGTTCACCAAAGCTTTTGATGAACAAAGATTTATTTATTAAAATACAGCTATTGGGATGATAAATCTTGACTAATTAATTCGTAGCGAATGTTAAGTCAAATGTGTCTATTTACAACTTAAGCCCTGTTACAAAAGGTATTTCTTCAAAAATTTTAATACAAACTCTTCCAAAGAGAAAACCCTTAGTCTTACTCTTCTTCCGAAGGAAAATTTCTCTAATCGAGACAAAGAATTATGCTTCGGAAGAAAACTTGATCATGGATCAACCTTCTTCCGAAGGAAATTTTATACTTCTACGAAACCACATTTTCCCTTCGGAAGCAAAATAGTCTTTATGACAGATTTTGCTTTGGAAGCAAACTTTGGCTTCGGAAGATCATCAGGAGAGAGAAACCTTAAAGTTCTCTCGGATGCAGATATTGTCAAAAGAATACTTTAAAATTGTAACGGAAATATTTGGGTCCCCTCTGCAAAAGTAAGATTTTATTGAAGATTGTTGGAGTATTTTGAATAAAACATCCTTACCGCCTCTGTCAAATCAATCTGCATAGTGTCATTTCACCTTATTGGTTTGATCTTTTACTCCATATTTAAAGGACTCCAACTCTCTTCTATACTTTCTTTACCACTGTGAAAACCTAGCCTACTGTTTTCATTGTAATCTTCAAGCTTGAATCTTCTCCTTCTCAAATTCCAAAACAATGGCTCTAAACCCACAACATAACCAAGTTGCTATCCTTGATTCATCTATGGATAATGGCTTTGCTCAAATCATCCAGTTCCTCACACAATCCATATACCTTCCTGCTCTCACAATAAACCCTACCATCTACTCTAACCATATGTCTGATTTCTGGACAAATGGTCAAAATGAAGTCATCAACAATGAGAGGGTAATTAGTTCGAGAGTCTGTGGACAAGAGATAGTGGGGAGTGAAACCACTATGGGGGAATATTTGGAGCTTCATGATGCTGGAGCTCCAATTGAATTTCCAAAGCCTGATTTAGAAGACGCCTATGCTCAAATGGGATATAGAGGTGATGTCAGTAAGTCTACTGTCTACAAATTCAACTTCTCCTACGACTGGAAGTACTTACTACACATTGTCCTTCATAGTCTGTCTAACAAATTAGGCGGTTGGGATGAAATCCCCTATGAACTAGGCTGTTTAGTTCATGGGTTGGTCAATGGCCTGAGATTCAACTATTCCAGGTTTGTTCTGAATAACTTGAGGGAGAATCCTTATCAAGAATACATTCTACATGTATCCTTGATTCATTCAGCACTTCATCAAATGTGAATTAGACCTGGATAAACTAGAATATAAGGATATTCTAGTGGTTCCTCAAATGCATCCGGGTATGTTCTGAATGCTGAAGAAGATATCCACCAATTTCACTAGAAGGTTCACTCCTCTGCTTCCAGGTATGCTTGAGCCCATGACTCCTAGTGATATCCTTGTCAAACCAACAGGTGATGAACCCACACCAACAATCACCACTCCATTCCAAAAGGCCTCCTTACCTATCAAATACTTTTACCAAAGATGTCCCAAGTGAACCCTTACTCAATCTACTCTGATTGAACAAGTCTCCTCTGTTCAGCCTAAAATGGCTAGAGTGGCACATTGGGCACCCACTCAGCCTGAGGTCCAACCTTCCCCTCTAATTGACCTCAATATTAGTGTAGAGTCTCCTCAGTCTCAACCTGATGAGCCCATCACCCAAACCTCAAGCCCTTAGGATGAGTCACAATACTCTCCTGAGCAACCAAAAAAGGACAGCCACATCACTGACTATGAGTCCTTAGATGTTGACCAAGGTCCCGGGTCATTAGGAATACCTACATTATCCTTCACTTACCTTTTAAACCAAACTGATGAAGATTTCATGTTTCCTCAAAGCTATGAAGTTGATCTATCACACCTATCTCTAGATCAATAGAGCCAAAGGAAACCTCTGATCTCTGACCCACATCAGCAACCAATAACTGAGGTGAGTCCAACCAGTGTGCAGGGGACTCATGTAGGCTCAGCTGCCACTACTAAGAGTCTCTCGTTGAGCTCTCAGGACAGCGGTAATATCAATGAGATTGAGTATACGGCAACTCTACCCATCGACATCTCTGAAAGAGATATCCTTGAGCAAAGGAATCCAAGGTGCCAAGAAACCACTACTGGTGATGAGGATGTACATACTACATATGTTGTCTCATCTCCCCATGATTCTTTACATGAAGATGATGGAAGACTGAAACTCACCATTGAGTACCTGCTCTCTAAGGTCCCAGACCTTGAATTCAAGGTTAGGATCCTAGAAAATAAGTCTGCCACTCAGCAACTTGAGATTAAAGATCTCAAGGCAAAACTACCTGATACACAGATTGAGAAGCATGTCAGGCATGTACCAACTCAAGTTTCTTTAAGTTCTTCCTCTAGCTCATCTACTTCTCAAGATGATGCTACAAAAAAGGGGGAGAATGTACAGAAACAAGCTCATGAGAAACCTCAAATTTCTGAGGAACCTCAAACTTTAACTCTTATAACTTTATCCTCCCTTTACCCTACACAAAAGCAATCATCCACTGTGTTCCCACAACCACCTCCTTTGAGTTTTCAAGTGGATCCAAGGATGCTCATCAGCCTTCACAAATTTTTTACATAATTTGTAATGAGCTCCTCACTTGAACAACCATCCCCTGATGTTGCCATAACCTAATTTGGAGCAAAAGATCTTTAAAGGCTCAGTGCACCACCTACCACTCAGGTGGAAGTTGGTCAACCTAAGGTCACTATGGAACTTGAGATTAACTTCAAACGGGAAATAGGGACTGATGGCCCAGTAACTGCCTCAGTTGGGACAGATGGTGCAACATTAGTTTCTTCTGAAGCAGAAATTTCAGCTGCAGAAGTAATTGTCGAACTATCATCTCTACATGATGAACTGATTCTCACAGAGGCCATTCTTTATCTAGCCTCTGAGGTGAACAGTGAGGACGCTCTTACAACTCCTATTCTTCCACAAATACGTCAAGATCAACCACAAATTTCTCAACCTCATCCTCAGTCCTCTCAACCTCAACCTTTAAAACCAGAATCACCAAAGGAAGTATCTCCTCATGATTACAAAGGTAAGAGGAAGATGACTGATGAGGAACTTCTTGAGGATGAGAGGCTAAACAAATTGAGAAGAAAGGGTAGACTCCCTACTAAAAAGTAATAGGCTGCAAGCAGCAAAGCAGCAGCAATATCTCAGGAGTCTATCAGTGAAAAGAAGAGGTTGAAGGCAATTGATAGACTCGTCAGCCTAGGAGTAGAAGCTGAAGAAATGCTACTACTCCCACTTGATGAGCTTATCAAATTGGAAGAGGCAACCTTGCTGTAAAAAGAAAAGGAGGATGCAGCATGGAGGGCTAAAGATGAGAAGGCAAGAAAGATGAAAGAAGAAGCTGAGTTGAAGAAAAGGAAGGAGAGGATAGCCTTCCTGTGCTCAAGAGGTTACTCTCTGGAGGAATTGAGTCCTCATGAGAATGAGATGATCCTGCTTCTTGTCAACGGAGAGCAGGAACAAATTAGTAAGGAAAGAAAGAAAGCTGCCAGGGAGAAGATAAGAAGGAAAGAAGAAGGAGGAAGAGGCAAAGCTTGCAGCTGCCAAGAAAGTAGGAGATAAAGCCTGGATCAAGGCTTATCTCAGGGCACATAGCTTCACTAGCAGGCAAGTTAGGCCAATGTCAGAGAAGACCCTACAGCGACATGTCAGTGATATCAAAGCTGACATTCACTTAGGAAGAAGGAAGGAGGTATATTAGGAGATACAGAGGATGAAACCCAAACCAAAACCCAAACTACTACCCATAACAACTGAAACCATCACTGAGCCTATACCTTTCTCTTTCCCCATCAAAACCGAACCCATCACTGAACCATACACCCCTGAACCCACACCATCCACACTACCACCACCACCTTCCCTTGCCTCTCAACAACCACCATCACTACATATCCTATAACCCAAAACCGAAACGATACCAAAATCATCCTCTAAACCATCCAAAACTCCAACCTTAGAAGAAATTGGGGAGATCAAAAGAAGACTCAACAACTGTTCAAAAGTGAGTAGCATCTCCTATGAGGGAGGGTTCATCACATTATAATAAATTGATGGATCCTCAAGCTCTCTCACAAGAAATGCCTTCCTAGATCTACCCCGAGAAACCCTACACCAATCACTTAATCTTCTAGCCTTAAGCTCTGGTTCATTAAATGAAGAAGAGAAAGGCTAAGAAGAAAATTGGTAAGCCTGCTGGACACTAGGAATGGGGATAGACTACCAAACTTGCCCCTCATTCCTAGGAACACAATAATCTAGTGGAGGTTTGATGAACCTTCTCACAACTTCATTGTGGAGAGGGAGAATGGAGAGGTAAACAGGTTCAATGCCTCCTCTCAGCTGCACTTAAGAAGATTTGATATTGCTGAGCTAGCAGAGAGACCATTCACCAATCCCTCTAACTCCATGATAGCTATTGGACCAAAAGAACCAATGAGCCAGATCAGAAAAACCACTAAGTCCCACATGACATCACAACAACTGCTGAAGGCTTCATCAGCAGTTTGACAAAGACTGAAGACCTAATAGCTGAAGATCAAAGATCAGAAGAACAACAGCTGAAGATCCCAAGTACTGAAGACAAGTACTGAAGTCTGAAGTACTGAAGAATACAAGTACTGAAGACTTCAAGTACTGATGACTTAAGTGCTGAAGATCAACAGCTGAAGAACTGAAGAACTGAAGATCAACAACTGATGCACAAAGTCTGAAGACAAAGACTAAAGACATCAGCTGATGACAACTACTAAAGTCATCAGCTGATGAAATATCTGAAGATCAAAGTCTGAAGACCAAGTGCTGAAGCTTCAGAGTTTGTCACAACAGCTGAAGAAGTTGTCTTCAGTTGTTGTGATGGTTTTTCTCTTTCAGTAGTTTGTAATTTTCCTACTTACTTTGTGCCTCAGGGTCATATGCCATACCCATACCCCTGCTACTATGTGCCTCATCCCAGTCAAGCTCAAGGACCTTCTGCTCAGCCACCACATGCTCTCCCTGAACCTCAACCTTCCCAATCTCATCATCAACCCCAACCTCAACAACACAGCTTCTTCACCCCAGGAGTTGTTGACTCGAGTAGTTTGCTAGATGATTTATCTGGTCAGGAACAACTATTCCAAGGTGCTGGTCAACATGGTGGTGATCATCCATTTGGGAATCTTGCTCTAATGGCCTTTGAGTCTGCTGATGGGTCATCATCCAATGCTTCATCACATGTATCTTCTGAGGCTAAAGCCAAGCTTTGTTCTGATTCATGCATAACAGCATTTGCTTCTATTAGAGAGGCAAATGTGGCTTTAATTGATAAAAACTTTGAGCTAGAGCAAACCATTTCCAAAAGAAAAGCTGAATTTGAGGCTGTGATTAATGATAAAATAATGAGATTTATAAGCTTAAATGCCAAATCAAAGAGGGTGAGGCTAGGGAAGAGGTACTTCTAGAGCAGTATAGGGACCTCAAGGAAACACTTGCAGCTACCCAGGTAGAGTGTGATCGATGGGTACAATCCTGCAAGGGTTTTGAAATGCTTTTGAGTAAGCAATCAGCTTCCAATGTGAAGTTTGGAATTGGTTATAATCACACTGCTCCTCCAACAGATTATACTTCCAGAGAAGAAGTTGAATCTGATGGAGAGAGCAATAACCAATCCTTCTCATCATGTGACCTACTATCTGATACAGCATCATCAGAAGTAGAAGTTAGCATTCATTTCTCACAGAACCAATCAGTTGATGCTAAAACAGCTGATGGTTCAAATGCTGAATGTCACATGATCAAAAAGTTGATCAACTCAGGTGTTGTCTCTAGAAGTACTAAAAGTACTGGAGAGCAAGTGATAAGACCTAAAGTTCAAACACCAACTACTCTCAGTACTGAAAAGAAGAAAACTGTCAGTAGAAAGGGTTTGAAGACTACTAAAGAGGATGTCAGGAAAGCAAGTACTGTAAAGAAGAAAACTGCAAGTACTGACAGCAAACAGCTGAAGAACAAGTCTTCAGCAGATTCATCTTCTTTAGTAGATGATCAACATAAGATGAAGAAGAAGCCATGTGAAATATGTGGCTTGTTCAATCATCTTACTGATGATTGTTGGTACAAAAGGGGATCCAAACTCAAACAAAAAGAGAAAATTAAAGAGAAAATGAATGAAATGAAAAATGAGTTTGAGTCCAAGTTTGTATCAGCAACATCAAAAGCTGAAACCCCAAAGTCAAAGAAGAAATCCAAAAAGAAGGATGGGGTTAATCAGGTAACAGCTGAGGTTGCTCAAAAGAAGATGATGCAACACAGGAATCCATCATCAGCAAGCCCCAATGTGTCTGAAGAGCTGAAAGCTTTATCACAAAGTCAGACACAACTTGTGATGATGGTTCAGCATCTAATGGGAAGAGCACCAATTAGATGCTTCTGTGTTGAAACCACAGAAAAGGAAATCCAAGCCAAAGGGTTCCTCTTCTACACCATCTCCTTCACCTCAGACTGTCACATATAACAAACCTGTTAGTGTTACATCTGTTGATGAGAACAGACCCAAAACCAAAAGGTTTGGGTCTCTAAAACTTACTAATCTGTTATGATGATTGCATGGTTCTTCAACATGCAAAAGAAGTATCTGGTATGTGGACAGTGGAGGATCGATGCACATGACAGGGAGCAACTCTCTTCTTAATGACTACTCTCAAGGAAAGAAGGGAGTTGTTTCTTTTGGTAATGATGCAAAGGGTTACATCATCGGAAAAGGCTTTGTTTCTAATGGGGAAATAAGGTTTGATGATGTTAACCATGTGGAGAATCTCAAGTACAATCTCTTGAGTGTCAGTCAAATGTGTGATAAAGGCCATGTTGCCCTTTTCACAAGCTAGAACTGTCGGATTCTGTCATCCAAAGTTCTAAATTTGATTGACAAGGTGCTGGATGAATACACTCTCCTGAAGGCCAATAGGCCAAGAAGAGTATATGCCTTAGATCTTTCCAAAGAGATAGATCTAAAAGGCCATCCTTGCCTATTCTCCAAGGCCTCTCCTCAAGAGTCTAATCTATGGCATAGAAGGCTGGGGCATGTTAATTTCAAGAACATGAATCAGCTGATAAACCATGGTTTAGTAAGAGGATTGCCTTTGAAGGAGTTCAAGTGTGAAGACAACTGCACTGCTTGCTTAAAGGGAAAACAACACAGAGTTTCATTCCCTCCAATAGAAGAACCAAAGTCCACTGCCTGCTTGCAACTCTTACACATGGATCTCTTTGGTCCTGTCAGGGTGATGAGCATGGCAAAGAAGAAATACTGTCTAGTAATTGTGGATGATTACTCCAGGTTTGTATGGACTTTCTTCTTGCACTCCAAGGATGAAGCTGCCAAGGCTATTATGAACTTTGTGTTATTTGTGGAGAAGCAGTATTCCCTGCAGGTCAAGTGTGAGGAGTGACAATGGAACAGAGTTTAGAAACCACACACTTGATGACTTCTACCTGTCCAAGGGAATTAAAAGGCAGTTCAGTATTCCCAGAACTCTTGAACAGAATGGAGTGTTTGAGAGAAACAACAGAACTCTCATTGAAGCTGCAAGGTAAATGCTGGCTGACTCAGGTTTGCCACTGACCTTTTGGGCTGAAGCTGTAAACACAGCTTGCTATGTGCAGAATAGAGCCTTAGTGAATCAAAGGTTGATGAAGACTCCCTATGAAGTACTTCATCATTTGGCCCCTTTGATTTCCTTCTTTAGAGCATTTGGGAGTCCTTGTTTCATTCTCAACACTAGCAATCCACTCTAGAAGTTTGCTAGTAAGGTGGATGCAAGGTATTTTGTTGGTTACTCATCAAGTTGCAAGGCATATAGAGTTTTCAACTGTAGGACAAAGATGGTTGAAGAAACTCTGCATGTCAAGTTTAATGAATCTCCAAAGGACAAGATTCCACAAAACCCTGTGGAGTTGTTTGATCTAGACATACTGCAATATGTTCCTTATCAACCTCCAACTGTTGTGCCTGTCAACAGTTCTCCATCTGGTGGTACTGATGATGAAGATGCCAGTACTCACCTTTTCAGGCTTAGTGACAATCTGCCTGAGTCAACTAAACCTGATGCTCCTGTGGCTTCAGCAGCTCCATCCATAACAAATGCTGATGAGATTTCTGCATGCTCTACTTCATTTGAGCTGCCATCTCCTACATGGTTTCAGGAATCTTCATCACCACTTGTTACTGCTGAAGGTCCTACAAACACTTGCACTGATATTATAGTCTATCTAGAGCTGAAGAATCACCCAATGTCTCAGATCATGGGTGATATCAATGCTGGAGTTTCAACCAGGAGTCAATTGTCCAATTTCTGCTTATATGCTCTCTTCATCAGTCAGCAAGAGCCAAAGAACTACCATGTTACACTGAGAGACAATGGATGGGTTGAAGCAATGCAGCTTGAGCTTCTTCAGTTCAAGAAACAGCAAGTGCGGGAGCTTATTCCTTTACCCCAAGGGAAGTGTGCAATAGGCACTAAATGGGTATTCAGGAACAAAACAGATGAAAAGGGCCAAATAGTTAAGAACAAGGCCAGGTTGGTTGTCCAGGGGTTTGCACAAGAGGAAGGCATCGATTATGATGAAACCTTTGCCCCTGTAGCCAGACTGGAGGCAATTAGATTGTTCTTAGCTTATGCTGCCTTTCATAGTCTTAAGGTTTATCAAATGGATGTCAAAAGTGCCTTCTTATATGGTAAAATAAAGGAGGAAGTTTATGTGTGTCATTGAGGACAATAAACATCCTGATTGGGTGTATAAGCTTGATAAGGCTCTTTATGGGCTGAAACAAGCTCCTAGAGCCTGGTATGAGACACTATCAACTTTTCTTCTGGAGAATAATTTCACTACAGGCACCATTGATAAAACCTTATTCATAAAGACTATAGGACAGCATAAGCTCCTTGTTCAAATATATGTTGATGACATCATCTTTGCATCCTCTGATCCATAATTGTGTGATGAATTCACAAAGCTCATGAAGCAAAAGTTTGAAATAAGTGCTATAGGAGAATTACAGTTCTTTCTAGGGTTGCAAATCAAACAAGGGCTGATGGTATCTTTATTCATCAGTCCAAATACACCAAAGAGTTGTTGCATAAGTTTGATTTACAAAACTGTAAGCCCTGCTCTACTCCCATGAGCAGCATCACACAACTGGATGTCGATCAGAAAGGTAAAGCGGTTGATGAAACCCTTTACAGTTGTATGATTGGGTCCTTGATGTACCTTACAGCTTCTAGACCAGATATCATGTTTGCAACATGTGCCTGTGCTAGATTTCAGGCTGCACCTAAAGAATCCCATTTGATTGCAGTCAAAAGGATCTTTAGATATCTGCAAGGTATCCAATCACTAGGTCTTTGGTATTCAACTGGGCATTCCTGCAAATTAGTTGCTTTCTCTGATAGTGACTATGCAGGATGCAAAGTCACCAGAAAATCCACTTCTGGTGGTTGCCAATTCCTAGGTAATTGTTTAGTTCCTTGGCAGAGTAAGAAACAAACATCAATTGCTACATCCACTGCTGAAGCTGAGTACATTGCTGCTGCAAGTTGTACTTCTCAGGTACTCTGGCTTCAGAACCAACTTTTGGATTATGGCATTACAGAGACTAAGACTCCATTATTAATTGATAGTGCTTCAGCTCTTTGCATTGTTAAAAATCCAGTCCAGCACTCTAGGACCAAACATGTAGAGATCAGACATCATTTTATTAGGGATTGCTATGAAAAAGGTCTGATTGATCCTAAGTTTGTGCCTAGTGCTGATGAGCTTGCAGACATCTTTACTAAGCCTTTAGATATTGCCACATTTCAAAATTTGGTACTAAGGCTTGGTATGCTGCAGCTAGAATAATTTGACTAATACTGATGTTCTCAGTTCATAAGTACTGATGAGCATTAGTATGCAAAGGTCATATATAAGTACTGATGAGTAATTTCGTCTTCAGCATTTTCACAACTACTGAAGACTAACATGCTTCAAAGTACTGAAGTACACTATTTGTTGAAAACAACTGATGTAGTTACAACTACTGATGTGGTTATAACTACTGATGAACAATTTTCAAACAAATAAGTACTGAAGAACAAATTTTGTTCACAAGTACTGATGTGTAATCTTACACAAGTACTGAAAGACAAAATTTGTTCACCAGCTCTAAAGAATAATTTATCAGCACTTATGAACATCTGATCACAAGAGCTGAGGAATAAAATATTCACAAGAGCTGAAGGGCCAATGAAACATCTGAAAGTCAGCCAAAGAGCTGATGAGTAAATGTGGATGTCAGAATGAAACAACTGAATTGACGAAAACAGCTGATAAGTAACTTTACTCTTCAGCTGATACCTACATCTGCTGTTTCATACCCAAACAACTGAAGGACAAAACCATGTCTTCAGTAGTTTCATAACTACTGATGATTAACACCAAGTCCTCAGTTGTTTACAACAACTGAAGCAAAACTATGTCTTCAGTAGTTCATAACTACTGTTGTCAGTAGTTTACAGCTACTGAAGGCTAACACCAAGTCTTCAGTTGTTACAACGTCTGAAGATGAAAACCATGTCTTCAGTAGTTTATAACTACTGATGACTCACAACAAGTCTTCAGCTGTTTACAACATCTGAAGGACAAAACCAAGGTCTCAGTAGTTTAAACTACTGAAGACTAACACCAAGTCCTCAGATGTTACAACCACTGAAGGTTAAAACCACGTCATCAGTCGTTTCAACAACTGATGACTAACACCAAAACCTTCAGTAGTTTTCTTTCAGCCTTTGCCATACCCTATAAATACCCAACCTTCAGAGCTTTTCATTCTCACTTGACCAAACTTTCAAAAACCTCTGAAACTTCCCATACACCATTAATGGCGACCATCCAACTCAAACCTCGACACAACTGCGTCGCATACCTTACGAAATCGCCATTCTGGTCAATATTCCACCATGTCGTCGATCTGATGACCGCTTCACCATACCAAACGGCCTTCCTAATCAACCCCACGATATACACCGATTCCCTATCGGAGTTCTGGATGAACATAACCGTTCAAACCGGAGTGAACGATGGCGAGGTCTCTCTCCGGTCGTCCGTGAACAACCACCCAGTGGTCATTACTCCAGCTACAATCCGACAAACCCTAAAGCTGGAGGATGCCACTTTCCCAACCTCTTACCCCAAAGGCACCCTTGATATCTCTTTCACTGCCAATGACTATCAGGGTGACCTCGCTGCTTCCACTTTGTTGAAGAAACATTTCCTAGATCCTCAACGCCTTATATTTCATATGGTGAATGTTTGTCTGGCCCCAAAAACATCCTCATGGGACCAGATGTCCACAAGGTGGCAACAGGTATTGTACTCTATCTTTGAGAAACAGCCACTTAATTTTACTGAAATACTATTCTTGGAACTCAAAGACATGGCCTCAAAACCATTTGCAAACTGTTGGATTTTATATCCTCAGTTCATTATGGCCATGATAGAGAGCCATCTTAATGCTGAGGGACTTGTTGGCACTGGGGTCAATGCCATGGCTGTTTTAGCTAAGGTATACTCCAGGCACAACACCAACCACACCCTTAAAAAGGCTGCCAAGCTGCGAAAACCCACACAGCTGGAACCCACAGCCTCCACCTCACAATCCAAGTCCCCACCAAACCCAAACCCAAAAGAAAACCCAAAAAGGCTACTCAGGGAGATGAGTCCCCTGAGGATGCCCCTGCAACACAAACGCAGGCAGTGACTGCTGGCCAGATTCTCCCAGCAGTCACCATGACTCCACCTACCACAACCGCACAGGTTTCCTCTCAACAGAAGCCTGATGCAACCATTTCAGGGGCTGCCACAAATCTAGAATCTTTCTCAATTGAGAAGATTGCCATTGAAAAGCACATTCCTCCCCATGTGCACTCTGCTTCTAGCCCATCACCCACTGAAACCGCCCCACAAAGCCCTACCCTAATAATCGCCAATGTGTTGACCCATCTAAACACTCCACCCTCTCCCAGAAACCAATTATCACTGGGGTATCTCCAACCGAAGAGAGGGTGGACATAAGTGTTAGTGGGAGCCCACAACACCGACAATCACATATCTCATCCCCAGTATGGCTAGGGAGATAGGATATTCTGGTGAGGCTGCCACTTCCCTTGCATCAACATCTGAGCAGGGAGAAGCTGGTACCATCAATAAGACCTCACCAGAGGCAACTACCAATGATGGATCCAATCCGGAGGCTGGAAGTCCCCAGTACCAAGACAAAGGGGCACATGCAACTACTGAGCCACACTCAGTGCATGTACATCCTGACACTGTCAGGAGGTCAGGTGATTCAGTGCAAACTGATGATTACCTGAGCTTCTTCTTTGATGTGGTCGCTCAAAACACCATCCTAGAGGATGAGGTTAGCAGACTCAAAGAGCTGCTAGCTAAAATATCTCAGGATGCAAGTCCATCTGCCACCATAAACCCACAGATGGCACCTTCACCCGAAGGTCTCACATACACTCAACCACTCCCACAAACTCAGCCACCTGCCTCTGCTTCTGGCACTAGTTCTCAGGAACAGAACCCTCCTGAGCAACTAGTTGCTATCTTCCAAAAATCCCTGCCCCTCATCACACCAATAATCACAGACATTGTGATGAAAACCCTTGATGAGAGGCTTCCCTCACAAATACAACCCATGGTGGAGGTTGTTGTAGCTAAGACACTTGCAGATAGTCAAACCCCAACCAATGCACCCAAAAAGGGGGAGACATCAGTGCAAGCCAAGAGGAAGAGGGTAGAGGAGGAGAAAGAAGTAGGGAGAGAGGAGGAAAACGAGAGGGAGATGATTGAGGGGACTGTGAAGGTGAAGGGGAAGGAGAAGGTGAGGGAGGAGAGAGCTGAACAGATAGAAGTGGCTGAAATCCAAAAGGATTTTAGTGTCACTTATAAAAAGAAGATAGGAGAGAAGGAGGGAGAGAAGGTGGATACTGATCTAGCAGTCCTAGTCAAGGAGGCTGATGCTGAGCATAGCCGATCAATGGACTCTGTCATTGATCAGTTGTTCAGGTAAGGCTTTGACATGGACACTGGCATGCTAGATCAGGAAATTAGGAAGATGGAGATAAAGGAGATAGGATACCCATGGACCACTTATAGCCAAGAGGAAAGAAAGAGACTCGAGGCTATGAGTAGGTTTATTTCGAAGTATCTGGGGAGACCAGTCCTAGACGTGAAGGCTTGGACCAGGGACAGAATCTTGGCTATAGCCACCAAGATCTTTTCGGCTGGTGATTTTACCAAGGGACTGGTCGCAGAAACCCTTTCAGAAGCCGGTGCTGGGAACAGGACTTTGCTAGTCAAACAGACTAAACCTGGCCTCATCTTTAGATTGCTAACAAAGCCTGCCCAAATTCCCACACCAACAACCCAAACACAACCCACAAAACCAACCCCTTCACCATCAAACCTATTGCCGATGATCCACCCTTGCAGAAGAAGAGAAGGGTGTTGAGGCTGCAAGAAGAAGAAGAAGAGGAGGATGAGGAGGATAGACTGCCTCTTTCTGCAGTCATATCCTTGCCGCGAGACATATCTAAACCCATCACTCCCACCTCACAGATGGAAGCTGTGAGGGTTAAGATAGAAGAAGAAGAGCAGCAGAAACGTCATGATGAAGAAATGCTGAAAAGCATTGACAAAACTTATGCTGGTTCTACTTCTATAATCAACATGAAGAAGGAAGCTCTGAGACTCTACACTCTCAAACAAACCTTCCAATATCAAAGAGATTGCGTGAGGACTTGGCCTGATCCTAGGGTGGCTCACCGGATTAAAAGGATAGATATACCAGTGAGATACAAAGGCCAAGTGAAGAGGATCGTAGATGAAGTGATCACAGTGGCCATTGTAATAACACCCTGGGAGATTGTAGAAGATTTCAAGACAGCCTACGAGACTAACCAGCCACCCCAAAAGTTATTGGAGAATAGGGTGGTCAAGAAGGGGTTAGTCTACAAGAGGCTTGAGAACTTCAGACAAGATGAGCTCAACCTGCTACTTGAAGGCAAACATCCTGATGAATTCGCCTATAGGCAGATGACAACAGTTGAGCTCAAAAACGGTGGACAGGCCAAGTATGTCTCGGAGCTATATGGGCAGGAAGGGTTATTTGAAGGTGAGGCTGAGGATCTGTCCATGGAAGAACAAATGATATTCCTCAAAGCCTACACCAGAGAATCCTACCGTCTCATATATGGGAAGTAGGTCTCATGGATGGGACAACAGCCCTGTGTCCAGTTCCCCAAGACAGGGTTCCCATCCATACTATGCCAATCAAATCTCAGAGACCTCTTCCCAGGCCAGTGCTTACATGGGTCATCTTCTAAGCTGATCAAGAAGGAAAAAGACCAATCATTCTGCCATCAATAAGTGGGACCAATAAATTGGTTAGAGGTTTTGGCTGCATTGGTTTAGGGGGAGTTTGTTGGACCAAAAGAACCAATGAGCCAGATCAGAAAAACGTCTAAGTCCCACATGACATCACAACAACTGCTGAAGGCTTCATCAGCAGTTTGACAAAGACTGAAGACTCAATAGCTGAAGATCAAAGATCAGAAGAACAACAGCTGAAGATCCCAAGTACTGAAGACAAGTACTGAAGTCTGAAGTACTGAAGAATACAAGTACTGAAGACTTCATGTACTGATGACTCAAGTGCTGAAGATCAACAGCTGAAGAACTAAAGAACTGAAGATCAACAACTGATGCACAAAGTCTGAAGACAAAGACTGAAGACATCAGCTGATGACAACTACTGAAGTCATCAGCTAATGAAACATCTGAAGATCAAAGTCTGAAGACCAAGTGCTGAAGCTTCAGAGTTTGTCACAATAGCTGAAGAAGTTGTCTTCAGTTGTTGTGATGGTTTTTCTCTTTCAGTAGTTTGTAATTTTCCTTTTCAGTAGTTTGTACAACAGCTGAAGAGTTTGTTCTTCAACTGTTATAGTTCAGTAGTTGTAACCGACTGAAGAGCTTGTTCTTCAGTCGTTGTATCTTTCAGTAGTTTCTTTTCAGTTCTTGTAATAGTTTAAGACTTAGCATTTTGTAAGAAGATGTCAGCTGTTGTGACATCTTCAGTAGTTTAGTTCGTTATCAGTAGTTTGTTAATAACGGTTTGATGTCACTATCAAGTGACATCAGCTGACGTCATTCTGCCTATAAAAGGTAGATGACCTAATTGTAATCCTTGCCGAAACGTGTGATTCAATAGAAAACACCTTTTTGCAGAATTGTTCTCTCTCTCTGTAATTTTGCTGTTACATGCAAAATCCTTTGTGTTCTTGCTTATTTGTTTAATCTCATGCTAAATCCCCGTGAATACAACCTAATTGATCAAACTAGAGGCTGAGATCCTGTCAATAGCTGCTCACATCAGAAGATTTATTGACAGCCTTCATCTTGCCGATTAAACAAAAGGCAATAACTGAAGAGGAGTTAAAAGTTGAAGAAGGAAGTGTAGTTTTGGTAGCATCAGCCTAAAGGGAATTTGTTGGATCTATTGAGGCTGATGCAACCAAGAACAACACTTAGAAGAAATCTATACAAACTAAGAAAAGTCTTCCAAAGGCAATGCTGTAGCTTCCGAAGGAAATGCTGCAACTTTCAAAGCTTCTATGGTGATCTTCTGAAGAGCTTCTGAAGAGCTTTCGAAGGATGAACTCAGTCTTCGGAGACTTAGAAGATCTCCTTCCGAAGTAAACACTTAAAAGAATGAAGACAGAGTCTTCCAAAAACAAAGCCTTCCGAAGACAAAGCCTCGGAAGAAGCTATGTTTTCTGAAGTATAAAATGGTTTGGAAGAACTGTTGGGTTTGTTAGAACATAAAATCATAGTTTAACCATTTAAACTTTCAGAAAACGCAGCGGAATTACAACTTTATAAACCCTTTTATAAGCTGAAAAATATGTTCATTAGATGACCATATTAATGTATAAGACAAACCCAAAGAACAAAAGATCATTTATGTGAATATGCAAGCTATGAACATATGTAAATGCACATAAAATCACAGCTATATAGAGCTGTGATTCTACCTTACTGCAGCAGCAAAAGCCGACCAAAAGAGATGTTTGGTGAAGATGGAGATGTCCAAAATGCAGCCAAGACTTCAAGGATAGAAGTCCTCAAGCTAGTATACCCCAAGCTCCTTGCAAACACCTTCTTGTTAGGTAGAAATCACCAAAACAACACAAAACACTTCAATGAAAACCCTAAAAATGTTGCTGCTGGATCCTTAGCTAGAGAGAGATATGAGAGTGTTTTTGTGAGTTGTTTGCATGTAGAGATGATGAGAAATAAGAGTCTCTCTTATGCTAGTTAGTGGAGCATCTTTTAGAACCCAAGACAAGTCAAGTGTGTAGTGTTCAAGAGAATAAGTTGCTAGTGGAAACACATGACAAGCATGTGTGTCTTCCACTCATGAAGTCACATGGGACGGTTTCCTCAAGCAAAAAAGGAGAGATTTTCTTTTTTTTCTTATTCTCTTAAATATTAATACACACATGTATATATTGCCTACTCTTTTAACTAGTTTATACAATTAACCAACTAATTGTATAAGTAGTATATTCTCATTATTATTTGGTATTATACAACTTATTTAAATAACACTTCAAATAATATTATTGAACAAAATATCCTAATAATTGTTCCATCTCATATGCAACTTATTTAGAAAACCCATTTTCTAAATTGGTGTAAATATTTAATTGCATGATCATATCATCAATTAAATATTAATTGGTGTTTGCTAAGCTTGTTATTGGGTATAACCCGACTTGGATCATAACGTACTAACCACATCAATATTCTAAGTGTCTTGGGCACATAGAATCCTACAATCTCCACTTGCCCAAGATTCATAGAAGATTGATGCAAGCAGTAAATGACGCATAACAACGGTTTACTACCCTTAATACGCATGACTTATGGCCATTCAATAACATCATCCCATTCGAGTACCCTACTTGAAATGATTTAGGTGAATCAATCATCTATCCTTTTGTTACAGATGTCATGTTAAATCTAAGGACACAGAATGATCATTCCTTGTTAATTTAACTTAATCAGGCCTTAGACATCTAACTCTCAACGAATAAGAGGAACAAATTCCATCTTGACTACATACATTTCTCACAAACACCTCGTGTTATACCTGAACATACCCTTATGTACTGTCCACTATTTCATGACAGTGAAGAATTAGCTCAAGGTATAATACTTGGTGAATATCAAAACCCAATATGTATCTCAGGTCGAAGGATACCAAATGATATTCACCTTTACTCAAATTTACTTATGATCAATCGATAAGATTCCATGTAGTAAAATTTGAGATGCGGGTTAGTCCAATAGTTGTATCCCACAAATATCTATGAACCTTGGTAGCAACCCATTGCTCTATATTCATCCTTATGAATATCAACCAATCCAAGTTCATAATAATCTTACCCTCACACTTGTTCCCACAAGTATGAATGACTACGGACATTTAGAGTAATTAATTTACTCATGGATTAAACATGTTAAATTGGAACATTAATTGAAACATTATAACCAAATAATTTTATTCAAATAATAAAGAGTTCCATATATTGAAATACAAAATTTGATCAAGTCCAATCACTAGAATATCAAAGTCCTAAGGCATAAGTGTGACTTTCATGCTTTGACCTATCCAGGAGCTTCGTGAATGGATCCGCAATGTTTTGATCGGTATGAACATTGCGAATACATGTCTTCCCCTTTTCAACTTCATCCCTAATGTAGTTGAATCTCCATTCAATGTGCCAAGTCTTTTGATGAGCACGAGGTTCCTTGATTTGAACAATAGCACCTTCGTTGTCACAAAAGATTTCTAGGGGGTCTTGAATGGTAACAACAACCCCTAGATCAGCAATGAACTTCCTAAGCCACGCAGCTTCTTGAGCTGCCAATGAAGCGGTGATGTATTCTGATTCTGTTGTAGATAGTGCCACTACATCTTGCTTTGAGCTCTTCCATGAGACTGCTCCTCCATTCATAATGAAGACATATCCCGACTGTGATCGAGAATCATCTCAATCAGTTTGGAAACTCGCATCCGTGTAACCCTTACAACGAGCTCCTCGTCACCAGATCCATATATTAAGAACATATCCTTAGTGTTTCTAAGGTATTTCAAAATACTCTTAACAGCCATCCAATGACTATTACCAGGATTCTGTTGATATCTGCTTATCATGCTTAGAGCACATGACACGTCCGGCCTAGTACATATCATTGCATACATGATGGATCCTATAGCAGATGCATATGGGACTCCATTCATTCTTTCTTGTTCAACCTTTGAACTAGGGCATTGAGATGAGCTCAATATAGTCCCCTTTTGAATAGGCACTAAACCTTTCTTAGAATTCTCCATCTTGAACCTTTTCAAGATCTTTTCAATGTATGTACTTTGGTTTAAACCTATTAACCGCCTTGATCTATCCCTATAGATCTTTATTCCTAAAATATAGGTGGCTTCACCAAGATCCTTGATGGAAAAACAGCTTCCAAGCCAGGTTTTTACACCTTCCAAGATTGGAATGTTGTTTCCAATTAGTAGAATGTCATCGACATATAATACAAGGAAAGTAATAATGCTCCCACTAGCTTTCTTATATACACAAGCTTCATCAGCGTTTTTGATGAAGCCAAATTTCTTTACTTCATCATCAAAACGGTGATTCCAACTTCTTGATGCTTGTTTCAATCCATAGATTGATTTCTTTAACTTGCATACCTTGTTAGGATGTTTTGGATCGACAAAACCTTCAGGCTATTTCATGTGGACATCTTCCTCAAGATATCCATTAAGAAAAGTGGTCTTGACATCCATTTGCCAAATCTCATAGTCATAATATGCTGCTATGGCAAACAATATCCTGATAGACTTTAGCATTGCCACAGGCGAAAAGGTTTCATCATAATCAACCCCTTGAGTTTGAGTGAAACCTTTTGCTACAAGTCTAGCTTTATAGGTATCCAAGTTTCCATGCATATCGGTTTTCTTTTTGAAAACCCACTTACTTCCAACTATCTTGGACTTAAGAGGTGGTGTAACCAATTCCCAAACTTGGTTATCATACATGGATTGCATCTCAACGTTCATGGCTTCTTGCCATTTGTCAAAATCAGGTTTTAACATTGCCTCTTGGTATGTGGTTGGTTCATCCGAATCTACCACGTAGCATCCATCCATGGAAAAATCCATATCTCTCAGGAGGAACACTAATTCTACCAGATCTGCGAATGTTTTGTGTATTTTGATCATCTACATGATCATTCTCAACATCCTCATGTTGATTGCTAGTATCAACCAATTGTGTATCGTCTTGTGAATCTTGAACCTCTTCAAGTTCCACTGCTCTTCCACCAGTTTCTTCCGAAAGAAACTTAGTTTCCAAGAACTCTGCCTTTCGAGCAACAAACACTTTCTGTTCTGTCGGATCATAGAAATAATATCCATACAATCTCTAGGATATCCAATGAAGATACACTTTGTGGATCAGGCTTCTAGTTTGTTTTGAGTGTGTTGCTTAGGATAAGCATCACACCCCCAAACTTTTAAATATGATAACGATGGAACCCTTCCATGCCATATTTCAAAAGGTGTCCTTTCCACTTTCTTGGTTGGGGCCATATTTAAAACACGAGCCGTGGAGAGCAACGCGAAACCCCAAAATGATAGAGGTAGTGTACTTCTAGCCATCATAGATCGAACCATATCCAATAGAGTCTGATTCCTCCTCTCATACACACCATTATGTTGTGGTGTTCCATGTGGAGTAAGTTGTGAGACAATCCCACAACTTCTAAGATACTCCTGAAATTCACTACTTAGGTATTCACCTCCTCTATCTGTACGAAGAATCTTGACCATTTTGTCGAGTTGATTTTCTACTTCATTGTTGAAGATTTTAAACATTTCAAAAGATTCATGTTTGTGTCTTAACAAGTACACATACCCATAATGACTATAGTCATCGGTAAAGGTAATGAAGTATCTTTCACCATTCCTAGTTATTGGTTTAAAAGGTCCACATACATCCGAATGTATGATTCCTAATAAATCCTTTGCCCTTTCATTAGTCCCACTAAAAGGGACCTTTGTCATTTACCTTGTAAACAAGGCTCGCATACATCAAATGAATCATTTTCATTAGTTTTCAAAAGACCATTCTTTTGGAGTTTTTGCATACGATTCTTGTTTATGTGACCAAGGCGACAATGCCAAAGATAGGAATCACTCAAATCTAATTTGAGCTTTTTGGAGGTTGCTTGGTACATTGAGCTATCGTATGTTGTGTTTTCATGAACCAATTCATAAATACCATTACAAGGTATAGCTTTAAAATAAAACATATGATTGAAAGAAACATGAATATCATTGTCAACAAACTTGAAATCATAATCACATTGTCTTAAACAGGAAAAAAAAATAATGTTCCTAGTTAAACTAGGAGCATACAAAACATTCTTTAAAATAACTTACAAACCACTTGGAAGCTTCAAAATGTAGTCTCCTTGGGCTTCCACGTGAACCTTTGCACCATTCCCCATGAAGAGACTAATTTCCCCTTTTGCGTAGTGCTCACTTCTTTTGAAACCCTACAACAAATTGCAAATATGAGTTCCACATCCGGTATCTAGTACCCATGTGTTAGAAGAAATAACATTTAGCTCAACATGTATCATAAAGATTGTACCTGAGGTTTGCCCCGCATCCCTCTTTTCTCTCAATGCTTTGAGATAGACCGGGCAATTGCGTTTCCAATGGCCTACCTCACCACACTCAAAACACGGGTCATTTTGAGCAACCTTTTGCTTCTTTTCTTTTGGTTTGGGTGGTTCCACTTTTGCTTTTCCTTTTCCCTTCCCCTTGACGTGCCCCTTCCTCTTGCAACACTTGCCCTAGGGTCGGGGAGGTGCCTTTTCCTACTACCTCCTTCATTGATCGTAAGGACCGGTAGAACCTTTCTACCCATGCCCGCCTCGGCCGTTTGAGCATTGAGTGAAGCTCACCAATGCTCTTGTCCCATCCATTCATGTTATAGTTCATAACAAAGCTATCAAACTTCTTGGATAGTGAGTTGAGGATCAAATCCGTTGCCAATTCATTTGACACACGACAGTTAAGCCTTTCGAGGCAATCAATGTGGCTCTTCATCTTAAGAACGTAAGATGACACCGATTGGGTCTCGTCCATTCGACATGCATGGAGTGCTCGAACCGTTTCAAAGCGCTCCACCCTTGATTGTTGTTGGAACATTTCCTTCAACTGGGTGATCATGTCATAGGCATTGTGGTTCTCAAAGCCCTTTGCAAATCAGGAATCATACTTGCTAGCATGAGACATGCGACTTGCACAGAGTCCTCGGTGTACTTGACCTACTCGGTAAAGGCCTCATCGTCATTTTCATCGGGTGATCGGGAATGGGATCGTCTAACACATAGGACTTCTTTTCGTGCTTGAGAACGATTCTCAAGTTTCGGTACCAATCCATGAAGTTCCCATGGTTTAGACGTTCCTTTTCAAGGATTGTTCTTAGTGATAGGTTATGGACGGTCGGGTTTGTGTTGTTGTTGTTTGCGGCCATTCTACAAAATTAACAAAGTTCTTATTAGTATTTTTAAAAAAAATTACATTTTAATCATTATACCCTTTACGTCTCATAGACAATTAATAATTAAAATCTAGAATCCAACGTTACATTTAAACATCGGTTAGGTGACCTTTATCCCTTTATTTAAATTAACAAAGTAGTCAACGTTTTGACAATTGTAACATATTACAATTTCTAGTGTATGGGTTCGGTTAAACATCTTATGTTTGTTTGGCATGTTTATCCCATCAACACCCTTTGTACGTCATGCTTCAGTGATCCTAATGCATGATTTCCAAATTAAGTCATCCTACTTAGACATAAGTTCCCTCTAATGTGGTTAGGTGACCTTTATCCCACATCAAGTTCTCAAAATGATTAAGTGGTTAGGTGACCTAGTTTCAACCTAATATTTGGTTTCATAATTCAAATACATGCCTCAAACCATTTTATTATAAAATCATTAATCCTTTTTAATAACCTTTTATTAACTTTTAATGATTAAGAACCATCAATTTTCAGCTTGTTAAGTTTGTTAATGAGTTTGTAATATATGTCTAAATATCAACCAAACAATCAAACAACAAACATTCAAACAAGCATAAACATGAGTGCATAACCATAGCTACTAAATTGACAACACTTGTTTGCCATCACAAGTGTTATCATAAGGTCTTTCTTAAGGGTTTGTAATGACACATTATATGTGTCCATGGACTCCCACTTGAATCCATATCTAAATACTTCAAGGTCCATGTCTTTGATTTCCATCTTTGGGTCTTGATCTTGTGCATCTTCCTTTTACAAAATTATATCCTAATATATTTTTCTAATAAAAAGAAATGCACCTAATCTATTTATTACATAACCAAATGAATAAATAATTACAGCCCAAATAATAAACATAAATATTACAACCCAATTGAATGAATTAAAACAACCATTCCAATCATCCAAATAACATAAGGCCAAAGGCTAGGTTTGCACTATCATATGAACAATCATAAACATTATTCAATAAACAAAATAAACCCCATCAAACCCTAAATTTTCAGCAAACATAAACTGAAAATTTGGGTTTGTTTGTCCAAACAAACAACAACAAAACATATCAACCAATTGACATTCCTATCTTTCAAAGTTTAATCATAAGCATGAAGATATAACTTTGAAAGACTTGGGGTTTATTAAATCAACCAAAATCAGCCCTAATTAGTTGATTAACAACCTTTAAAATGATTTTTAAAGGATAAGAACAAGCAAGCTATTCACATAACCGGCTCTTGATGCCATTGTTGGGTTTGTTAGAACATAAAATCACAGTTTAACCATTTAAACTTTCAGAAAATGCAGCGGAATTACAACTTTATAACCCTTTTATAAGCTGAAAAATATGTTCATTAGATGACCATATTAATGTATAAAACAAACCCAAAGAACAAAAGATCATTTATGTGAATATGCAAGCTATGAACATATGTAAATGCACATAAAATCACAGCTATATAGAGCTGTGATTCTACCTTACTGCAGCAGTAAAAAGCCGACCAAAAGAGATGTTTGGTGAAGATGGAGATGTCCAAAATGCAGCCAAGACTTCAAGGATAGAAGTCCTCAAGCTAGTATACCCCAAGTTCCTTGCAAACACACCTTCTTGTTAGGTAGAAATCACCAAAACAACACAAAACACTTCAATGAAAACCCTAAAAATGCTGCTGCTGGATCCGTAGCTAGAGAGAGATATGAGAGTGTTTTGTGAGTTGTTTGCATGTAGAGATGAATGAGAAATAAGAGTCTCTCTTATGCTAGTTAGTGGAGCATCTTTTAGAACCCAAGACAAGTCAAGTGTGTAGTGTTCAAGAGAATAAGTTGCTAGTGGAAACACATGACAAGCATGTGTGTCTTCCACTCATGAAGTCACATGGGACGGTTTCTTCAAGCAAAAAAGGAGAGATTTTCTTTTTTTTCTTATTCTCTTAAATATTAATACACACATGTATATATTGCCTACTCTTTTAACTAGTTTATACAATTAACCAACTAATTGTATAAGTAGTATATTCTCATTATTATTTGGTATTATACAACTAATTTAAATAACACTTCAAATAATATTATTGAACAAAATATCCTAATAAATTGTTCCATCTCATATGCAACTTATTTAGAAAATCCATTTTCTAAATTGGTGTAAATATTTAATTGCATGATCATATCATCAATTAAATATTAATTGGTGTTTGCTAAGCTTGTTATTGGGTATAACCCGACTTGGATCATAACGTACTAACCACATCAATATTCTAAGTGTCTTGGGCACATAGAATCCTACAAGTACTTATTCTTCCGAAGCCATTTTAACTTCGGAAGAATCACAGTATGAACCAGTAGACAAAGCATGGTCCTGTTAGGACCGTGTACGTACGGAGTAGTAACTGATTCAACGTGTAACCGAATCAAATAGCACGGAATTCTATTTGATTGGCGATCCAATCAGGGAAACTGTTAATCTGATCAAAACTAACGATTAGAATACGTTAAGAATAGAGTAGGAATGATCTGAAATGTTCTATGAACTTGGAAGGGACGTTCTGGACGAACTTGGACAGCTAAGGTTGTGAATTCTCGAAGTGTTCTATTTTCCACGAATTAAGTGGTATTTATAGGTTACAGCTTTCATTCGTATGACTGAATCATGCGTATGGCTCAGTCGTGCGACTGAGTCGTGCGATTGGTTCATTCGTACGATTGAGTCATTCTTATTACTCAATCGTGCATATGACTCAATCGTGCATATGATTCAATCACCTGGTTCAGTCGTGTGATTGAAACATTCGCATGGTCCAATCGTGCGACTGAATCATGAGACTTAGTTAAATACATTCCTGAACATTTAACAATTCAGAACTATGTCTAACAACTATAAACCTATATAACATGTTCGTATAAGCGTGTAACATACAATAATATAAATATATAAAACATTAAACAACTAATACACAATCAATCAAAGAGTTTTTCATTACATTGATCAAACATTACATATGTGTAACAAAATGAAAGTCAATTACATTTAAGCTCACTAGACCTAGAACTAGGGACATGTGTACCAACAAACTCCCCTTAGACCTAGTTCTATCTAATCTTTGACTCCCTTTGTAAACTCTTCGAATCTCTTAGCTCGTTCCTCTTTCGAAACCCCAGCATGGATATTGAGTGCGAAGCATAGACGTATGACATGCTGAAACTGTAGTGCTTGCACTATATCCTGGGTATAAAAAAACAGTGGCCACTTGTATAGAGTATAGACATCTGAAGCTGAAAAGTTGATAAGCCACATTGGGTCGAACACCCTTATTGTGTCCACCGTTCCTTCCCTGTCCAAAACAATGACGGCCTCTCCAGAGCGCCAGTCATAGTACCACCACTTAAAATGTGGGGTAAAGTCCTGTGGCAACTCCCTCAAAGGAATTCTGGACATCGTGCATGGAGGGCGCCACTTCAGGACTATCTTTGGTTGACCGGTGATGGGACTCACCTCAGACCTTTGGAGGTACCTTGTAGCGTGCTGAGGTTTGAAGTTTACCCATCTTGTCCTGTATTCCCTTTTTAGTGTAGCCTCAAACCAGCCTGACATTTTCTTTGGGTCAGCGTAGAGCAACTTAAGGCGTGCCAGCTAGTTGAGCTCGAACCCAGGGAGAGTCTTCAGATCATGATGGAATCTGAAGTACTCGATTCCCCTCTCCCTATTTATAGCATAAACTCCAAGATCCTCAAAATGAGCCCATGCAATAATCTTTCCTGACACCTTCATGTTCTTCTTAACTTATAGAGCTTGGTGTAGGTACTTTGCTTAGCTGTAGCGCGTTGGGCTGGGATCTCAGCAAAGCAAGCAGCCCATTGAGCCTTTCTGATATCGACATCAGTGCCGAGGCTTGGGCTTGGCCAGTTGATGCTTCAGATTCCTTTTCATTCTCACTTAGCTTCTCCAAAACATTACTGCCGAGAGTGTTAACTAGATCTGGAAATACATTTCCCTCTCGATCAACGTATTCTGGATAATGCTGATTGGTAATGTCTTCAATCTCAATCTCCTCAATGTCGTTAAGCTCGTCATCACTAGCATCATCAAACGTTGGAGCATCCTTCACTATCTCATCAGGATTAAGTCGAAACATCTTAGCAAGTTGCTCGTCAGTTAGGTCGTGAATTATTTCTCCTTCTTCAAGAGTATAACTCACAGCCCTTCTGACGATCCCCTGCAGATCAAGAATCATTGTGAGTTGAGACTTGATCTGTTGGAGGGGAGCAACATCGTACTCATCTTGCTGAAATACTGGATCTGCTTGATTTAGACTTGTAACATAACAATCATTAGTATGTAATCAAGATAATCAAACATTAAATAATAAATATTTACATTAATTACATAAACATTGAAAGATGATTCAAGTACAAAAGTTGAATAATAAAACATCTAATCTGTACTTTTGCCTTGAATCTCCTCGTGAGCTTCAGCTGTAGGTGATGATGGAGGGGTTGATGTAGATCCATGGTCTTGTCTTCTTTTTGTTCGTTGTTCCAGACCAGGATCAGCAACATTTGTAGCTGAATCTTCATCATCATCATCATCATTGTGCCCCTCCCTAGCTTGATCATCTCCACTATCATCATCATCTTCATCACTATCATCTTCCTCATCATCACTCTCTTCATCATCACCATCATCTCCATCTCCCTCTCTGATCTTCAAAGGCTCATCCTTAGTGCCCTTTAGTTTGAGCATGATGGTAATCTTGGCCTCCTCCTACTCCTCAATCTTCTTAGAAGATATGACGCTTTGCTCCTGGAGATGGGACATCTCTGATCTCTGTGCAGCAATCTGCTGTACCAGCTGCTTAATCAGGTGAGCCTGCTGAGATATTTGTTGAGATTGTGTAGCAATAAGCTCTACTAGCTGACGAATCTAGGCAGTCTTCTCGTCATCAGCTGCTAACAGCCTTAGCACCATACGGTTCAGTGCTGAGAGCTATTCCTCTACCTCACTTGAGAGAAGAGAGGATCCGGAGGGAACTGATGAGGGTCCGGCTCGGTGTTGGGTGGTGGTAGCTGTGGTGGTGGTGAATATAGGTGGAGGTGTATGGGTAGTGGTTGTGAAAGGTGGAATGGTAGTGGTAGGTGGTGTTGTGGTAGTGGATGGTGGAGTGGTAGTAGCGGTGGCTGTGGAGGTAAGTGTGGTGGCTGAAGAGGTTGTAAGCAGGGTAATCCTCCTTCGCTTCGCCTTCTTCCCGTGGGGCTGAGTCATCCTTTTCAGTCTAGTCCCCAGACCCTCCTGGGCATCCACCAACCACCCTGATGCCTTGCTCCGTAGCAACTACCCGGCTACCCACCATCCTGGTGAGAGGCTCTTCATCTGACTCTTCCTCCTCATCAGGCTGAAAGTCCTAATGGAACCTAGTTGTCTCTAATCCCTCTTGTGGTGATGGTGGACATGTATCATCTGCAGTAGTGGTCTCAAAACCTGTATCTCCACCATCATCACCGTCATCATCATCTGAATCATCACCAGGGAGGACTATGTGCTCCACATCGGAGTCACTGTCATCGTGGCGCCACTTACGCCTTGTCGGCGCCACGTAGTCCTCCCGGGCTAGATGCCCAAACAACCTCCTCACCGGGGGCTTAACCCGCTTGCCCCGGTAAACCTTCATTCTTCCCAATGTCGTGTCGTCCATGACCTCGAGGACGACCAAATCCTCTTTCTCTTTGGTAGCTGGGGCAGCTTCTGATCAATGATCATCTAGATAAACCTCGGGTACATGCAGAAGCTCTCCTTCCTCTTGGCCTCAATGTTCTCCACCAGGTAGGTGAAGTTCATCCTGGAGAAGCTGAACGGGAAGTTCAGCACCAATGCAGCAAACACGTTCTGCATCTGATCAGATAGCTTGCCAAAACCTCCCTTCCTCGAGGCTATTCAATGTACAAGAACATGGGCGAGGTACTTGAACTGGGGGCACAAGTTTCTCTTGTTAAGCATACTTGAGTTAATGTCCCCCGAGTACTTCGCCCTCATAAAGCAGCCACGGACGGTAAGAGGATGTAGTATCGTTGGGCAGTTAGCATCGTCCCCAAATTCCAGAACGGTCCGTATATCTTCCTCGGACAACTCAATGTCTTGTCCAATGATAGAGCTCCGAATAGTGTCAAGCTCTGTTGACCTGTCTATAACAACGTTTTCCTAAAACGCCTGCTGAATCGATCTGTATGGAGCACACTACGCTGAGATCGCTCGGAAGATCCTCGAGTGGTATAGAAAACTGATAATCCTAGAGAAGTCCGCCACATTGCGGGAAGTAAGATCCAGATGAGCACATATATTATGCTTGGTGCTCATGGTCCACCGACTAGCCATCTGTGACATAAAATAGATAAACATTAGTACTTGTCTAAGATAACCAATTTCGGTTAATGAACTTGAAAAATTGGTTTAGTCGTGCGACTGAACAAAGCGACTGAGATCTAGTCATATGATTGAACTATGCGACTGAGATCTAGTCGTACGATTGAGTTCATTCGTATGACTGAGTCATGCGATTGGACTTAGTCGCATGTCTTCTCACGCGTTTACCTCAGTCGTGCGACTGAGCTCATACACATGGTTCAGTCGTGCGACTGAGCTCATACACATGGTTCAGTCGTGCGACTGTGCCATTCGTCCATCTCAGTCGTACGATTTAGCCAATCGGACAGCTCAGTTGCACGATTGAAGTTCATCAGTGTGTCCAGTCGCCTATTCGACTGTTTGACCATTCAAATTCATGTTCTTGAGCAATACTTGATGTTAAACATTGTGACTAGGCTCATTACACTCGGAACAGTCCGATTAAGCATCTTTTAAGTTTAGTTTGATCTTATAGCTCAGTTTAGGTGGTTTATTTGTCCGTAATAGTCCTCGGTTACTGTTAGGTCAAATTTTGAGTGATTCTTGATGTCAATGTTTGGTTTTATTGATGAACCACCTCGATTATTACCTGTATAAACAATATCGAATGTCAGAACACAAGAATATATGGTAAATGTGAATCGAACGAAATTTCGGCGGAGGTTCTTTAAGTCATACGTATAAAGGGCGATTTGGGTGAGCAGAGCGACTGAGGCCGATTCACCTTGTATTTATACTAGGGCAACCTCTAGTCATACAACTGAGCCTAGTCGCATGAGTGAGTCATGCGACTGAGCCTCAGTCGTGTGATTAACCCAATCGTTCACCTCCAATCGTACGATTGAGGTTCATTCGGATGTCTGTCATAGTCGGTCACCTCTAGTCGTGAGATTGGGCTCAGTTGCATGGTCCACTCGTACGATTTGGACTCATTCACATGATCCAATCATACGACTGGTCCATACTTATGGTCCAGTCGTGCGAATGGGCCATACTTGTGACATCTTGACCATTTTACCGTTCGACACTTAGTTCCATTTAACAGTAGATAAAACATTATGAGCAGTTGATCATCTCAGACATGATCAATTTAGATTAAAACCTGTTGATCACCTCAGATGTGATCCATTTATCCACCCGACCACTTCAGACATGATCCATTTAACAACCCAATCATCTCAGACATGATCCTTTACTTTTTCAGAAATAATTTGTTTATGATTAACATTAAGTTCCTTTTATAACATTCACAGAGATGATAACTTAGCACAGTCTGAAACTGACACACTTTACAAATGACTTGAAAAGTAAACTAAATACAAAATGAACATATTTTTGTGATTTTTGATAGGGTAGGGTAGAATAGCCTATTAGCATTAACGTCATACCAAAGACAGATTCATATGGAATCAGACAGGCATAAGCACCATTACTTAGAACTTTTTGTATTAATTGAAATGGAAACTAGCATATTTACATATCACAGCTTTTACTTATCCAGGATTTCTAAGTTCTAACTGGAATCATACTTGATCTGATATGTAACACCCATTGATTTTGATCATCAGGCGGTCCGATCACGACGATTGTCAGTATACTTGTCCACATAAATCCATACACAGTCTTTTGACATACATCAGTGATTAATTAGATGGATTAGGTCAACAAGTGTTTGTGTGTTTCACAGGTATATGGTAATCAATCTTCCTCAGGAGATTTTTGAGCGGTCCGGTAAATAAGAAGAATTGGTTCTAAGAACTTTCAAGGAGATTCTAAGCCTCAGGTCAGTGCCATCGCATAGTAGAGAGTCGCAAACAATAATGAATTCTTAGAACAGATAGATTATGCTAAGCCTCAGGTCAGTGCCATCGCACAGCAGAGAGGCGCAATACCTATCTTCTTCTTTGAGCAATATACTATAATATACATTTATTTCTATGACGTTTGTCATCTTTTTGCTCTAATTTTCAGGTCTTTGCACACATTTGTGGCATTCAATTGCTCCTCACCCTTATTGGAAATTGATTGATTGTGCAAACCAGGGATACCATGGAAACCCACAACTTGTTCAATGATTTAATTTTAATCCGAATTACCGATGACGTCTACTAGTCTATTGTGTTGAATCTACTGACACATCGTATAATGATCTCGCACAACTCTAGACCTACTTTCTCGGAGTAGTTATAATAACAAACAAGCGTACTATCATTTTCCCAAATATGTTAGACTTAGGCTTCTCTAACTAATATTTTTCTGTGATTTTAATTAAACTTGCAAAATGGAAAATCGTTTTGGTGTTCCAAGTAACTCGATGCCTGTGTACTATCACTTTCCAATTTACTGAATCACATTCTTAGTTTTGTTGTCTTTGCCTTTTCAGTTTATCTTCCCTCCCCCCCCTTTTTTTTGTTTGGAACAATTGCGGATGAGTCAATGCGGATGGCTCATTCGTGCGATTGAACATACGACTGGTCCAATCGCACGACAGAACATACGACTGGTCCAGTCGTATGAATGGTCCGTTCGCACTGTCCAGTCATACGAATGGTCCATTAGCATGGTCCAGTCGTACGAATGGTCCATTCGCATGGTCCAGTCGCATGAGCGGGTCTGCATGTAGATTTTCAGATCTGCAGCCGCCAGGGCTGCCAAAATCCCTAATCTGATGAATTTTACATGAACCGAAACAAAATAGACATCATCGGATTCGAAAGGGTGATCAGAACGTGGTTTCGAGTTTGATTTTAACATAGAAACAACACACATAACAAGATCTGAGCAAAACACGAAGAACACGAAGTGGGTTTAACGTCAAAGAACCTGAAATAAATCCAGAGATCAAGAGTTCGGGTTGCTAGAATGATTGTTAGATCATTCTGGCAGTAACCGGCTCTGATACCACTTGTTAGGATCGTGTACGTACGGAGTACTAACTGATTCAACGTGTAACCGAATCAAATAGAGCAGAATTCTATTTGATTGGCGATCTAATCAGCGGAAACCGTTAATCTGATCAAACCTAACAATTAGAATACGTTAAGAATAGAGTAGGAATGATCAGAAACGTTCTATGAACTTGGAAGGGACGTTCTGGACGAACTTGGACGGCTAGGGTTGTGAATTCTCGAAGTATTCCGTTTTTCCAAGAATTAAGTGGAATTTATAGGTTGCAACTTTCATTTGTACGACTGAGTCATGCATATGGCTCAGTCGTGCGACTGAGTCGTGCGATTGGTTCATTCGTACGATTGAGTCAGTCTTGTGACTCAATCGTGCATATGACTCAATCACCTGGTTCAGTCGTGCGATTGGACCATTCGCATGGTCCAGTCGTGCAACTGAATCATGAGACTTAGTTAAACACATTCCTGAACCTTTAATAATTCAGAACTATGTCTAACAACTGTAAACCTATATAACATGTTCGTATAAGCGTGTAACATACAATAATATAAATATATAAAACATTAAACAACTAATACACAATCAATCAAAGAGTTTTTCATTACATTGATCAAACATTACATATGTGTAACAAAATGAAAGTCAATTACATTTAAGCTCACTACACCTAGAACTAGGGACATGTGTACCAACAAACTCCCCCTTAGACCTAGTTCTATCTAATCTTTGACTCCCTTTGTAAACTCTTCGAATCCCTTAGCTTGTCCTTCTTTTGAAACCCCAGCATGGATATTGAGTGCGAAGCATAGACATATGACATGCTGAAACTGTAGTGCTTGCACTATATCTTGGGTATCAAAAAATAGTGGCCACTTGTATAGAGTATAGACATCTGAAGCTGACAAGTTGATAAGCCACATTGGATCAAACACCCTTATTGTGTCCAATATTCCTTCCCTGTCCAAAACAATGATGGTCTCTCCATAGCTCCAGTCATAGTACCACCACTTAAAATGTGAGGTAAAGTCCTGTGGCATCTCCCTCAAAGGAATTCTGGACATCGTGCGTGGAGGGCGCCACTTCAGGACTATCTTTGGTTGACCGGTGATGGGACTCACCTCAGACCTTCGGAGGTACCTCGCAGCCTACTGAGGTTTGAAGTTTACCCGTCTTGTCCTGTATTCCCTTTTCAGTGCAGCCTCAAACCAGCCTAACATTTTCTTTCGGTCAGCGTAGAGCAACTTCAGGCATGCCAGCTGGTTGAGCTCGAACCCGGGGAGAGTCTTCAGATCATAAGGGAATCTGAAGTACTTGATTCCCTCTCCCTCTTTACAGCATAAACTGAAAGATCCTCAAAATGAGCCCATGCAATAATCTTCCATGACACCTTCATGTTCTTCTTAACTAGTCTATTATGTTGAATCTACTGACACATGGTATAATGATCCCGCACAACTCTAGATCTACTTTCTCGGAGTAGTTACAGTAACAAACAAGTGTACTATCATTTTCCCAAATATGTTAGACTTAGACTTCTCTGAATAATATTTTTCTGTGATTTTAATTAAACTTGCAAAAATAGAAAATCGTTTTGGTGTTCCAAGTAACTCGATGCATGTGTACTATCACTTTCCAATTTGCTAAATCACATTCTTAGTTTTGTTGCCTTTGCCTTTTCAGCTTATCTTCCATCCCCCCTTTCTTTTTTTTAAGTAAATAAATAATGAACATAACCTAATCTCCCCCTAAAATTCTAAAACAGAAAATCTTTTTGTGTTTTTGGATTTTTATAAGACAAGGAAATTAAAAGAAATAAAAATAAGAATGAAAAAACTAAACACGTGTCGGACTAGGCATCTGTGTCTTCTGAAATTATGTCACTTTTCTTTTTCACACCATTGACCTCTAGCAGATATAGAAATCTTGGTTTGTCAAAAGGTTTGGTGTAGAGGTTGGCGCGCTGAAAATCCGTGTTTATTTTAATCACATCAATTAATTGTTTTTCATAGCAATCGCATATGAAATGATACTTTATGCCGATGTGTTTTGTTTTAGGGTGTTGAACAGGATTTTTAGTAACAGCTATGGCAGCAGAATTATCAACAAAAGATAGGTGTTTAAGAAAATTGCAAACAATAGTCTCGCATTTGCTGTTGGATCCAGTGATCTGAGAACAACAACTTGCAGCAGCAACATATTCAACTTCACAGGTTGATAATGCAACCGAGATCTGCTTCTTGCATTGCCAAGTGACTAACCACCTTCCAAAGAACTGACACCCTGCAGATGTTGACTTGAAGTTCATCTTGCAACAGCCATAGTCAGAATCACTATACGCAGTGAGCTCAAAGTCATCATCATGAGGATACCACAATCCCAGTGTTGGGGTGCCCTTCAGATAACGGAAAATCCTCTTCACCCCAATCAGATGATTGACTTTGGGTTTCGCTTGATATCGGGAGCAAAGACATGTGTCATACATGATATCTGGACGCGAGGTAGTGAGATACATAAGAGATCCGATCATCTCACGATACATAGTGGCATCCACCAAATCCCCATTCTTATCAGGAGCCATATCATGATTTGTGGCGAGAGGGGTACCAGCAACAGTGACATTTTCCATATCAAATCGACTCAGAATGTCTCCAACCTACTTAGTCTGATGCAGAAAAATACCGGTTGGTGTTTGATCCCCTGTAATCCTAGGAAGAACTTCATTTCTCCTATGGCACTCATTTCAAACTCTGCCTTCATCATAGATTCAAACTCTTTGCACAGTTCTTCATTTCTGGAACCAAAGATGATGTCATCCACATAGATCTACACCATTAGTAAATCCCCATCTTTCTCTTTAATGAACAACATGCAGTCAATCACACCCCTGTGAAAACCGTGTTTCAAGAGATGGGTGGAGAGATTCTCATATCAAGCTCGAGGAGCCTAATGTAGCCCATACAAAGCCTTGTCCAACTTGTAGACTCTGTCCCAATGATAAGGATCTTTGAATCCCTCGGGTTGACTGACGTAGACTTCTTCACGGATTTCCCCATGAAGGAATGCACTTTTAACATCTAGTTGATAAACTTTGATCTTCATGTAAGATGCATAGGCCAGAAATATCCGAATCACTTCCATTCGTGCCACTGGTGCAAACACTTCATTGTAGTCGACTCCCTCGACTTGTCTGAATCCTTGAACAACCAACCGTGCCTTGTTTCAGATAACAACACCTTGGTCGTCCTTCTTGCACTTTAGTACCCATTTGGTACCAATCACTTTCACTCCTTTGGGCCTATCAACGAGTGTCCACACTCCCAGCTTCTTGAACTGTAGCAGCTCCTCCTGTATAGCGTTGACACAGGCCTCATCGTTCAGGGCATCACTGACGTACTTAGGCTCGATTTGAAAAACAAAACATGAGAAAGCCCCGTCATTGACATATCCCTTTTCTATGACTGCAGCATAGTCAGTAGAGTACAGCTGATTTCTTATCTGCACACCGGATTGAAGATCCCCAGTGATAGAGTCGGGGGGTGATTCACATTGATCCTAGTCATAGGTGTCGTAGGAAAGACAACTTCAGTATCAAGATTTGTGACAACAGGTTCAGTATTTGGATTTCCCCATGCTTGTTTAGCAGCTGAGGAGCTCTCTTCTTGATTGACATTATGCTCATTATTAGTCTCAGCTGCTTCGTCATCATCTGATGACTCATCATTCTCGTCCTGAGCGGGTGTTGAAGATCCCGAAGCACCACTGGCTGGTGTCATATTGCTGATATCCAGATTCGGTGTATTTAGGACGTCGTATATCATCCGGGCAGCAATCTCGTCATCTGAATCAAGCTGAGGGAGGTTGAAGGATTTGAAAAAGCCATCGTAATCGAAGAATGATGATGGACCTTTTCCAGCAAGGGGGTGGTGTATCTTTGCACATCTATGTTGCACCACACTTCTACCTGACCCGTTGAGTTATTATAAACCCGTTTGTCTGGTATGCTATATCCTAGGAATATCCCTTGATCGGCTTTCTCGCTGAACTTGCCCTCCTGAGTTTTCTTCAGCAACGTACATGGAGCTCCGAATGGTTCCAGATACTCCAGGTTCGGTTTGCGCTTCTGAAGCAACTCATAGCAAGTCTTCCCATGCCGCTTGACTACTAACACACGATTAAGTGTGTAGCAAGCATTGGCAACAACTTCATTCTAGAACTGTATTGGTAGTTTTGAATCTGCCAACATAGTCCGTGCTGTCTCGATCAAGCTCCAATTCTTTCGTTCAGCAACTCCATTCATCTGTGGTGTGTATACAGAGGTGAACTGATGAACAATTCCCTTCTCTTTGCAGAAAGCATCCATCCACTGATTCTTGAACTCTGTTCCATTGTCTGAACGAATCTTCCTCACTTTCAGCTTGTAGAGGGACTCCAGTGTTGTGACGAGAACCTTGAACGACTCAAAAGTTTCTGACTTAGATTTCAGAAACATCACCCAGGAGAACCGTGAGTAGTCATCTGTGACTATAAAGCAGTACCAGTCTCCGGTGATACTCTTCGTGCTGACAGGACCAAATAGATCCATATGCAATAGCTCCAGGGGCATCTCGATAGAGTTAACATGCTTGGTCTTGTGAGACTTCCTGGTCTGCTTTCCCTTCTTGCATGAGACACAAAAATCAGGAAGTTTGAAGTTCTTTACAGTAACTCCCTCAACTAAGTTGTTATCAATTAGATGATTAATCTTCCTATGATTTATATGTCCCATTCCTCTGGGCCATGAGATAAACTCCTTCTCTGTTGCTTTAGACAAAAAGCACTAAACAGTAGACTCAGTAGTAGAAGCATTTGACATATCTAAAACATACAGGTCATTGTACCTAGATGCTAACATTAATACCTACTCCTCTGGAATCTCCATCTCTTTTTTTAGAAGGTAACACTTCCGATTGTCAAACATCACTTTGAAGCCCTTGTCACATATCTGAGACACTAAAAGCAAATTGTTTTCCAATTGTTGAACAAAATTCAATTTATCAAATCTTACCTTTGCATTACCTACTTCTCCTTGTGCGGTAATGTATCCTCCTTTGTTTCCAACAAAAGAAACGTGTCCCCCTTTAATTTGTTTGACATTGAAAAGGAGAGACTGATTTCCCGTCATGTGCCTGGATGCCACGCTATCTACAATCCATGTGTTGGTAGAAGCACTATAGCGGAAAACCTGCACATAATAGAAAATAATTAGTTAAGGAGGGGGACCCAAGCCTTGACTGGCTTGGGTTTCCCAGAGGCATCACACATCACGAACTCAACCCACGGTCCTTTATCAGTTGGTGGGACCTCAACCTTCAACTTATTAATGCTTTCAGACACTTCAGATGTTTGGCTTTCCACAAACCATCCTTGTGAAAGGATTGTTTGTGGTAAACCGATGACTGATTTACAGTTTGAACCTTAGGTTTAGTTTCAAAAACAAGTTTCACCTCAGGCATCATAGACTTGCCAGTGACTTGTCTGTGTTGTCTGTGGTGTTGAGGAGAGGTATAAGACCTAGCAGGTGTTTTAGACCTAACAGGAGTCTTAGATCTCTATTTTGAAAACTGTTTAACTTCATTGTCTAGTTTAATTTTAATTTTAGGTGTCTGATAGTGAGGACAGTTTAAAGAGATGTGACCACGTTGTCCACAAGTATAGCATGATCTCCTTTCAACAGGACTAGGAGATCTCTTGTGGGGTGGGGAGTAAACTTCAGGTAACGACTTTTTGGTCTCAATCCTTTGATTTTCACCTTCCTTGACAAATTTTACTTGTTTAATGTTATGGTGGATTTGTCTTTTTGGATGATTTTGATCTTGCTTAATTTGTTTAGATTGAGTGGATTTTGAAGTCTTAGGTTGTGTGTCAACAGATTTAGAACCCAACCCAAGAGTGACATTAGCATCCTCTTCCACTCTATCAGTCTGATCTTTTATGCTTGAAGTTGATGACTTCTGATTAGCAACGGGAGGAGAAGGTTTAACTGTAGAATCCAGGTCACTAACTAGAGGAGTAGTCACCACATGGTCCTTTATGGCATTATTATTAACTTGTCGTTGTTTGGTGTTCAAAAGGATCTCATGTGGTGGAGGCCCAACCTTATGACCCAGCCCTTCCCTGTTGTTGCGTTTCTTAACCAAGTTTTTCAAAATATGAGAAGAACTAGCTAGACTGTGGAGTTTTTGCTTTAAAGACTCATTTTCAACTTCTAAAACAGCTCTGTCCTTTTTAGTTTCCTCAATTGTCTTTAAATAAAACTTTATGTCATTTTCTTGGTTAAACACGACAACCTTAGTTTCTTTTAGTTGTTTCTTTAAAGCTTCAATTTTCTCCTTATAGCTGCTCTCATTTTGTTTTAACACTCTATTAGCCTCAGTGCATAATTTTAAGTCATTTACTAAGCTATCATTATCATCTAATAACCTAGCAAATTTCAGATCAATGCTTTCCCTAAATTTATCACATTCAACACAAGCATGTTTAACAAAAAGATCATCTTTTGATTCTACCTGTGCGGATGTAGGCGTGCCAGCCATGAAAGCAGTTTGAGGTTCCTGTTATGCTTCAGATTCTGCATTCAGTTCATCCTCAACGAATTGATCAACAGCAGCTAAGGCTTCATTAGCATCCAGTTCTACTGAGTTCTCTCCCTCACTCGCAGAGTCATCATTCAGATCATAAACGAGAGCAATGTTGGCTTCACTATCCGATAAAAATCGGAAGGACCAGTCCTATCTTTCATCACCTTGAGCAACCATTGCCTTTGAATCATTGCTTGTTGAAGCTGTCTTTCTCTCTTTATCCTGTTTGTTGAAGGACGAGAACGGGTTCCCATTGCCAGTCTTCTTCGGATTAACACACTCTCGCTTGAAGTGTCCATTCTCCCCGCAGTTGAAACAGGTGACCTTTGACTTGTCAAATCCAAAAGTAGTATCTTTAGTAGCCACTAGATTCTGTCCCGTCTTCTTAACAAACTTCTTTGCTCGTCGCACAGCACTCGCGAGAGCCCGCATGATGTCCATTCTTTCCAATTCATTTCATCCACCTGCTCATAGTCTTCATCAGCCAAGTGGCAGTTACCAATCTTTCCTGCTACTAATCCATCATAAGAGTGAACCAAAGCAGCAAGTAAGTCCATGTGCTCCTTAGCCACTTCCACAGTTACATTGCCTAGATTTTCTGTCACTAACTTCATCGATTGAGCTTCTGTAGTACTGTGTTGAACCCCTGATGAAACATTTCACCACCAGACGATAAGCTTTGACCAGTTGCAGATGTATTAGATACAAAAGCAGTCTGCAGAGGGGCACTGGAAGATTTTGCAGTAGGAGTCACGTTGTAGAGAGACGGATCCTGAGTGTATGATCCCTACTTGGCCTTGTACGTGTGTCTCACCTCTTCTTCTCTCAGTTTCAGGATGAAATCATTGATATCCAAAGTCTCCAGCACTGAGTTATATCTTAAGGTGGAAATAAATGAATCCCAATTCTCTGGTAGCCCATCAGCCAAACTTGCCACTTTTTCTTCCTTAGACGTTGTAACACCATGAGTGTGAAGTTCACTCATCAAATGATAGAAGCGGTCTATAATATCATCCTGACTCTCGTTCTCGATAGCAGAAAAATTATCAAATTCCTTCTTTTTTGCTTTGGCCTTTAAAGACTTCAGTGTTGCGCTCCTTTCATACCGTTTCTCAAGAGCATTCCATAACTTTTTGCTCTGCTTATGTTCTGAATACTAATGGAAGATATTTTTAGGAATTGACTGTGTCAACATAGCATAGGCTTTCTTTTCTGCATTATATGCAATCTTTTATGCATCACTTAATCCACTCAAAGTAAGGGGTATACCATCAGCTCCAACTGGCATATTGTAGCCAGTCTCAATAGCATTCCAGAGATTTGTGTCCACTCTATTAAGATGAATCTCAAATCGTTGCTTCCATTGAGGAAATTCATCAAGAGACAAAAGCTTAGGTGGTATATTATGGTTCCCGATCTCATTTTCCAATAGCAGTAGGTTCTGGATCCTGGAGTCCTTCCCTGCTGAGAATGCATAGTTCTCTGAGTCCATAATGAATTAGTATTAAACTTGAAAATCAAACTGTGTATGTGACTGGGAGGGGCGACTGAAGGACGACTGAAACTTAAATATGTGATTGAGCTTAGTCGTACGACTGGGCAGGCGATTAGGGCAGTTGTGCGAATGAACAGAACGACTGGGAAAATCGTGCGATTGAACGAGCGACTGGGCCAATCGTGCTATTGAACTGGGCGATTAGAGTTCAGTCGTGCGATTGAGTCAATCGTGCGACTGAGACTGCTGACTTCGAAATTTTTTAAAAGGTTTTAACAGGAAGATAAAATTTTCTATAACAAATTATGCTATATAAATGCTTTATAATAAAATTTCTTCACCAGGGGCGTTGCCCCTCGGACCCCACTAGGGGCTGTTGCCCCTGGAACCCCGCTGTCAGGGGCTACCGCCCAAGAAACCCCGCGGTCACATAGAGGGGGATATTATTGTTTGTTACTCATTTTGATGAGAATGCGAATGTATGGATTATGGGTGAATTTGTTTTTACGATATTTCTTACTTGGTGTGATATATACTAATTAAGAATAAGTATTATGTAGTGAGTAGGAAGGAAACCCATCAAAGATTACCTAGATTACGTGAGTATGTAAGTATTCATGACCAGAAAGGCCTAACAGATCCTATGAGCTCAATAAATAGATTGACCAAAGTGCTATGGAACACTAACAAAGTTGACTAGTTGATCCACTTGACCCGTTGGTGACGTGTTAAGTTGAGTTGTTTAGCCACAAGTAGTATCACATTATACATCATGATTTCATAGGTCATCACACAAGCTAACAACATAATCCATATTGTAAATCTTAAGTCTCGTCAAGATCATCATTCATCATACACATAATTGGTATAAAATATAATACTTATATTCTTGCACATTTTCCAAGAAACCTAGATTTTTTCAAATAGTTCATCAACCATCCAATTAACCCAATTGACACCGTCCAACACATTAGACATCATCAATAAACATTCAAACATGATCCTAGCATCATAAACATCTCTAACTCACAATATCCAATGATCTTTGAAATTAAAGTTTCCCTTTTGGGAAAGTAATATCCCGAAATCTATTCTTCCATCAATTTCAAGACAAATTCATCAATAACATACCCTATCTAGTTCATAGCAATCATAAGAATCCATCAAACACTTAAAATTCATCTAAACACAAATCTTCATGAATAAAAGTTCCCACTTTTGGTAATGTATGAACTAGACTACATAAATCATGGATTTCTTGCATCATCTACATAGATTAACACTCATACCACATCACTAACATCATTACATCATCAATCCATCATCAATTCATCAAGTTCATGCATAAAAGTTTCTATTAATAGTAAGGTATGAACTAGGTAATCAAAATCATGGATTTCTTACACAATCAACATAGATGATCATTCATATAACCTCACTAACATCATATCATCATCAAATCATCATCAATTTCATATTTTCAACATGATTTTCGACTTAGGGTTCATCACACACCAAGAACGATGAAAACAATGAAAATCTAATCTTTAATCGCGTAGAAATCAAGATTTGATGCTTGCTACACGTTGGAACCACTTGGAACTAATCAAAATCGATAGATGTTTCTTGTTCTTGATCAAATTCATGAGAATGAAGGGAGGGGGAGGGTTTTGCCGGAATGGGGTGTGGGAGGGGGGAATTTAGGGTTTAATTTTTGGTAACTTTTAGTTTATAGGTAATTACAAACTTAACCCCTATTGTTTATATTTTATAAAAAACTAATCTTTCTAACACGGTTTTAACTACTAAACACAAGTATTATTAATTATCAATAATAATTATATGTTTCAGCTAATAACAAAACGTGTGAACAATATTTACACGTAATCATATTATCAAATAAAATTAACAATTAATATTTAAAATCCATAAATTCATGAATCACATAAGCCCAAGCTAATAATCAACACTATTAGTTAAATTATCATCAAATTGTCATATATAATTGTTATTAAGTCACCAACGTTCAACGGCAACTAGTGTGTGCTCACGAACCGTGTATGCAATTAACGAAACTAACGGGGTTTGGTAATTTATAATTACCGGATGTCACATTATCACCATGTTGAAAGAATTTTCGTCCCTAAAATTGCGTTACATGGTTGAGTTACATCACTGGTATATTGCATTGGCACAAAGAAGTCGAGTGAGTTCGGGTGGGTTGTCACCTTATCCCCATGTTGAAAGAAATTTCGTCCTAAAGTTCAATCATTACCTTCGCAGGTAGTGGGCGTTGTTTTGAATATGTGAGGATACTTGAGCTAAATTTGATCCTCACGTTCCCACGTGAACTCCGGTCCACGTTTTGAGTTCCAGCAAACCTTGACGATAGGGATCTTGCTTTGTTTCATGGTCTTGACCTCTCGGTCCATTACCTCAACCGGTTCTTCAATGAATCGTAATTGTTCGTCGACTTGTTCTTCATCGAGTGGTACAATCTAGGTCTCGTCAGATAAACACTTCTTTAAATTCGAGACATGGAAGACATCATGAGTTCCACTCAACGAATCCGGTAGCCTTAATCAGAACGTCACTGGGCCAATTCTTTCTATGATCTCGAATGGTCCAACATAACGTGGGTTAAGCTTTTCTCGTTTCCCAAAACGGATCACACCTTTCCATGGTGAGACCATTAACAAGACTTTATCTCCGACTTGAAACTCTAAAGGTTTCCTTCGTTTATCAGTGTAGCTCTTATGTCTGTCTCGGGCTGCTGCCATACGGTTTCTTATCTGTGCTATCTTCTCGGTGTTGTTATGTACTAATTCAAGGCAAGTCAACTGACTATCACCAACCTCTGCCCAGCAGACTAGTGACCTATATTTCTGCCCGTACAGTGACTTAAACGGTGCCTCTTGAAAACTGGTGTGGTAACTGTTGTTATAGAAAAATTCCACCAATAGTAAATGTGAAGGAATTGATCTGCCCAAGATACATATTAAATTGATGTGGCTAGTGTGATATGATCCAAGTCGGGTCATACCCAATAGCAAGCTTGTCAAACACCAATAGATAATTTATTTGTAGATAATATCATACAAATAAATAATGACACCAATTTAGAAAATGGATTTTCTAAATTATTGCTTATGCAAATGAACATTATTATATGAATAATTGTTCATAAGATATTATTTGTTTTTCATTATTTAGTGTTACTAAATGATAAACTTTATAAACTTGAAATAAATATGTGTTTAAGTGTGTTTAAGTTTTAAAAAAGGGTGGGACCCTTTACAATGAATGGATCGGCCTCCCAAGGCATTAAGAGATTCCATTCTCATTGTCTAGTAAATAGACAAAAACACTACACATGCTAACACTTTCCAACACATTCTATATTCTCTTTTTTGCATGCAAACAAGCTCTCCTCTCTCAAGAATCTCTCTCTATCTCACGGTTTTTGAAGGAGAAGAAGAGCAAAAATATTTCAGCATTCAAAAGGGTTGAAGAGCAAAATATTTCAGCTTTCAAAAGGGTTTTGCTTGCTGAAAATCGGTGTCAAAGATTCCTAGCAATCAAGGGTGTTTGAAGAAGCTTCGGGTATAGCCTCTTGAGAGCTTCTTCTTTGAAGTTTCAGCCACAAAGTCATCTTTCACAGCTCTCATTTTCGAGTTTAAGGAACCTACAAAGGTTGTAGATTCTTATCTATCTTGTTCTTTCATTTGTATGTATTGTGTATAAAGATCCATGGCTTGGGGTTGTTTGTTAAAATGGTTTAACAACTAACTTAATAACATGTTTTAAAATATAAATCCGCTGCGTTTTCATATAAACTAAGTTGTATGAAGCTTTGATAAACATGTTAAAACCCCTACAATGGCATCAAGAGCCACTTATACATAAGCATACATGTATAACACTCACTAACTCACGGTTTTGTGGTGTTAAACACCACATGGCTGAGACTTAGAGGGCTGTTTTGGTCATCCCCTTTTGATTTTAAAGATGTTACTTTATGCATGTAATGATCTTTAAAAATCTAGATCATAAGATGTTTGTTTGTTTGGACAAAACCCATATGTTCTTGGTTAATGTTGGCCAAGAAAATGGGTTAAAAAGGGGCTGCCAAAAACGTGACTTAATAGTATGTTTGAATATGTTGTTTGTTGATTATGCATAACAAAGCCTTGACCATGTGGATAATTGATTGGTTGTCATGTTATATTCATTTGGGCATGTAATAATTTATCTTTGGTTTTAAGTTTTGTTTTGTAATCTATTCATTCATATGGTTTGTAATAAATAGATTAGGTTTTTTTCTTTACTAGAAAAATGTATTAGGATACATATCTTGTAAGGAAGCTCAAGATCAAGACTTGAAGAAAAGATGGACAAAGAGGATTCTTGAAGATATGGTTTCAAGTGGGAGTCCCTTTGGTCAACCATGTGTCATGATTCTTAACCCTTAGGACATGACCATTTGACATACTTGTTTTGGCTAAACAAGTGTGATCAACATAGTATGCTTTGTTATGCATATATGAATGTTTTGTTTATGTTTGGTTGAATGCATATGATGATGTTTGTTTTGAATATTTGGATGTGATTAACAAACCATCAACTAAAACAAACAATAAACAAGTAATTGGTTCTCAAATCATTAAGCATAAATAGAATGGTTCTATAAAAGGAGTTAATGGTTTGCAAAATAAAATGGGATTTATTTAAAAGAACCAATAGGGTACCATATGGTTGAATGCATACAATCATATGGTACATAGACTTTTCTAAACAAGAATTGTGAAATTGTAAATCCCTTTTGATAACAAGTTAAACACCATCCTTTTACACAACACTTAGGTTACTTGTAAACTCTTAGTGGGATAAAGGTCACCTAACCACTTTGAGGGAACTTGTAACTTGATGTGAGAATACCATGTTTGTGGGATAAAGGTCACCTAACCACTTATGTAGTAAACTCACACGTGTGTGTAAGTAGGACGACTTGATTTGTAAAATATATTGATTGGATCACCTAAAATATGTTTTACAAAAGGTGTTGATGGGATAAACATGCCGTTATAAACATGAGATGTTCAAACGATCCCATACCACTAGAAGTTGCAATAGGTTGTAATTGTCATTTATGACTACCTTGTTTATTTAAATAATGGGATAAAGGTCACCTAACCAATATTTAAATATAACGTTGGATTCTAAAATTTTATTTTGAGACATAAAGGGTATTGATAAATGAAATATAATTATATCAACGATTACTAATGGAACTTTGTAAAATCTTGTAGATGGCCGACAACAACAATGCTAATAACGATGTACCAAACCAAAACAACCAATCCCTAAGGGCGATCCTTCAAAGGGATCGTCTAACACCTAACAATTTCATGGATTGGTACCGCAACTTGAGAATTGTTCTCAAGCAAGAAAAGCGGGCCTACATCCTTGATGACCCCATCCCCGATGAACCTGACGAGGAAGATGTGGAAGCGTATAATGATTGGGTTAGATATGTGGAAGAATCCGTCCAAGTCTCTTGCCTAATGTTAGCAAGTATGACACCCGAACTCCAAAAGGAGTATGAGCTCCATGGAGCTTATGACATGATCACTCAGTTGCAGGAAACGTTCCAGCAACAAGCTAGAGTGGAGCGCTACGAAACGGTTCAAGCGCTTAATGCATGTCGGATGGAGGAATCCCAAATCAGTTTCATCTTATGTTCTTAAGATGAAAAGCCACATCGACCGCCTTCAAAGGCTGAACTGTCCCGTCTCAAAAGAGTTGGCCACGGATTTGATTCTAAATGGCCTAACTAAAAAGTTTGAGGCATTCGTCATGAACTACAACATGAATGGATGGGACAAGAGCATAAATGAACTTCATTCTATGCTCAAATCAGCTGAGGCGGGAATGGGTAAAAGGGTTTTACCCGTTCTCACCATTAATGAAGGTGGGAGAAAGAGAAGGTCTCTACCCCCTCCTAAGGCAACTGTTGCCAAAGGAAAGAGGCATGTTGGGGGAAAGGGGAAGATGGCTGTTAGGGCGCAACCTCCGAAGCCCAAGGAGAAGAAGCAAAAGGTTGCTGTGAACGACCCATGCTTCAAATGTGGTGAGATAGGGCATTGGATGAGAAATTGTCCAGTCTATCTCAAAGAGTTGAGAGAAAAGAGGGAAGCGGGGCAAACCTCAGGCATAATTTACATGATACATGTTGAGTTGAATGTTATTTCTTCTAACACATGGGTATTAGATACCGGATGTGGAACTCACATTTGTAATTTGTTGCAGGGGTTCAGAAGAAATGAGCATTATGCAAAAAGGGAAATAAGTCTCTTCATGGGCAATGGTGCAAAGGTTCATGTGGAAGCCCAAGGAGACTACATTTTGAAGCTTCCAAGTGGTTTGGAAGTTATTTTAAATAATGTATTATATGCTCCTAGCTTGACTAGGAACATAATTTCTGTTTCCCGTTTAAGACAATATGATTATGATTTCAAGTTTGTTGACAATGATATTCATGTTTCTTTGAATCATGTATTTTATTTTAAGGCTATATCTTGTAATGGTATTTATGAATTGGTTCATGAAAACGCAACATATGATAGCTCAATATACCAAGCAACCACCAAAAGACTCAAATTAGATTTGAGTGATACCTACCTTTGGCATTGTTGTCTTGGTCATATAAACAAGAAACATATACAAACGCTTCAAAAGAATGGTCTTTTAAAAACAAATGAATGTGATTCATTTGATGTATGTGAATCTTGTTTACAAGGAAAAATGACTAAGGCACCCTTTAGTGGAACTAACAAAAGGGCGAAAGATTTATTAGGTATCATACATTCGGATGTATGTGGTCCTTTTAAGCCAATGACTAGGAATGGTGAGAGATACTTCATTACCTTTACCGACGATTATAGTCGCTATGGGTATGTGTATTTATTAAGACACAAAGATGAAGCTTTTGAAATGTTCAAAATCTTCAAGAATGAAGTAGAAAATCAACTCAACAAATCAATTAAAGTTCTCCGTACCGATAGAGGCGGTGAATACCTAAGTGATGTTTTTCAAGATCATCTTAGGAGTTGTGGGATTGTCTCACAACTCACTCCACCTGGAACACCACAACATAATGGTATGTCTGAGAGGAGGAATCGAACCCTATTGGATATGGTTCGATCTATGATGGCTAGAAGCACATTGCCTCTATCATTTTGGGGCTTCGCTTTGCTCTCCGCAGCCCGTATTTTGAATATGGCCCCAACCAAAAAGGTGGAAAAGACACCTTTTGAGATATGGCATGGAAGAGTTCCATCCCTATCATACTTAAGGGTCTGGGGTTGTGAGGCTTATGTTAAGACTCCCACCCCAAACAAATTAGATGTCCGATCCACCAAGTGTATCTTTATTGGATATCCTAGAGATTCTATGGGATATTATTTCTATGATCCACTGGAACAAAAGGTGTTTGTTGCCAGAAAGGGTGAGTTCTTAGAAACAAAGTTCCTTATGGAAGGAACTAGCAGTAGAACAGTGGATCTTGAGGAGGATCAAGATTCACAGCCCGATGCACGTTTGGTTGAAACTAGCACTCAACATGAGGATGTTGAGAATGATCAAGCGGTTGATCAATACACACAAAACATTCGCAGAAGTGGTAGAACTAGTAATCCACCTGAAAGATACGGATTTTTCATGGATGGATGCTACGTGATAGATTCAGATGAACCAACCACATATCATGATACAGTGTCCAATTTGGATTGTGACAAATGGCTTGAGGCCATGAATGTTGAGATGCAATCCATGTATGGCAATCAAGTTTGGGAACTTGTTGTACCACCGCTTAATTCCAAAGTAGTTGGAAGTAAGTGGGTTTTCAAGAAGAAAACCGATATGCATGGAAACTTGGATACTTACAAAGCTAGACTTGTAGCAAAGGGTTTCACTCAAACTCAAGGGGTTGATTATGATGAAACCTTCTCACCTGTTGCAATGCTAAAGTCTATAAGGATATTGTTTGCCATAGCTGCTCATTATGACTATGAGATTTGGCAAATGGATGTCAAAACCGCTTTCCTAAATGGATATCTTGAGGAAGATGTCTATATGGTTCAGCCTGAAGGTTTTGTCGATCCAAAACATCCTGATAAAGTATGCAAGTTAAAGAAATCAATCTATGGATTGAAGCAAGCATCGAGAAGCTGGAATCACCGTTTTGATGAGGAGATAAAGAAATTTGGCTTCAACAAAAACGCTGATGAGGCTTGTGTGTACAAGAAGGCTAGTTTGAGCATAATAACCTTCCTAGTATTGTATGTTGATGACATACTACTATTTGGAAATGACATCCCAACTTTGGAAGGTGTAAAAACCTGGCTTGGAAGTTGTTTTTCCATCAAGGATCTTGGTGAAGCTGCCTATATTCTAGGAATAAAGATCTATAGGGATAGATCAAGGCGGCTGATTGGTTTGAATCAAAGTGCATACATTGACAAAATCTTGAAAAGGTTCAAGATGGAAAACTCTAAGAAAGGTAGTGTACCTATTCAAAGAGGGACAATATTGAGTACGACTCAATGTCCAAGCTCAAAGGAGGAGCAAAATAAAATGAAGGCAATCCCATATGCATTGCTATAGGATCCATCATGTATGCAATGATATGCACTAGACCGGACGTGTCATACGCTTTAAGCATGACAAGTAGATACCAGCAAAATCCTGGTGATAGTCATTGGATGGCTGTCAAGAACATTCTGAAGTACCTAAGGAGGACTAAGGACATGTTCTTGATCTACGGGTCTGGTGAAGAGGAACTCATTGTAAAAGGTTACACGGATGCGAGTTTCCAAACCGATCGAGATGATTCACGATCTCAATCAGGGTACATCTTTATTCTGAATGGCGGAGCTGTTTCTTGGAAAAGCTCAAAGCAAGAAGTCGTAGTGTTGTCCACTACAGAGTTAGAATACGTCGCCGCTTCAATGGCAGCACAGGAAGCTGCATGGCTGAAGAAATTCATAGCCGATCTAGGGGTAGTCCCTTCCATTCAGGATCCCCTAGAGATCTTTTGTGACAATGAGGGTGCGATTGCTCAAATCAAGGAACCTCGTACTCATCAAAAGACTCGGCACATTGAACGGAGATTCAACTACATAAGGGATGAAGTTGAAAAAGGAAAGATATGTATTCGTAAAGTCCACACTGATAAAAACATTGCGGAAGCTCCTTGAAAGGGCAAAGCATGAAGTCCATGCTTGTGCCATGGGACTTAGATATTCAAGTGACTGGGTTTGATGTTGTATTTTGTATTTAAATATTAGAACTTATGTTATTTGACTTAATTATATGGTTATAATTTCATTTGTTCTTCTATTTTAGCATGTTTAAATCCGTGAATAAATAAGTTATTCTAAACGTCCGTAGTCGATCATACTTGTGGGAACAATTATGAATGTAAGACTATAATGAAATTGGATTGGTTGATATTCATAAAGTATGAATATAGAGCAAGAGGTTGCTACCAAGGTTCATTGATATCTATAGGATATAGATATTGGACTGACCCGCTCTCAATTATTTCTGCATGGAATCTTTGTGATTAGTCATAAGAGATATTGAGTAAAGGCGAATATCATTGTATCCTCAGACCTGAGATACATATTGGGTCTTGATATTCACCAAGTATTGTACTTTGACTTAGTACTTTGCTGTTCTGAAAAAATGGCAGTACATAAGGCTGAGTTCAGGTATGATATGAGGTGATTGTGAGAGACGTATGTAGTCAAGATGGAATTTTTTCCTCTTATTCGTTGAGAGTTAGATGTCTAAGGCCTATTAAAGTTAAATCATCGGAGAATGACAATTCTGTGTCTCTTGGATTTAACATGACATCTGAACAAAAGGATAGATGATTGATTCACCTAAATCATATTCAAGTAAGGTACTTGAAAGGGATGATGTTATTGAATGGCACTTAGTCATATACATTAGGGGTAGCAAACCGTTGCTAGGCGTTATTTGCTGCTTACATCAATCTTCAATGAATCTTGTGCAAGTGGGAGATTGAAGGAATTGATCTGCCCAAGATACATATTAAATTGATGTGGCTAGTGTGATATGATCCAAGTCGGGTCATACCCAATAACAAGCTTGTCAAACACCAATAGATAATTTATTTGTAGATAATATCATACAAATAAATAATGACACCAATTTAGAAAATGGATTTTCTAAATTATTGCTTATGCAAATGAACATTATTATATGAATAATTGTTCATGAGATATTATTTGTTTTTCATTATTTAGTGTTACTAAATGATAACAAATAAAAGAGTGTTTAATTTATAAAGTTTATAAAATTAGTTTTAAACTTTATAAACTTGAAATAAATATGTGTTTAAGTGTGTTTAAGTTTTAAAAAAGGGTGGGACCCTTTACAATGAATGGATCGGCCTCCCAAGGCATTAAGAGATTCCATTCTCATTGTCTAGTAAATAGACAAAAACACTACACATGCTAACACTTTCCAACACATTCCATATTCTCTTTTTTGCATGCAAACAAGCTCTCCTCTCTCAAGAATCTCTCTCTATCTCACGGTTTTTGAAGGAGAAGAAGAGCAAAAATATTTCAGCATTCAAAAGGGTTGAAGAGCAAAATATTTCAGCTTTCAAAAGGGTTTGTTTGAAGAAGCTTCGGGTATAGCCTCTTGAGAGCTTCTTCTTTGAAGTTTCAGCCACAAAGTCATCTTTCACAGCTCTCATTTTCGAGTTTAAGGAACCTACAAAGGTTGTAGATTCTTATCTATCTTGTTCTTTCATTTGTATGCATTGTGTATAAAGATCCATGGCTTGGGGTTGTTTGTTAAAACGGTTTAACAACTAACTTAATAACATGTTTTAAAATATAAATCCGCTGCGTTTTCATATAAACTAAGTTGGATGAAGCTTTGATAAACATGTTAAAACCCCTACAAAATGAACATCCTAATTGTTCCCAAAATCGATTACACGTTCTCGTAACATATCTTCCAAGGTCTGTATGGTGTGTTTGCTCTGTCCGTCAGTTTGAGGATGACATGCAGTACTCATGTCTAAGTGTGTACCCAGGGATTTCTGTAATGATTGCCAAAAATGAGAAGGAAAATGGGTATCACGATCAGAAATAATCTAGATTGGTACTCCATGATGAGAGACCACTTCCTTCAAGAAGATCCATGTTAGCTTACCCATCTTGTCTTTTTCTTTGATCGCCAAGAAGTGAGCAGAATTAATCAACCTATCCACAATCACCCATACCGTGTCACACCCACTAGGAGTCCTGAGTAATTTGGTAATGAAATCCATAGAGATCTGCTCCCACTTCCATAAAGGAATCTCAGGTTGTTGCAGTAACCCACATGGCTTTTGATACTCAACTTTCACCTTTGGAACAGGTTAAACACTTGCTCACATAGGTAGCTACATCTGCCTTCATGTTATGCCACCAATAGTGTGCCTTAAGATCATGATACATTTTGTCTGAACCAAGATGTATTGAGTATTTGGATTTGTACGCCTCACTCATAACCAAATCCCTCTATTTCCCATAGGAAGGCACCTAAAGTCTATCCATGAAGTAACGAATCCCATCAGCTTTCACCTCAAGCTATTTATCCACTCCACGCAACGACTCAGATTTGACTTTTTCTGCTTTTAGAGCTTCTGTCTGTGCTCCCTTGATTTGTTCAGGCAATTGAGTACTGATAATAAGTTATAAAACTCGCACTCACCTAGGCTTAGCTATTTCCTTCCTGCTTAGAGCATCAGCAACCACATTTTCCTTCCCCGGATGATACTTGATAGCGCAATCATAGTCATTCAATAACTCCACCTAGCGCCGTTGGCTCATATTCAGTTCCTCTACTCAAAGATATGCTGATGACTCTTGCGATCGGTGTAAATGGTGCATTTGGTACCATACAAGTAGTGTCTCCAGATCTTCAAAGCAAAAACCACTGCACCCAATTCCAAGTCATGAGTGGCATAGTTCTTCTTGTGTACCTTCAGTTGTCTCGAGGCGTAGGCTATCACCTTATCTCCCTGCATCAAGACATAACCCAGTCCTTGAATGGATGCATCACAGTACACCATAAAATCATCCATCCCTTCCGGTAATGCCAGTAACGGTACGCTGAAGAGTTTCTGTTTCAACAATTGGAAGGCTGATTCTTGACTTTCTCCCTAGTTAAATGTTGCACCTTTAGGTGTCAAGGCAGTTAAGGGTTGGGCAATCTTGGAAAATCCCTCAATAAAGCATCGATAGTATCCTGCCAGTCTAAGGAAATAACCTATCTCACTAGGCATCTTAGGAACCGTCATTGCTTCCCTTTTGTGGGATCAACATGGATTCCTTTGTCATTCATAATGTGACCCAGAAACTGCACCTCTCGTATGCAGAAGTCACACTTAGAGAATTTAGCATATAATCATTCCCTATCCAACAGTTCTAAGATCAACCGTAGATGCTCTTCATGTTCCTCCTTGGTCTTGGAATAGATCAATATGTCATCGATAAACACAATAACAAACTGATCAAGGTAGGGTTTGCACATGCGGTTCATGAGGTCCATGAATACCACTGGAGCATTAGTCAACCCAAATGGTATGACCAAGAATTCATAATGGCCATAGCGGGTCCTGAATGCCGTCTTAGAGATGTCTTCTTCTTGGACTCGCAACTGATGATAACCAGATCTTAAGTCAATCTTAGAATAGTAACTGGATCCCTGAAGTTGATCAAACAGATCATCAATATGAGGTAATGGGTACCGGTTCTTGACAGTGACCTTGTTCAACATCCTGTAGTCAATGCATATCCAAAATATGCCATCCTTCTTCATAACAAATAAGACAGTGGCTCCCCAAGGCAATGAGCTAGGTAGGAAAAGACCTTATCCAATAGCTCCTGAACTTGTGTCGACAACTCCTATAAATCATTCGGTGCCAATCTATAAGGTGCTCTAGCGATTGGGGCTGCACCGGAAGTTAGCTTAATCTGGAATTCCACTTGGCGATGAGGTGGTAATCCAGGCAGGTCCTCTGGAAACACCGCTGGAAAATCATGAACCACTGGAATATCTTCCATCTTCCTTTCCTCTTGTTGCTCGTCTTGTTTCATGGCAAAGCAAGAAGCGGAAAATTGTATCTTTATCTATAGGTGAAGCTGAATATGTTGCTGCCTCAAGCTGCTGTTGTCAAGTGCTTTGGATCCAACATCAGATGATGGATTATGGCATCAATTTTCTTCATACACCACTCTTTTGTGATAATGAAGCTGGCATTGGAATCACCAAAAATTCAATTTATCACACTTGAACCAAGCACATTGAAACAAGGGTTCATGCAATCCGAGATGCTCAGGAAAAGGAGTTTATTGATATTATTCCAATTGACACAAAAAGTCAAAGAGCAGATCTTTTCACTAAAACATTTAACAAACCTCGTTTTATGAACTGATCTCTATGTTGGGTTTAATATCTTTCTGAAAATCTCTTTTCCTAATAAAATATCTTGGTTTAATAAATAACACTTTTCTTTTACATTTGTGACATAATCTCCGATATCCCATATTCCTTCTTATTCTATGTTATTTTCTAATTTTACCTTAATATATTGAAAACTGAATAAATCTCTTTTCTTTTGAAAAAGTCAAAAGAAAAAGTCAAAGAGCAGATCTTTTCACTAAAACATTTAACAAACCTCGTTTTATGAACTGATCTCTATGTTGGGTTTAATATCTTTCTGAAAATCTCTTTTCCTAATAAAATATCCTGGTTTAATAAATAACACTTTTCTTTTACATTTGTGACATAATCTCCGATATCCCATATTCCTTCTTATTCTATGTTATTTTCTAATTTTTACCTTAATATATTGAAAACTGAATAAATTTCTTTCCTAATATGGGTAAATAGAAATTTAGGGGGAAAATATACTTTTAAAGTGTTTTCCAATTTTGCTCTTTTAGTAATCCCTAGAAAAAGAAGTTAAAAAGAGGTCAACGGCTTGTGTCGGGATATGCATGGCAGACTCACCCTGAAAACAAAGTAAACAATGATCGTGCAACTAAACTAAAGATCAAGAACTCAGTAATAAGGATCATTCTCATGACATTTTGGCCTGCACAAAGATACAAGTCTCGTCAAAAACTCGGTTGAGAGTGGCTGAATTTTGTCTTAAGTCTGTTCTAAGTCTATGTTGGGTCTAATATCTCTTAGCCGAAATTGTATATTATGTATAATAAAATGTGTGTTTATCTCCTCTTCTATGCTTGAGCATTGACCTGGAGTGATGATCTTCTCTGCTATGCGAAAGCATTGGCCTGAAGCTCTCATCAACACGCTAAGTTAATCTTCTCTGCTATGCGAAAGCATTGACCTGAAGCTCTCATCTTTTGAAATAAGATGTACATCTCCTCTGTTATATGGAAGTATAGACCTGGAGATATCACCATTGAGTCTGTATATTATTGTGTCTCGTCAAAAGATCATGTTATCATGTACATGCATCTGTGTCAATTATGAACTACTCAAGCAAAATCAATGATTACACTCTCCAAATATCCCTTGATGATGGGATAAGTTCTTTGCCAGATGTCTATGGGAAACCAAGTTATCAGAGTTTCTTTAATTAAATCTAAAACATGATAAAATCAGTTGCAGGTCACTTGTTGAAAAGAATAAGGCACGGGTTTAAAATGACAAACATATCAGCAATCTCGCCAAGACTTGTTTCTTAGAAAAACTTCGAGAAAAAGATGCAAACTATATCCTTTAATATTTTATTTCATTTTATTTTATCTTTAGTTCTATTTAATTTTATTTTAAATTGTTCATAGTATAATTGTTTACTTATTGGTTTGATTTTTAAGTGGGAACTGTGGGGTGAAGATTTATCCTTTACAAATGTTTGCTTTTTCATAAAATATATATACATAAAAAAAGGGCGAAACTATAGTTTCGCCAAGCGAAACTACACTTTCGCCAGCAGTCATGCTCAATCAGAAGCAATCTGTTTACTCAGGTGAAAATATAGTTTCGCTGCCAGCGAAACTAGGTGGTATATATTGCTTTAGTTGGGTTTGAGAACTCATATGTTTGAAAACCATTTAACCTAGTTTCTCTCGGCCACTCATAGCAAAATCATACTAAGTTGTTGTTGGTTGAAATAGGGTGTTGCTTTATGATTAGGTGTGTTAGGCGAACTTGGTCTTAGCTTGAATCGGTTTGTTATCGGCTGAAAATGTTTCTGATTTTGATTCACTGAAGCTAAAGAGTCGCAGTTTTGCCTAGAGAAACTGGTAGATGCTTCAGTGAAACTGAACGAGAATTCACTGTTTCGAGCGAAACTGTAAAGTTGTGTTGTCCAAGCACAATTGACAGTTTTGCTAGGACATTTTCAGTGAAACTATAGATTCGCCCGGCTTGGATTCCTGATTTTAACAGTGAGCGAAACTAATAGCGAAATATAGTTTCTCTTAGGTGAACTTCCTAAATAAGTTATTAGCAAAACTAAGTTAAAGCTAATGTTCATAACTCAATGCCTAAGACTCAGCGAATCTATGCCTTACCTTCAGCGAATCTATGGTTTCTTGATAGCGAAACTAACTGTTTCGCCCAGTGAAACTAGCCAAAATCAAGAAATCATTAATTTTTTTAATTTTCTTGTGTCTTTCACTGTGTATATTCATTTCACTAATCTTTGTGTATTTCCTTTTCAGTTGTTATGGCAAACTTAAAGTTTGATGACAAGTTCAATATTATGGCTCTACTTAATGAAGGGAATCCAAAAGCCGGGGGATTCAGAGACTGCATTAGATGGTTAAGGAAATCTCTAATTTTCTATGCCATATTTCACATGCCTACCATCTACAATCTTCACGTAAGAGACTTTTGGAGATCAGCGGAGTACGATGTTGGATTAGTTCCCAACCGGATTGTAGCAAGGATTCAAGGGTAACACATAGTCATCTCAGCTGATATTATTGCCAGGGTACTTCATCTCGAGGATGACTGTGGCCCTGAGATGGTGCTTTTTAATAGCCGAGTCCTAGAGGCTTTCAGAAGTATTGGGTATGAGGGGCCCCCATTTGGGCCAAAGAAGGAAATTAAGAAATCTCTTCTTTCCAAGGAATGGAGATATATAGCCCACGTCTTTATTATGTGTTTGGATCACAGAAAGGGAGGATCAGATGGGTTGAACATCCACTGGGCAAGGGCTATGATTATATTTGTAGGGGTCAAAAGGCCAATATTGCAAAACTTATATTTGACTGCATGACTAAAAACATCATGGCACTGAAGAAGGATAAGTGGTTGTTATACCCGAGATTCATCAAAATGCTGATTGATGATCTTATCCCGAATGTGCCAAGACACTGAGAAATTAAAAGATTGGCCTAGATAAACACAAGAATTTTTTCTGATTGCTCTGCAATCAGACATGATTTCAGTGGGAAGATCACTTACCTATGGGAAAATATGTACCCACTTGAGAGGTGGAACTACATCAAAAGGATGATTGAATCCGAGAACAAAAATGTTAAGGAAAATAGGGGGTGACAATAATAATCAATAAAGAAGAGGAAACAGTATGCTAAAGAAAAGGAATATGATTTTGAACAGGAGGTTGATGAGGCGGCTGAAGAGGTGAGAGCCCAAAAAGGGAAGAGGAGTAAGAGATGGGCTGAGAAGAAAAGTGAACCTGCTAATATTTTTGAAAGAAGAACAAAACACAGACAGCAGGATTTCACAGAACAAGCTGGAAGGATAGATTCCCGATCTGATCTTGATCAAGATGTGATTAGAAATGTCAATGCATCTTTGGTAAGTGAACTGAGCATGATAAAGACCAAACTGGTAAATCATGAGATACGGGAGAAGGAGAATGATCTGGTGATTGAGGGATTGAAGAAAATATTTGTAGACAAGCAAGAATTTATCAAAACTATTTTCAAAGAGCTGAATGAGTTAAAAGCAGCGGCTGGCCTACCTAATCAAAGATCATAAGAAGAGCTAAAAGATCTGACTGACACCTTAAAGTATGAATTCCTCAACATTGGAGGTTCATCATCAAAGGCAGGAGAGGGCCCAAGTGGAGCTGCAGATAATAGTCATGATGTTGATACTAATGAAGCTGGTCCTAAAGACGTAGGTGAAAAGGATGTTGATGTTAATGTAAATAAGACTGCTGATTATGTTGGTTTGAGAAAGAGAAGGTATCTGAGGATGTAACACCCCTGTTTCAAAACATATAAGAGGCCAGCAAGAAGGATGCTGACAAAAAGATCGTTAGCTGGAAATACAATGCTGAGCTTAAACTATTTATCATTAAGAGGAGGGGTGGAAAGATATATTATCTGAACAAAAGGAAGGCATTCAAGACCTTGCCTAGATGGGACTTGAGGAGGTTAGCTGAGATCCCGCTGATAGATGCTGATGCCAGTGAAAGGATAATGATGTTGGAGAAGGAGATAAAGAAACGGCTGAAGGATAACTTTGAAGCTTTTGGCTATATGAAGCCCGATAGAAGGAGGTCCAAGAAGGACTGGGATTGGGCCATAGGCAAAGGAAAGATTGTTTGTAAAACTGAAGCCTGTAAAGACTATAAACAGAGTACGTGTGCCCAATCCACTTCTCCCGATGCTGAAAGACTTTGTCAAGTGGTTTTATGAGAACAATATCAGGGAATCTATTATATGGATTACAGGGGATCAGGAGATCAGATTGTTTGATCCGATGGAAGTGTTTTTATTTGGAGATGAGGATTTGAGATCTTATGTGAAAATCACATTAAAGTATGATCTGGAGCTGAGACCAGATCTGAAGCCAGTCTCTTTATGAGAGTGGCAAACAAGGTTAGAGGGGTGAGGGCTAAGGTCAGGGAGCTTACTCAGAAAGTGATCCAAGCTGATGAAACGAGTATGGACATGCAGGACTTAGCTAAGCAATTTCTACAAGCAAGTGCACATGCTGAGGATGATATAATTGAAGAGGCAAGAGCTAATAAAGAAGCAGAACATAAAGCCAATGAAGTTGAAGGTCCAGGCGGAAACTAGGCTGGAGCTAAAGTGGAGAATCAAGAACAAGCTAGTAAGGTCAAACCTAGGGGGATTATTGAAGATCAAGTATAGGTTGGACTCAGCTTAGTTAGTTTGTTTATTTTGGTTTATTTGTAATAGGTTTAATGTTAGTTTGACTATTGTATGTAAATAGTATTTAGCTTTAGTTTTTGTAGAAGTTTCACTGACCCGGCGAAACTACCAGCGAAACTATAGTTTCGCTGGTAGTCAGCTGACTTAGGTCACCCATTGAAACTGTGTTTCACAGCCGGGTGAATCTATGATATTGGTCAGGACAGTTTCGCTACCCAGCGAAACTGTCACCGAAACTAGCTTTTCTATATGTATGTAACTTTGTAATCGGTTGTGCAAGTTTTGCATAATCCTAATTTGAGAATACACTTTTGCATTACTGTTCTTCTTGTGTTTATTACCTGGAATCACCCGTTTCTTATCTTTGAGCCTTGTTGTTTGATTGTTGTTTGATTTCAAATGGTTTTACATTGAAACTCTTTCATAGATAAGTGTTTGGATTGTATTTCAGTGGCATTTGAGTATCATTTATCATCATTTGCGTTGTTGTCGATCATCAATGGATCAAAAGTTGCAACCATTGTTTCCACCATTTCCGACATTGTTGTTGTTGTTACCGTTGTCTTAGTATTATTGCCATTTTTCCTTAGCTGGAGGCAATTCCTCTTATAGTGCCCCTCTTTCCCACACTCAAAACAACCCTTAGGTGCTTCTTGTGGTTGTTGTGGCTTTTTCATCAGCTCTCCACAACAGTCCTTTGCTACATGTCCTAACTTTCCACACCTTTGGCACTTAAAGTTATCACACCTGCCGGTGTGGTGGTAATTGCAACAATTACACTTAGGATACCTCCCCACGTATCCTCCCTGTCTGTGGATGGTGGTGGTGGGTTGATTGAAATCTCAGTTGTTGTCAAAGTTCCTCGGTTGTTGTTGTTATTGGTTGCTTGAAGTTGATCCCTTGTTGTTTAGACCATCCCATTTGTGTTTGTGGTCTGGTATACTTACCACCGCTGGTAGACTAGCCACCACACCCCGTTTAGGCAGTTTTCCCTGTTCCACTGCCTGGTCGGTCAACTTGTAAGCCAACCGTATTGTCTGCTGAATTGTTGTGGGGTTGGAGGCAGTTCCATACTTTGAATCCCTGGGACCAGTCCACGCAAGTATAGTTCTATCCTTTTGTGCACCGGGGTCACCATCACGGGGCATAATGTTGCCAGCTCGTGAGACATGGTGGTGTAGGCCTCAATCTCTGAGCTTTGCATTTTCAGTTGCCACAGCTCCATCTCCAGTTTTTGAACCTCATTCCTAGGGCAGTGTTCCTCAGTCATTATTGTTTTAAATTCATCCTAGGGTAAGTCATTTGCCATTGCCTGACCCAGCATCTGCACCTGGGCATTCGACCAAGATAGTGCTAGGCCTTCAAGTGTCTCGGTTATGTATTTCACATGTTCAGTTGGTGGGAAGTTGTATTTGGAGAAGATAAACTCCGTCTTCTCAAACCACTTCACCAGTCCTACAGCCCCTTCAGCTCCACTGTAGGTGTGGGGCTTACAATCCGTGAAGGATTTATAGCTACAGGGTGGGGTCCTATTACAACAAATCAAAATATGTAATTTAATGGTTTAAACAAGCAACTATAGTGTTTTTCAAGTCACTTGTATCATTTACCTGCTGGCTGTGCAGCGTGCACTTGTGCAATGTGCCCTGCAGTTACTGCCGCCTGCACATGCTCATTGATCAGGGCAGCTAGTTCAGCGGGGGTCATGTTGATCGCTCCCGTGCCCCGCCTGCGTCCAGCACCACGTCCACGACCACGTCCTCTACCACCGGCTTCCATTTTCACTTTACATTCACAAACACAAAAATGAACAACATGTAACATATTCATCTCATTAGAGCATAGTAAAGTAATCAAATGTATAGATCTGTGATGATATTATCTAACAATTCAATGAAAACACAAGCAAAGTAATCAAATCAAAGCACAATATCAACAAAACTCAACGAGTTTATTGATATAAAGCAAAGATAATTACAATATATGTAAGTAGCAGATTCGTCTTTCTAACCTACACATGTCTAAGCTATATATACTACCAATAAATAGAAAAAGGAACTAACTAATTACAAGACTAGTCCCTATACTATTACAAAAGGATAAAAAGACACATAAAGACAAAATGTAAATCTTTAAAGAAGTACTAACAATACTCCCCCTAAGATTGACATTGTCTTCGATCTTCAAAATCTTCAGTCTTTAGTCTTTTTCTTCTTTTATCTTCTTATATTCATCTGATCTTCAGTCTTTATCTGCTCCATTCTTCTAATCTTCATTCTTCTATCTTCTCTTGTCCTGTACCTTCATCTTTAATTTTCAAAGAAGTCTTCAGGTTCTTCTTTGACTTTGAACATCGGCTTATTTTTGAAAAACTCTTGTTCCTTCAAAGCATTTGCAATTGCTGACTTGAATTTACCTGCAAGAATTCCTTGTTCAGGTCATGAATCATTAGTCTTTATCTCCATTTGGCTCATTCTTTCAAAAGTCTCTTTTGATAGTCCAGTGATGTCGATATTGGCGTATAACTCGATAGGATTTGAGCTTTCCTTCGAATATACTTCCAATACACCTTTTCTCGAGATACGCATGAACTCTATATCCTTTATGTCTTTCTTCACAATGTTGGCATATGTAAGGGCTTTTCACAGAGATATTCTTTCCATAGCAGCATTCATCATGGTGATGATGGAAAGAAAATATTTCTTATCTTGCTTAGCGACATCTGGTGACACCTTCTCAAATTTTTGAACCGATAGAAATGAGATATAACTTGGATCAAGTAATTTGAGCTCAAAAGCACCAAACAGTGTAAACATGTCCTCATCCCAGTGTTCGAGATTATGGACTAGTGTAAGCTCAAAATTCTCTGTATTATAAAACCATCTAAGAATTGGTTTGGACTTTTGGGTGCCATCTATCACTTTTAATCCTGGGGTAGTAACCTTTTCAAAATACTGATCATAAAATTCAACCATAAAATGTTCTTCTTCAGACTGTAACCCCCTTATCTTTTTATTCTTCTTTAGCATAGAAAAGTATTCCTTATCTTCCTGATCACATTGAGTTTGAAGGAAATTACTTGTTCTAGCTAATCTTCTCCTCAAAAGTTCTACAAACATATCTCCTCGTTTGGATTCAAACGGATTAATCAGAGGTAGTTTGTTTAATTCTTTCGAATCTTGCACAGGAAGTTTAATGATGCTAGAGTAAAAGTAATAGACATCACAAACAGCATTTACTCTTTTAATCAAAAATGCATGAAAAATATCGTCATACTTCCATGCAATGATCTTGACTTGGTTTGTAAAATTAGGAGCAATCATTACATTCAACAATTCAGCAACTGATTGTCCTTTTTGTAAGACATTTCTTACCAAGTCTCCTGTAGATCTGGCACTATTAAAAATTTGTCTCTGTTCAGTGGAAGCTTTATAAACTTGCTTTTCTGAACTAGAGAACATCTTAATCAGCTCTTGTCTACTCTCATGAGCACTATTCTTCTATGCCATTTGTCTGATCTCTTAAGGCTTTAAAATTCTTGTCCTCGTTGTGATATCCAAATACTGAGGATTATCAGTATCTAGAATAATCATTTTTTTAGATTGCTTCTCAGTTTGTTGGAAGCTTTTGACAAGATTTCTCAATGATACAGATTGAAGCCGTTTTAATCTCTTCCATGGATAATTTTGAGCCTGCAACCAAGACCTTAAGGCTAGAATACTCATTTCTTCTGGGACTGGATGGCCCAGATCTGATCTGGGTACTTCTTCAATATTTATGCTCTTCTGAGATTGATTCCATTCTCCATGTTCCATGACAATCTCATTTGGATCAATTGGGGCAACAGACTCAGCAGCTATACACTTCTCATATTCATCATTGATTTAAGAAACTGTCAGCCCATCCAAAAATACCCCATTGTATTTCATCCTCACAAGATAATTATATCTGTCTTAAAAATCTTGAGGAATTTCATCATGTTCTTGAACTAACTCAAATGAAGAGAGAGTTTTTCCAAATTGAGCTTCATCTATGTCTTCATCATCTAGTACCTCATCATACCAGTCATCACCATATTCTTCTTCAATGTCTTCTAAAGCACCAATTTTCTCTTGAATAAATTGCACTTGTGCTCGTTGCATCTCTTCCTCACCAACCTTTTCAATCCTTTGCAATTTAGTAAAAGACTCAGGTAAAACTACATCTTCTATGTCATCTATTTTTCTCTTACCTTTCTCCATCTCAGAAATATTTTCAACATCTATTGGAATCATTTCTGAAACAACCATGATTTCTGGAGAGTTTGTTTTTTAGATTCCTTTGACTTACTCAACTCTTCTTTCAATCTTTCATTCTCTTTAAATAATTTCTTATGTTTCTCTTCAAGAAGATCATAATCCCTTATCATCACTTCAAAATTCTTGATGACATCTTCTTTATCTTTAGCAAAAACCACAAGCTTTTCATCCTTGTTTTGATTTTCTTCCTTTAACTTTTCATTTTCTTCTTTCAACTTATTCATTTCATTTTCAAGAGAATAGTTCATCTCTTTTAGATTTTCATTTTCAGCTTTCAATTCATTAATTATTTTCTCTTGAGCAAGATTTTCATCTTTAAGTTTTTCAAGCTCATCCACATACAAGCTGTCTTTAGTTTGTACAGACACGTTTTGTGCTGTAGTAACTAGTATATCTTTAGTTTCTTCTTGAGCTGTACTTTGAAAAACAGGCTCTGAAAGCATTGCTTCCATAAAATCAAAGTCAAATGTTTGATTTTGAGAATCTTCATCATGCACAGTAGTTTCAGCATGCATATTACATCTACTTCTTCATCTTGTGCTTCATTCATAGTTTCCTCATGCATGACACCAGTAGATGTTCCTTCACCCAAGTCATGGGTCTCAGAAATATGATCAGAAGCAGTTCTCTCAATGTTAACTGAGTGATGTGCTTCAGCAGCACCATCAGCACCATTATTATCATCACTATCATCATCTTCTTGTGATGAGCTCTCAGTAGCATTATCATCCTTATTATCATCATCTTCTTCATCAGAATCATCAACCATCTCATCCATAATATCTTTAATTAGATCATCTGGATCTATACGCTCATCTTCAGTCAAGTGGAAGTGTTGTTGGTTGATGTCTACATTGTCCATTACAACATTCCTTATGTAGTCAAAAAGTGGAATGTTTGGGGCACCTGTAGTGACAGTAAGCCTTTTGTAAACTACTTCAGACACGTGCTCCAATTGCAATTTATCACCTTCCACACCATCAACATATAGATCAGGATTATCTTCATTAATCAGCAGTTGAAGGAATCTAGGATACATCAAGTACTTATGTCTCCTTCCTCTTTCTAAGTTAAAGATGAATCCATTCATGATCCATTTAGCCATATTAAATCTCCTGTTTGTGGCTAAAGCAATGATTAGAGATGCAATGTCCACAGGGAATGAATCCCAACCAGTACTTCTTTTAGACATGCACTGCTGAAAGATATAATATAATAATTTTCAGTGGTTATACACCCTTGCTCTATAGAATTGCTACTTTAGGAAATGATCAGGGTGACCTATCTGTAAGAATACATCCCTACATTCGTTGAATGTTTACTCAGCTAAATCTTCAGCTTCATTCTCTCCAAGTCTAAGAGCTATCCTTATGGCTTGCTATGAGACTTCAAGCATTCTATCATGAGTAATAAATGCTCTCGCCACTTTATTCCCAGCCTCATCTCTTTCAACTTCGGCTGTTCTCCAGAATCTTTTAATTAGTCTTGCATGAATCATAGGCCTTGCACACATTGCATAGACATATTTAGTCCTCAGCAAGAATCTAATCATTTCTTCATATCCAGTGGCTTCTCTACTATCTTCATCTAAGAATGCAGCCATATTATGCTTTGGCTCAAATTTTAGTTCTGCCATCTGCACAAACAAACACACAAGTTTAGCTATGATGATGAATTTGAAATGATTTGATTATGTTAAACTTTGAATTGATAGATATGAATTATTATGTTTTAAAACACTTACATTTTATTTAACATCAAGTGTAAGTAATCATTTTCTAGAATTAATTAAAATTCTGACAAAATCATATTGATTACACTTTGTTGTATTATTGATTTAAAACATATTAATTCAATTAACATTAATCAAAGTTAATTTTCAATTAGGTTCTTATGAATTAATTAATTAATTTTTTTTATTAAAAAATATTTTCAATTTTGAAACTGTTCGTCTTCTTCATTTGAATGAAGATGAACACCCTGAACTCAATGTTCATGAAAACACCAGTTCCATATGTCAAACTGTTCGAAATTCAATGTATATCAATAATATGTGATCAATTTCAGGTCTTTTATTCAGTTTGATTCATCATTTTCGAAACTTTTCAAATTTTAGGGTTCAAACTTCTGAACATACTAGAACCGTTTGACCTAGTTTGCGTCTAAAACTTGAAATTTAATGATTATTCACTGAATTTACATTCGCAAATCACTGATATACACTTTCGAATAAGAATGTTTCAAGAACAATTTGACGATTTTGAATGAAATGGGTGGAAAATGAATCGGCAGAGTTTAAGTGTTTGAGGTTGTGAGTTGTGAATGAATGAAAAATGAGAAGTGTTCTTTATATACTAATGTAAAATTTAAGACGGATGAGCACTGTTTAGATGTTTGGGGTTAGACGCATGACAACTGTTCAGCCGCTTGGGAACTGTTCAGACGGTTCTGAACTGTTCAGCCGGATGAGAACTGTTTAGCAGGTTGAGCACTGTTCAGCCGCACGAATCTATAGAAACGTCCAACACTTGATCATTTTACACAAACCGTCTGGTACTGTGTAGACGCATGGGAATGATGAGTTGTCTAACACTTAACCAATTTGACTGATTTCTCAGATGGTTGACAACTGTTCAGACGCATGGTTTTATGAGAACCGTCTAAACACTTGTAAAAATTTACCTACGTTCTCAGACGATTGATAACTGTTCAGACGCATAGGTTTATGAGAACCGTCTAAACACTTGTACGAATTCTGAAAACTCTTCATACACCTAAAAAGGACTTATGGTCACTGTTTAGACGCATGATATTTAAAACACTTGCATTTTTCACCTTTCATCCGAACACTGTTTAGTCGTATTAGCACTGCATGTACTAATATTCAAACAATTTTCAGGATTTTGAATTTTTCCCACAAAATTACATTTTTGACCCTCAATTGTCACTTATATCCTTTTAACCCCTTTTATTTTAATTTAAATTTTCAAAATTAATTTTCCATTCACTTTAGTCTCAAAATAAACAAATTTTCTTGTTTTCAACATTTGTAAGAAGCTTTTCCACTTGCAAATTTATATAGGTTCGTTTTATCATCATCAAAATTTTACATTATCAACCACACACATACTTTGAACATATAGCATCATCCTTTCAATTTAACATTTTTATTTTGATTTTCTAAGACAACTCTTCTATTTATTACTCCCCCTAAACTTTTAAGCTTGAAAAAAAACTTAGACGTTTCCCAAGGTAACACAATAAGATCACACTTATCATTGTTAAATTGTCTGCACATAAAAGAACATGCATAAAATCAACATTAAAGCAGAATGAAAATCTAATATTTACAATAGAATCATTGTCTGCAGTGAGATCATATCAGTGAAGATCAGCACATTAAAATAAAATAAAATGTGAATAGTCATAGACAATGAATAAATCCTGATCAAGTGTGTTCCAGGTCAGTGATATCACAGCAAAGGAGACACAAGATCTAAGGATAGAAAATAAGTGTTTTTGACAAAAAGATCAGCTCACATACTTTTTCAATTCTAGGATTGATTAAGGTAGAGATAGATATGACATGATATGAATCATACAATGACTTAGAGAGATCAACTATCATCAAGACATGCAGGTAAGCACACATTCTCAACTTATTACCTGACAAATATGCATAACCAGAGCTCATGTTACTTAATGTAATAGAGAATGATCATGGATAACCATTTGATCAACTCTAACCATCCATTTGAATGGGTTGTGCACATCGGCATCTTTTGCATCAAAGGAGAATATCCAAGTCTGTAATGACTTAAAACAAATGATATCTCAGCACTTCAGGTCTATGATGACTCATAACAGAGAAGTGAGATGATGCTTGTAACAGATCTCATGATTAGTCACATCACCATCAGGTGTGAGTGTTGTAACTTAACAAGAAATCAATCTGATAAGCTAATACAACTCAAAAGTACTTAGATTAATACACATACAAGCATAGAGATTTAATTTAATCACAAAAACTTAGCTTTTCAGTATACTAGCATGATATTGTCTACACATCATATCTGATCATGTCAGACTTTATTAGTGAGTGAAGTATGCAACTAATCTCACTAATGTACTATCATTTCTCACATGTTATAAAAACATATTCATTTCTAAAAATGAAATGATAGATAAAGAAAGACTCTATTTTTGGATTTTTTGTTTTATATTGTTTTTATCTTTATTTTTTTTTTTTGAGTTTTCTACTTTTGTATTTTGTTTTTCTATAAAAGAAAACGCACACACACAAAATACAATCAGACAAATAACTTTGAAAGGTTCACTTATGAAGACCTTTTGGTTTAGGGAGGTTCTCATCATGATAAGATTCAAAGAACTAAATTAAGAACCTAGAAACCAGGTTTACACATGGTTAATAAGGCAAATTGACTCCACTAAGTACTCAAACCGTCCTGGTAGGAAAGCTTTAGTAAATAAAACTGCCAACTGTTTTTCAATTGCAATTTGAATCAAAATGATTAAACCTTTTTTAGAGTTATCTCTGAGAAAATGATATTGAATTTCGATATGTTTTGTTTTAGAATGTTGAACTGGATTAGCTGTAATGAACATAGCAGCAGTGTTATCAATGTAAATAGGTGTTTTAAGAAAATTAAACCCATAATCCAGCAGTTGGTATTGCAACCAAAGGATTTAAGAACATCCTGCTGATGAAGCTATGTAATCAGCTTCTGCAGTTGAAACAGAGACATTTGTTTGTTTCTTACATTGCCATGAGACTAATCGGGGACTAAGAAACTGACAACCACCCATTGTAGATTTTCTATCTTGGTAGCATCCACCATAATCACTATCTGTATATCCTTGTAACTCAAAGTTACCCTCGTAAGGATACCAAAGCCCTAAAGCTGGTTTGCCTTTGAGATACCTGAATATCCTCTTGACAGTAATTAAGTGAGATTCTTTCAGGTCTGATTGATACCTGGCACAGATACAAACAACATACATTATGTCTAGTCTTGATACAGTAAGATACATCAAAGAACCAATCATAGATCTGTATAGAGTTTGGTCTACTGTTTTTCCTCTAGGATCAGGCTTAAATCTTGGTGTTTACGTCAGCTTGAGTTCTTATGGACTGACAATCTTACAGTTGGAATTTCTTCAAGAGTTAGTCGACAAACTTTTCTTGATTTATGAATATACCATCTGCAGATTGTTGAACTTGCAGTCCAAGAATGAAATTGATTTCTCCTATAGAACTCATCTGGAAACGAGACTTCATGATTTCTTCAAATTCATTGCACAGTTTTGGACTAGTAGAACCAAATATGATATCATCAACATACACTTGCACACATAAGAGATCATCATTATCCTTCTTTATGAATAAAGTTGGATCAATTTTCCCTCTTGTGTATGCATGTTGGATCAAGTGTTATGATAATGTCTCATACTAGATTCTAGGTGCTTGATGAAGTCCATACAAAGCTTTGCTAAGCTTGTACACTTGATATGGAAATTCTGCATCCTCAAAGCCTGGAGGTTGCTTCACATACACATCATCAGTGATTGGACCGTACAAGAATGCACCTTTGACATCCATTTGATACACCTTGAATTGCATGAACGATGCATAAGCCAGGACGACACAAATGGATTCGAGTCTTGCAACTGGAGCAAATACTTCATCATAGTCAATTCCTTCTTCCTGTGTGTATTCTTGTGCAACTAGTCTCGCCTTGTTTCTTATAACTATCCCTCGATTATCAGTTTTACTTCTAAACAACCATTTAGTGCCTATGGCATTTTATCCTTCAGGTAATTCCACCAAATTCCACACTTCTTGTTTGCAGAATTGAAGTAATTCTTCTTGCATTGCTTCAATCCAACCATTTTCCTTTAACGCTTCGGAAACGTTTTTAGGAACAATTTGAGAAAGAAAACAAGAATATAAGCACAAGTTTGCTTGTTCTGATTTACTCCTTGTTGTTCTCTAATTCAATGGACCAATAATCTATGATGTTGGATGGTTCTTGTGAATACGAGATGTTGGAATCTCATCACTTTGAACATTAACATCCAGATTGTTTTATTCAAGTTGGAGAGCTGATGCAGTAGGTTAGAAGAATGTGGATTGAAGTTTAGAACTTGAGTCGGTGAGTTGATAAAGTAATCAAAGTTACCAGTATCAACTGCATCTCCAAAGATGGATGATGTTCCTGACTCGGGTTGCATAAACTCATTACCATTATTAGGAATTGGTTGTGATCCCTCTTGACCATATGAAAGTGAATGATCTGAAGCTTGATTAGCTTGATCATTGTCATTGAATCTTATTGTTGAATCCTTAACAAATAAGAAGAATAGGTAATCTGGGCTTAAATCATTTTGGTCATCAGAATCCGAATCCTCACTGAAAGATCCAAGATCTCCTCTATAGCTCTTCTTACCTGTAGAATCAAGAAAGTTTGATTGATTAAACAAGTTAGATTGAAGAGAGTTTGACAGTGAATCTAAATCAAATAACCAAGAAGGACCATTTGAAACTAATGGAAAGGAATTTTCTAAAAATTTAACGTTGAATGTTTCAAGAATTATATTTGTCCTAGAGTTATAAACTCGATAGGCTTTCAAAACAGATGAGTATTCAACGAAAAATCCATTATTAGATTTTGCTTCAAATTTTCCTAACTGATCACTTGAATTAAGAATCATGACCGGATAACCAAATGATTTTAGAAAATTTATATTTGGTTTCCTGCCAAACATTAACTCATAAGGAGTTTTCATTTTATCTTTCACAATTAAGGTTCTATTTTGAATAAAGCATGCAGTTGATATAGCTTCATCCCAGAAAGTAATAGGAATCTTTGAATAGGCTAACATAGAACGAGCAGCTTCAATCAGTGTTCTATTTTTCCTTTCAGCAACTCCATTTTGTTGAGAGTTCTGGGAGCACTGAACTGATGAGTTATCCCTTTCTCTGCACAAAACATTTCAATGTTAGCATTTTTGAATTCCGTTCCATTATCACTTCTTATTATTTTTACTTTGTGTTCTAGTTGATTTTCAACTTTAATGATAAATTCTTTTAGTAATTCAGCCATTTCAGATTTAGCATGTAAAAAAGAAAACCCATGAAAATCTTGTATAGTCATCAATGATAACTAGACAATATGATTTTTTTCCAATACTCTGGATGTTTGTTGGTCCAAATAGGTCCATGTGTAACATCTGTAGAGGTTTGGAATTTGAGTTTATGAGCTTGGTCTTATAAGACACTCTGTGTTGTTTTCCCTTCAAACATGCTGAGCAGTGATCACTCATTGCAAACTTCTTGGATGTAAGTTCAATGACATGATTTCCTGTTACAAGCTTGTTCATGTTCTTGAAGTTGGAATGCCCAAGACGTCTATTCCAAAGCTGGCTTTCATCATTTGATGCTTTACCAATTAGGCATGTTGTTTCTGTTGAAGGATTGACTTGAGACATATCCAGCTTGTATACAACTCTATCTCTTTCAGTTTTAACAATTACCCAATCCTTGCTTATCTGAAAACTTGGCTTTAACACATAACAAAAAGAATCATCAAATATAATAGAGTATGATTTATCACATATTTGGGATATACTTAAAAGATTAAAGTTCAACTGTGAACAAAAGTTGACTTTGTCGAAGCTTATTATCGCATTTGACACTGTTCCTTCTCCTGTTATTTTGCCACCAGCATCACCACCAAAGGCGACGTGTGTTCCATCCTTTAACTTAAAATCTTGTGACAAGGTAGGATTGCCTGTCATGTGCCGGCTACAGCCGCTATCCACATACCATGTATTGAGTGGTCTTCTCGGGCGTACCTGCACAACAAGAAACTTAAGTTGAGATATCTACCCAAGCCGAGATGGTCTTGGGTTTTCCATACTTGTCAACAATGGTAAATTGTTTAAAATGAAGATTATTTAAATCAGGTTTATTCTTGATGAATTTACCAATCTTGTTATGAAAATTGTTTGAATTATTTTTGTGATCATTCATACCACTTGAGTGATCAATTTTTGAAGAGTATTGATGACCAACATTTTTATTAGTCATTCTCACTGATCTTGGTATGAATTGTTCTTGCACAGTTTGTTTAGGCCTCACAAAATTGTTTTTTTGAAAAGATCTCAGACCTAAAGAGGGTTGGTTAGTTAATTGTTGAAATCCATCAGTTTGATTTCTCATATACTGAGGGTTAACATAACCTTTGCTCATGTTTGAAATGGCAAATCCTCTAGTAGGTGAGCTCTTTCTAAAATAAATATTTTCAGTATTGTGAGTTTTCTCATCATAATAAGTGCAGGATCTGTTAAAATAACAATCTGCTGTAGAATGATTTCTCATGTCACATATGTGACAGTACTTGTTGAAATAGCACTCAGCAGTATTGTGATTTTTGATATCACATATTTCACAGTACCTTTGTGAAGATCTAAACAACTGCTTGTTAACTTTTGAAGTTGACTCTATATTTGATTCATTTTTAAATTTTGGCATCAAAAAGTTAAATTGTTGTTTCTGATTTGTCAATTTTGGCTTTTATGACAAATTATTTTTTATCTTTTTATCATGAACTTCCTTCATTAATTCCTTAGGAACAAATCTTTTTATAACAGCGGAAGTCTTAGAATCTGAACCCGTTTTCAGATCAGAGTGAGATTTATTCACAGGACTTATTTTGTTTTGATGAAGAGAGTTCATGTTTAACAAACCAGCTGATATAAATTTTATCGGTTTGATTTTAGTTGTCTAATTTGTTGGTTTGCTCAGATTTTCTGAACTTTTGTTTTATTCAATTTTGGTTTTTGATGATTTCTTTCTTCCTCTCTGATTCTTTGTTTTTGATGAACTTGGTTTATTTTCAGATTGAACATCTTCAGATGAAGATTCTTTTTCATTAACTTTTTGTTTTAGATTAACAGAGTTTGAATCTTCTAATGTTCCTTCCTGAAGTTTAGCTTTATCTTTGCTTTGAACTTTCACTTCTTCTAATATAGAATGAATTTGATCAGAAGTGTTCTATTTTGTCTTTTTAGGTTCATAAGATTTTATCTTGATTGGATGACCATTTTTTATCTTTTCTTGATCATTTTCAACAAAAACTTTCACATTATCTTTTTCGTCTTTAGAATTTTTGTTTTTGTTCTGAAAGGCTTTGAGTTTAGCCTTATTCTCAGGAGAATGGTCATGTGTATTAAAGTTCTCTGGTAAAGTGTTTGTTATTGATTCAGGCATAGGTTCATGAGTGAATCCAAAACCTGCTTTCTGTTTATCTTTTCTCTCACTCACCAGTTTCTCAACTATCAATTTTGAACTTTTCACTTTAGCAAGATCCATTTGAGTAGCAGCATGTGCTATCTTCTCCTGTTCAAGATTTTTCTTCCAATTGTTTAGACACAATTTCTAATTCCTTTATTGTTTTGTTCCATGATATTTGAAGAGAGATGATCTTTTGTGCTGTTTTATGGTCAGATTTTAATTTGTTGTGCATTGAGTCTTCTTGTTTCAATTTCTCACAAATTTTATATGAATAGCTTCGATAACATTCAACATGTTCGAAGTATGATTTAGTGCACAGTTTTTCTCTCACTTCAGATAGTATTTTAGGAAATTTAGGAGATGAGGTTTTAGATTTTGAGGATGAAGTGTCAACCTTGGGTTGATCAGATTGTGCCATTAGAGCTACTTCATCTGTATCCTCCTTAGGATCAGATTTTTCACTCCAATCATAGTTATATTCTTCATTCTCACCTTCTACCTTTGGATCACTATTCTCTGACCAGTCCTCCCCCTGAACTTCTACAACAAGAGACAAACTCGAGGTTAGATCATTAGTGAACTGTTCAGCATATGCACTCCAATCATAACCATCTTTAATGCTGACTACAAGAGCTTTCTTGGGCTCTTTAGCTGATTTTGATTCCTCTTTAAGCTCAGGCATAGGAAGACTTTGATAAGGATTTTGGAAAGTCTTCTGAGCTTGTTGAAACCTTTGATTGCCAGAACTTGATTGAGCATTTCCTCCATTGTTCCTTGGAGCTTTGCATTCTCTGGAGAAATGTCCATAACTGTTGCAGTTAAAACACCTTGACTTTGACTTGTCAAAACCAACAGTCTTGTTAGCACTTGGCTTGTACTTCCTGTTGACATGTGAGTGTTTTTGTGTTCTGTATGCAATCATCACCATCTACCAATTTAAGTCCATCCCTTCAACATCTTCAGGTTCCATCTCGAACAAATCCTGCAAAACAAGATCTAATTGAGTTAAATGGCTACCTTGATAAGCTTGAAAACTAGCCATAAAAGCAGTGAAAGCAGTTTTAGACTCTTCATCCTCTAATAGGATGTTTATAAAATCTTTAACTTTGCTAGATTTAGCAGAGTTAGTTGATGGAGTCTCTATTTGAGCATTTGAACTCTGAGATTAGGAGGAGATTGAGGATGAGATTGTAAGGTATAAGCAGGAACACTAGTGAATGATGAGTTAGTGAAGAATCCTGCTCCAATAAATAAGTCTCCCTCTTCTTTTGGAACCTTCTCACTCTTTGCCATGAATACATTTTCAACTGAGTTTGCAAGAGATGCAACAAACTAATATTGTGACATTGATGTTGCTCTGTCATTGTTCCTTGAGCTTTCATCAATTTCAACAGACTTTATCTTGGAAATAAGCAAATCTAAATCCATAGGGAACTTCTCAGTATGCTTTAGTAAAGTTACTATTTGTTTCCATGAGGAGGGTAAAGCATTGAGTAGTCTGAGATTTAGATCTTCAAGATCAGGCTTGATTCCAGCTATTGACATCTCAGTAGTAAGCTGAACAAATCTGTTCATCATCTGGTTTATTGTTTCACCAGACAAATGTTGAAACAGTTCTAACTGCCTTTTCAGCTTTTGTTTCTTAAGGTTTTGGATCTCTTTTCCTCCTTCACAGATGGTCTTTAAGGCTTTGTACATGGTATATCCAGTCTGATATCCATCTAGCTTTGCAAGAACTTCCAAAGGTAGTCCTTTACACATCAAGGAGTATGCTTTGGTATCATTCTTTAGTCTTTTCAAATCACCTCCTTGCAAACCATCTTCAGGGTAGGGTTCTTGAGAATCTTTAATATATACAAAACCCCTCTTAGGCCCATCTGTGGTTATTGGAATGTCTGGTCCTTTTTCAATTGATTTTCAAATATCAGTGTCAATGGAATTCAAATGGTGTTTTAATCTAAGTGACCAATTTTTGAAATCCGCTCTGTTTTTAAGTTTAGGAACTCTATTTTTTGAAGCTTCTGATTTCACCATCTTTATATTTTTATTGATTTTTTAATTTTTATGATTTTTTTTAAGTTTTGATTTTTAAAAAAATTTCTAAGTATTAAGTGAAGATGCGCCTGAACAGTAAAGAAACGTCTCAACAGTTGAGAAACTTCTGAGTTTGAACAAGAACCGTCTAAGGGATTGCCTTAGAAAAATTTTCACAACCTCCTAAAGTAGAAACGTCTGATCAGTTGCAATACGCCTGAACAGTTGTCAGACGTCTGAGAGTTACAACCGCCCAAACAGTTCTGATGCGTCTCAACAGGTATGATGCGTCTGGAAGTACTTGAGCTCAAACAGTAGTAAAACTTCTCAACAGTTGTAAACCGTCTGCTTGAAAACCGCCTACACAGTGGTAAAACGTCTGCAAAGTGGTCAAACGTCTAAACAATTGGGCAATTTTCAGTGATTCTCAACCCTCATGCGTCACATTCATCATGTTCTTATGAATGTAACGAACTTAATTTTTCTGAAATCGATCAATACTTGATGAATTGGATCGAAATCTTCCAATTAAGTAGATTTAATGCCGATTAACAATCTTCTGTCTTCAATTTCTTTGATTATCACGCCCCCATGCCTTGCCTGACACACACCCCCGTACTAAATTTGGCACACCCCCGTGTTTGGACATCTGACAGGACAAAAAGTACTGTCCCCTAAAAGTGAACACGGGGTCGTGCCCCAAGAGGCACGGGGCCGTGCCCCACCTCAAACATGGGGTCGTGCCCCATTTGTCACGGGGCCGGGCCCGACAACTTCTGCACGTATGAGCTGAGCAACTTTGGTAAGCATTGTACTAACACGGGGCCATGCTTAAACATTCAAGAAATCCTATAAATAGAGTCCTAAGTTCACCATTTTGGCAAGCTTTTGGTGGGCTGTTACTCTACAAAATTCTCTTGGGAATCAAGTCTTAAAGACCATTTGGAGGCTCGGGAGGTGCATACAACACTTAGAAGAAGCTCGGGATTGTCTAAACATCATCCATTATGGATCACCGGTTTGATTGTTCCATTTCATCGATGAATTCATATCTATCTTCTATGTTGTGTGTTGTTTTGTTCAAGCTCATTATGAGCTAAACTCTCATTATCATCCTAATTGGATGAAACTTATGTCATTTGTGATAAACTAATGGTGTGATTTATATTTGTGTTAATGTTATGGTGGTCTTGGGAAAACTTTTGATGGGTAGCACCTACATTTGAGTAGGAAGTTATAAACTTATGATTTGTAATTGTGATTCTCATACACGGTTAAAAAACGTATGATCAACATTTATTCATGAAACCGATCTTCATAACAAATATATGGCTAATTAACTAGAGATGGTTATTAGAAATCATATCACCTTTACTTTCAGATCATTTACAAGTTCCCTTTTAAGAGAAATCTACCGTAATTGTTATGTTTTTTCTAAAATTAATGGTACGTTGGAAACGAAATTGATCAACTCTCTTCTCACATTAAGTTATGTTTTCAGAAATCATATGTCGAAAAGGTCATAAAAGATTTACCTACATTACTAGGGCTTTGACATAAGCAGTAAATCTCAACCTGACATGGTCCTAGTCACTAAGGAGCGGATAGACGAGAAATCACGCCAGCTCATCTTTATAAACATTAACACATTTACTTTAATCAATATCTTTAATCACACCACCACTTCATCACAATTACATAAGTGTAATATAATTAGGATGATTGCCTTTATCTCTTGATTTTAAATCCAAAGTTTCAACCTTGTATTACTTTATTTTTATTTCTATTTCTAAAACCCTAAAAACCCTAATTTACATCAATTCAACTTATTATTTTCCTAAACAAAAATCAAATCTGGTAGTCAATTTTTAAGGTTGTTGAGTAGGCTAGGTGTGTCCACGGATTGATACTCGGTTCTTACCATCACTATATTACCTCAAGATAGGTACACTTGCCTTTTGTGTGTATAGTTTAGTATAGTAATAACCAATTAAAACTGAATCTGTGCGAAGAAACCTTTATCAAAATATATATACTTTTCACACGCATCAAGTTTTTGCGCTGTTGTCGGGGAACACACGACAGTTTGAAAGACAATCTAAATTTTTGACTATCTTGTTTATATCCTGTTAATATATTTTTGTTCAAATTTATTTTAATTTTGTAGATAGTTTGCTTTAGTTAGTTTAGTTACAATTGCCTGATTCATTCTAAGCCTTACTTAGTTTATGCTTCCTTAAGTTAGTGTATGTCCGACTCGTCTAGTCCTGAACTTGTTTCGCCTCTTTCCGAACCCGAACGAATTTTCCGACAAAGGTTACGTGAGAGCCATAACAAACAGCAACGATCATTGAAGAACACATTTCAGAAGATACACATCCTAAGAAGGCATGGCTAACCAAGATGAGGAAATAAAGATGACACACTATGTCACACCGTCAATCGATGGTTATGAGTCTAGTGTTGTTCAACCAGCAATAGCGACCAACAATTTCGAGATTAAGTCTAGTATTATCCAAATCGTAGAAAACTCTGTTCAGTTCCACGGATTGCAAGACAAAGACCCTAACGCTCACATCTCACGATTCCTTCGTATCTGTGCAACTGTCAAAATCAATAACTGTTTAGATAATGCTATTAGACTAATATCTTCCCATTTTCACTTTGCGACCGAGCTAGTGACTGCTTGATTCACTTTCGCCTGGTTCCATCACCACATGGGCGGAAATGGATGAACAATTCCTTTTGAAATACTTTCCACCCGATCGCACTGCCAAACTAAGAAGCAGCATCACAAGCTTTCACCAAGATGATGATGAATCATTACACGTAGCATGGGAGAGATATAAAGGGCTCCTTCAGAGATGCCCACATCACAAACTTGATCTGTGGCTGTAGTGTCAAACCTTTTATGATGCCATTAGCGGAGGACACAAACAAGCTGTAGACCAAAGTGCGGGAGGAGATTTCGGAAGTGTCATGCCAACATAGGCATACCAAGCCCTAGAAAAAGCAGCTAAGAGGAGCTTTGCTTATAATCCCTTGAGAAACAAGATCAGTTCTAAAGGCATTCATCAAGTAGACTCTGAAACATTAATTGCAGCCCAGTTAGAAGCCCTAACCAAACGATTCGAGCAATTGCAAGCCGAACTGAAGAAAACTCCAACACGATGCAACACATGCGGAAATTCATACAAGACCAATGAATGCCCACAAGGCATTATGATGGTTGAAGATGTTGACTACGTAGGAGGCCCAAATAACTCATATAACAACAACTCAAATTGGAGAAGCAATTCGAATTACAAAGAAGCTGGTAACAACCAATCATCATCTGGATTCAACCGTATGCCACCTTACCAATAACAGAAACCACCATACCAAGGTCCAAGCAGTAGTAACCAAGACCGTGGAGCATCATCAATGGAAGACTTATTGTAGCAATTGTTGTTAACCACACAAGCCACAGATGAATACATCCGGAAATCTGATCGAAGAAATGAGGAAATGTTCCAAAGAAACAAGGCCGACATCAAAAGAAACAAAGCATCATTGCAAACCATTAAAAACCAAGTAGGTCAGATAGCACAACAACTATCTACAAGACCCCATGGTGCTTTGCCTAGCAACACTGTAAGGATTCCTATAAGTCTGATGCAACCAAAACATCCAAAGTCTCTCTGCATTCATGCTCTAAATAACTGAAGTAGAAATGCTTCGGAAGTTTTACACCTTGCACTAGAAAACATTCTAAGTAGTTTTACACCTTGCACTAGAAAACATTCTAAGTGTAAAATCTTCTGAAGCCAAGACCAACATCTTCCAAAGTGAATGGTAATGCTTTGTAACACTTTGTAAAAGAACTTGAGAAGCAATATACAACATTCTTGAAAACCATATACTTGTGTTGTTAGCTCTCTAGTTTTGTCTCACTTTTACTTGTGTTCTTAGCATCCTTCACATAAGTTATCAATTCCCTATTTGATATGTTAAGTGCTCTAAATAACTCTCCTCATTGTGTTGTTGTGTTGTAAGTGCATACCCTTTTACGATCCTGCAAACACTATGACAAACCCTAATGCTCAAGTCAAAGCTATCACCACAAGGAGTGGCAAAACCACTCTAGATGATCCACCTACATTACAACCCATCTTTGAAGAAACTGAACTCGAAACTCCAAGTAATGCAAGTAACAAGCAATAGAAACCCATTGTTGTTGAAGAACCAACCAAGAAATACGTACCACCACCACTTTGTGTTCCACCACCTCCATATCCGAGTCGTTTGACACAACAACGAATGGAGGCACAATATGGAAAATTCCTGGGATTGTTTAAGCAACTCCACATCAATTTGCCATTGGTGGAAGCCTTAGCCCAAATGCCAAATTATGCTAAGTTTTTAAAGGGTGCATTGTCAAACAAGAAGAAATTGGAAGAGTTATCACACGTAGTTTTAAATGAGGAATGCTCAGCAGTACTTTAAAATAAACTACCTCAAAAGATGACTGATCCAGGGAGTTTCACCATACCTTGCCTAATAGGAAATCTTTCTGTCAGCTACACGTTAGCCGATTTAGGTGCCAGCATTAACCTTATGCCTTATACGGTTTTTGAAAAGCTAAACATAAGTGAACCTAGACCTACCCGTATGAGCATCTAATTAGCTGACCGTTCTTTTAAATATTCGAGGGGCATCATTGAAAATCTCTTAGTTAGAATCGACAAATTCATGTTTCCCATTGATTTTGTGATCTTCGACATGGATGAGGATAAGAATGTTCCTCTTATCCTAGGTTGACCTTTCTTAGCAACTGCTCGAGCCCTCATTGATATTTGCACTGGCAAACTCACGCTCTGAGTGGATGAGGAGGAGGTGACATTCAACATAGGACAATCCATGAAACATCCTCAACATCACGATGACTCACTCTATTTTATTGATGTTTGACATTAAATCATAAGCTGTCATTTGAAGAACACTCGTCAAATTAAAGCTTGCAACACTCAACTAATAGAAATCCAAACCACTGAACCCATCTGTGAGAATCAAATCAATCCAGAACTAGAAGTTGATGAAACATCATCTTATCAAGAAGCATTTGAGATCATCAAACAAGAATTAGAACCCAAAGCTAAACCTTCTATCAAAGACCGTCTGACTTTAGAGCTTAAAGAACTTCCGTCCCATCTTGAATATGCTTTTCTGGAAAACACAGCTCAACTTCCTGTCATAATCTCATCCACCTTATCAAATGATGAGAAGAACAAGTTGCTCAATATGCTTAAGGCACATAAACGAGCAATCGCATGGAAAATAATGGACATCAAGGGAATCAATCCATCCTTTTGCACTCATAAAATATTGATGGAGGAAAACTTCAAATCCGACATTCAGCCTTAAAGACGTTTAAATCCGAGCATGCAAGAGGTGGTAAAGAAAGAAGTAATCAAACTGCTAGATGCGTGTTTCATTTACACTATTTCTTATTCGCCTTAGGTCAGTCCCTCCAAGTTGTTCCAAAGAAAGGAGGGATGACTGTTGTAACTAACGAGAAGAATGAGTTCATTCCAACTCGTATAGTTGTAGGATGGAGAGTTTGTATCGACTATCACAAACTCAATGATGCCATAAGGCAGGACCACTTCCCTCTGCCTTTCATCGACCAAATACTTGAGAGATTATCTGGAAAAATGTTCTATTGTTTCCTCGATGGTTTCTTAGGGTATTTCCAAATTCCCATTGCTCCCGAAGATCAAGAGAAAACAACATTCACCTGTCCATATAGCACTTTTGCTTATCGGCGAATGCCTTTTGGATTTTGCAATGCCCCTGCTACGTTTCAAAGATGCATGGTAGCCATTTTTCATGACATGATCTAACACTCAATGGAAGTTTTAATGGATGATTTCTTCATCTTTGGAAACTCATTTGAACAATGTCTTGAAAACCTAGAAAAGATGTTGGTTAGATGTGAAGAATCTAACCTTGTTTTGAATTGGGAAAGTTCCACTTCATGGTTACTGAAGGAATAGTGTTAGGACATAAGATCTCTCGAGCAGGCCTCGACGTCGATCAAGCCAAAGTCGACACTATTTCCAAACTTCCACATCCCACAACCGTGAAAGAAATTAGAAGCTTCCTAGATCATGCAGGATTCTATCGCCATTTCATCAAAGACTTCTCAAAGATCGCATGACCAATGACTGAAAGGGAGACTGGTTACCGCTCCAATCATGGTTTCCCCTGATTGGACTTACCATTTGAACTCATGTGCGATGTAAGCGATTTTGCGGTAGGAGTCGTATTAGGACAAAGGAATGACAAGCAATTTCACCTAATTCACTATGCGAGCAAAACCCTAAACGACGCACAAGAAAACTACACCACCACCGAGAAAGAGCTTCTTGCGGTAGTTTTCGCATTTGACAAATTCCGCTCATATCTGATCCTTTTGAAAACAATCGTTACACTTATCATGCTGCCCTTCGTTATCTGTGCAATAAACAAGATGCAAAGCCGAGATTGATTTGGTGGATACTTCTGCTTCAAGAATTCGACATTGAGATTTGCGACAAAAAAGGAGCGGAAAATCTGGTGGCCGATCATCTCTCGCGTCTTGAAGATTCAAACCCTTCATAAACCAAGGAATTCAAAATAAACGACAATTTTCATCACAAATTCCTTATGAACATCCAATCCTCAATTGATGAACATCCTTGGTTTGCCGATTTCACAAACTACTTGGCAAGCGGGATCGTACTCTAAGGAATGACTTATCAGCAAAAGAAAAAGTTCTTTATTGACATTAAACATTACTATTAGGAAGACCCGTATCTATTCAGAATCGGTGTAGACCAACTCATTCGAAGATGCGTATACGGAAGTGTAGGGGAACAGATCCTAAGGCACTGTCGTGAAGGACCCACAGGAGGACACCATGAAGCAACCCTAATAGCCAAGAAGGTCTTTGAGTCTGGATTTTATTGGCCCATGATCTTGATGGATGCTCACAACATGGTACGCACCTGTGATGCATGTCAAAGAGCAACCACCATCTCAACACGGGATGAGATGCCTTAGAAACCTATTCAAGTATGCGAGGTATTTGATGTATGGGGTATTGATTTTATGGGGCCATTCCCGGTGTCATTTGGCAATCGTTGCATCTTGGTAACAGTCGATTATGTCTCAAAATGGGCCGAAGCTCAAGCCTTACCTACCAATGATGCAAGAAACATTGTAAGATTCCTTAAGAAGTTATTCTCTCATTTTGGTACCCCCAAAGCTTTAATCAGTGATAGAGGAACCCATTTCTGTAACAACCAGCTCGAAAGAGCAATGGCTCATTAGGGAGTAAACCATCGCTTTACAACCGCTTATCATTCACAAGCGAATAGGCAAGCTGAGGTTACTAATCGAGGTATCAAACGAATCCTGGAGAAAACTGTAGGACAAAATCACAAGGATTGGTTTACCAAGCTGGATGATGCATTATGGGCTTTTCAAACAGCCTATAAGACTCCCATTGGCACAACACCGTTCAAACTCATTTATGGGAAGTCGTGTCATCTACATGTGGAATTGGAACATAAAGCCTATTGGGTACTCAAAGCAGCAAACCTAGACCAAGGCCTTGCAGGAAATAATCGATTTCTACAAATCCATGAACTAGAGGAATTGAGAGAACAAGCATACGAAAACACTAGGGTTTATAAGGAAACAACAAAGAAAGTCCACGAATCTCGATTAAAGAACACTAAACAATTTCATGTGGGAGAACGTGTCTTACTGTACAACTCTCATTTGCATTTGTTTCCCAGAAAGCAAAAATCACGTTGGTCTGGACCTTACACGATAAAAAAACGTGTTTTCGAATGGTGCCATCGAAATTGACAACCATGATGGTTTAAGTTTCAAAGTGAATAGACATTGTTTAAAACCGTATAATGATGGACCAACCAAGATTTTCTTGGAGGAATTAAACCTCCGTCCCGACGAAGACTAAGTGTAGGGAAGGGTTGCGCCGAAGACCCGAAACTTAAACACGACGCCTATACATAGATTTTCTTTAAAATTTTAACTTTTTGTAGAACTCACAAGCACAAACACGGGGCCATGCCCCATGTAACACACCCCCGTGCCTCTGACAAAAAGTTCTCCACGATCTCCGTTGACGACTCTTGAACGTTGCAGGTCGAATTTAAGACGATTTCTGACAAACACGGGGTCGTGCCTAGCTAAGCACGCCCCCATGACCAACTTTCACGACCTGTGTATAAATACCACACTTGTTCCAAGCTTTCAACACACTCATTTTGCTCAAAACCGCCTGAAAAGATGAAAGAATCAAGTCACGGAAGCTCTAACTGGAATCCTGCAAAGAAACCGCGTTCTCAAACACGGGAACCGACAACTCAAGAATACTTCTTCAAGCTACATGAGTTAATAAAGAAATTGACTGAGATGAACCTTACCGCAACTCAACGCCTAGCCGAACTTATCCAAAAAGTTCAGGAAATTGGCGAGGAACTCGTCTCTGTCTATCGTCAGCTCGTGGAATTAAGCAACCGCACTTCACACTATCCCATCCTAAATCTTCCACATGAAATGTATGGATGCTTCTTCTAGAAGCATTCCATGATGTGTCATGTGCGCTAGTGCGCGTTAAGGAGTCTGGTTTTGCAGTTTCAGACTCTCGGCTTTTAACGTATTATGTAACCGTAGAAACTAGGAAAATGTAATTGTCATTTGCTTGTTTTAATTAATTGTAGGACTAATTTCGTAGCTTTTCTAATGATTTGGATGTGATAAAACTTAACCAGGTAAATTGTGTAACGCGCGAAACTGAAAAATAGAACAACAAAAGACTAAAACCGAACTACACAAGGGGAGCACGCCCCCGTGCCTACAGAGGCACGCCCCTGTGCTCGACAAAATCTCACACCATCTGACTTGTTGCAGCCCCTTGTCTTGTTCCCCATCAATTCCCATTGATAAATGTCGAAAGAAATTCTGCAACAACCCGTCTTCACTCTATTTTTCCATCATTTTCTTCATTTTTCTTTCATATTTTCAAGAACTCTTCAAATCCTTCAATGTGTAGTTGATCAACAAGGTTAGTGTTACTAATTCCTATCATTATGATTGTCATTTACATGTAGTTAGGTGATTAGGTCTTTAAATTACCGAAATCCTAACAAGTTATACGTAAACCTTGTTATTTAAATTTCATGGAATGATGAATACTTTAAACCTTCTTGTTTATACTCATCTTTGGAGTTGATTAGTTGTTAATTACCATGTTTAGTTAGTTGTTAGTGTGTTTTTCCTTTCATTGTTAAAAAGACTATCTTCATAATTTGTGGTTGAATCATTGTTAAGTACATTCAAAGTTACAAGAATTCAATTACCATACATGTAGTGATTAAAAACTATAGATATTTGAGTGTCTTGAATATAACATGATTAAATTGATACATGTGTAATCTTTGGTTTTTCAAACAAGAAAATATTAAACCCATGCTTAATCAAAGTTTTACAATCAAAACCACACGTGCTCGAGTTGAAATTTCATACCTCAAAATTTTAACTGCACCCCCACGTTTCAAAAGACACACCCCCATGTTTAACAAATTTTTCTTGAAAATCAAACGTGTTAACTGTTTTTAAACACGACTTTCATAAAAAGGGTGCCATGTCTCATGAAAACCATTTTTTTCTAAAATAGGTAAACTATTCTGAAAATCTGTTTTGTATATTTTAACTGGCTTGTCAAAATTTTAGGATCATGAACCATCCATATTTGCAATTTGGAGGAAACCATGAAAGATGGTGTCATGAGCGATTGCAAAAACTCTTACAAAGGGTTGAAAGGTCACATTAGCAAGCCGATGAAGAAACCTTGGCGGCTATCGGACAACTCGAAAGATATAACAATTTACTGAATATTCAATGGAAGCGTTTGTTTTCACAAAACAAACCTTCTGTTTATAAACTAACTCTTGAATTTTTAGCATCTTTCAGATTTAGCATGAAAGACTCCAACCCATGGGATGATGAGGCAGTTTCTTTCAGACTAGGTGGGCGTTGTCGAAAAACATCCATCACCTTGTTTGGTTTTATCTTGGTATATATACCGAACATGAAATGGAGGAGGAAGCAATATCAGGAATGCCAGCATACCACACATTTCCAGACGAGGAGAGTAGGGACGCGGAAAGTGGTGCTATGAGGAAATCATTTTGGGAAAGAATTGGAACAAGGGTGTTCAACTCGAGTAAAACCAAGAGCAGTCAGATTCGAGACCCGCTGTTGCGTTACATACATCGGTTGCTCAGCCATTCAATAACAGCTCGTGGTCAAAGCAAGGGAGTTGTTAGCTTGAGGGACTTATTTATCTTGTATTGTATGACTAATCGATTGCCATGCAACATTGGGTATTTGTTTTGTAATCTATTTTCCAGGAATGCAACTGCAGGTGCTCCGACACCTATGTTTGGAGGAAGCTGGATTCTGAACGTATACGAGAGCTTTAGGTGTAACACGGAGGGGATCGAAGGAGTAATGCAAGGATTGTTGGACTTAAGCATTTGCACAAGCATGTACATGATAACAACTCTACCAAATGGGAAACCGAGGTTCATGGATAGGAAGGGACAAATCTGGGATCCGGCGGATCCCGAGGAAATCATCATGGACCTTGATATACCACTACAACATGAAGTAGCAGGTGCTTCCAGCTCACACACTAGAGAATTCCCGACCATGTTAGACCTTTATGAAGCAATCCAAACCACCATCGATCACGCAAGGAGATCTTTCGAATACGCGTAACAAGCCTTCAACCAAGTTGAAAATCTGCACTCCCGAGTGGATGACCTGAGCATTGACGTCACATACATCAGAAACCGAATATATCATGAGTGGGGGGATATCCCGCCACAAAGCCCCTGAAAAACCGTATCACTTTCAGAGCTCGTGCACAGTTGTTTTGTGCCAATCTGTCTTTTAATTTATGTCGTTTTATTTTTATTTTTTGTGTTTAGGATTTTAATGTTTTCAATAAATGGATGATATTTCAGGTGATCCCGAGGAGTCTCACGATTTAAGGCATGAGTCGACTTTATCATTTTTAGGGGAATATCTCGTTACCATTCCTCGTTTTATATTATTGATCACATTGGGGACAATGTGAATTTTAAGTGTAGGGATGGGGTTAATTAAGATACACATTTGATACTTTACTAAAAACAGGTTTAAATCGAAAATTTTGCTAAAAATCGCTTAACCATTAATTTTCGTGACACAAAACAAAAAATTTAAACAATTTTTAACAAACCAAATTATAAATATACGTTTTTGGGAAATAAATAAGTAAATAAATGACATCCAAATAAAAATTGAAAAATTTTATGATATCCTTAAAGGCAATAATTTAGTAAAAATATTCAATCATGTAAAATGAAACACTTTTACTCAATTCCATCCTTATATACATTTATTTTGAGCCTTAAACAATTTTTGTAATTTTACTTTCATTCTAGATTTAATTGAGGGTGCCTTATGATACTTATGATTAGAACTTTCTTTGAGTATACATTTCGAGACCTTAATTAGTACTTTTTTTGGCATAAAAATGAGTTAGGCATTAGGAAACCTTAACCATTCAAGCCACACCCATTTTCCTTTAACTTTTCTTACCCGAACGTCAACCCTAGTTAGCCCCATTAAGCTTAAACGTTTTTATTTTGATCACCCAAACCACGAAGTCACTTAACCAAAAAAGGCCTTCAACAAAACCCGTTTTTTGTTAAAGACACGTTTTGGCTTATTATATAAAAAAAGAAAAGAAAAAAAGAAAATTTTGGTCTTTTACCGGCAGACCTAAAAGAACTGAAATGCATTCTTTTGATTTTAATTTGCTTTGTTGTCTTCATCACGCAAAACCGGGACTTCCCCCGGAAATCCGCGAACAAATTTTCAATCTCGCGTACGATGCAAGAAAGAAATGGAGAAAAAAGGAACAAGTTCCGCCATTTTGTGTTATTTCAAAACGCGCTATAAAGAGGCGGGTAAAAAGATACGAAAGATGCCCGAACTGTAGAAATTGGTCCCACAATGGAAGATGCAAAAAGAACCAAACCGAGTCTCAATACGAATATACAGAACCGATCCGATTGGGTGCTATTAGACTTCAAGCCGAATGATCCTTACAAGAGGAGAGTTTTGTATATCTTCAAGTGAAGGATGAAGTAAGGTTTTTGAAAGCAAAATACGGTCTTGACAATCTGACCTTAAACGAGCCCTCAAGTTAGCATATCCCTTCAAGCTTGGAGGATTGTATAGGGAGCCTTTTACTGCTTTCCTTGTAGTTTATGTTAGAAAAATAAGCCAAGATCGTCGTCTTTAGCATTTAGCCACTTTTTCCAAATATTCCATACCCGAGGCCGAGCCAAGTTACAACCCATCAAAGACCTAATGATTTATGCAAGTAAATATCTAAGTAGATAGATTTGATCCCTTAACAAGCATATGATTTCACACGTGTTCATACTAGGCAATTGAGAGTATTAGTCATACTTTACCCTAATTATGACTCTATATATTTAGCCGAGTGTGAGTGCATCTTGTAAGAAGTGTGGATTTTTACATAATTATAATCTTTACTAACTAATCTATTGCTTGCTAGGATATCATTCAATACATGCTTAAAATGTTTACATTTGGATAGAATAATTTTTACTTGCATATTTCCTAAAAGACATATTTATCATTTGATTTATTTGGTTTTTGATGGAATTGTCATTTTAAGAGATTTTTGCTTAAGGACAAGCAAATCTCAAGTGTGGGGATATTTGATGTGCTCCAAATTATACATAAAAACACTATCAAAAACACATCAATTGTTCCTTAATATCTTTCTTAAAATGATGATTATGACTTAAAATCATTTAATTGTGTTTTCAGGTGTTGAAGAGGGCAAGATAGACAAAAGAAGCATATTTAACAAGAAATTGAAGAAATCCGAGCTTTCAAGTCCAAGCATAGGGTCGTGCCTTATTAAGCACGTCCCCATGCCTTTCCTGAAACAAACCCCTGTGCTAAATTTGGCACACCCACGGTTTGGACATCTGATACGACAAAAAGTACCGTCCCCTAAAAGTGAACACGGGGCCGTGCCCAGGAGGCACGGGGTCGTGCCCTACCTCAAACACAGGGTTGTGCCCCATTTGTCACAGGGTCGTGCCTGACAACTTCTGCACGTACGAGCCGACCAACTTTCGTAGGCCTTGTACTAACATGGGTTTGTGCCTTTTAGGCACGAGGTTGTGCTTAAACACTCCAGAAAGCCTATAAATAGAGGTCTAAGTTCACCATTTTGGCAAGCTTTTGGTGGGGTGTTACTCTGCATAATTCTCTCAGGAATCAAGTCTTGAAGACCATTTGGAGGCTCGGGAGGTGCATACAGCACTTAGAAGAAGCTCGGGATTGTCTAAACATCATCCATTGTGGATCACCGGTTTGATTGTTTCATTTAACTGACGAATTCATATCTATCTTCTATGTTGTGTGTTGTTATGTTCAAGCTCATTATGAGCTAAACTCTCATTATCATCCTAATTGGATGAAACTTATATGATTTGTGATGAACTAATAGTGTGATTTATATTGTGTTAATGTTATAGTGGTCTTGGGAAAACTTTCGATGGGTAGCACCTACATTTGAATGGGAAGTTATAAACTTATGATTTGTAATTGTGATTGTCATACACGGTTGAAAAACGTATGATCAACTTTTAGTCGTGAAACCGATCTTCATAACAAATTATGACTAATTAACTAGAGATGGTTATTAGAAATCATATCACCTTAACTTTTAGATCATTTACGGGTTCCTTTTTATTAGTCTGAGAAATCTACAGTAATTGTTATGATTTTCTAAAATTAATAGTATGTTGGAAAGGAACTTGATCAATTCTCTTCTCACATTAAGTTATGTTTTTAGAAATCGTATGTCGTAAAGGTCACAAAACATTTACCTAAATTACTAGGGCTTTGACCTAAGCAGTAAATCTCAACCTGACGTGGTCCTAGTCACTACGGAGCGGATAGACGAGAAATCGCGCCAGCTCATCTTTATAAACATTAACACAATTACTTTAATTAATATCTTTAATCACACCACCACTTCATCATAATTATATAATGTAATCTAGTTAGGATGATAGCCTTTATCCCCTGATTTTAAATCCAAAAGTTTTAACCTTATTTTACTTTATTTTTATTTCTATTTCTAAAACCCTAAAAACCCTAATTTACATAAATGCAACTTACTATTTTCCTAAACAAAAATCAAATCTAGTAGTCAATTTTTAAGGTTGTTGAGTAGGCTCGGTGTGTCCACGGATTGATACTCGGTTCTTACCATCACTATATTACCTCACGATAGGTACACTTGCCTTTTATGTATGTAGTTTAGTATAGTAATAACCAATTAAAACTAAATCTGTACAAAAAAACCTTTATCAAAATATATATACTTTTCACACGTATCAGTTACTCAGAATGACATTATATGCAATGTTTAAATAAAAACCAACCAGAGTTTAAAACATGAAAACTGTACGGAATCGTTTTTAAGTAAATCAATCCCAAAGTATTTAAAATGTAACATTAGTAAAACACGTGCCAAACTATAAAGTAACCAAAGTAAACATTTCAAAATACTAATGTTATCAGTTTCAAAAATGTGTATGAGACCCATGCGTGCTCCTACGGCTTCAATGAACCTCGAAATGAGAATAGCATACTAAAATGTCAACACATTGGTTGGTGAGTTTAAAAGTTTGCGTTAATCAAATCAGTAACAGTTAAATAAACATATGTAATGTGCTGAAATAGATAGCTAGTCTAGTTGCACAAGTAGTAAGTATAGTGATTTCGCGATCGAAGCTGACATGTGTTTCGTTTGTTTTCCTCCCGTCACAACATACCAGGTTGTGACGATGTTTGTGTTTAGCACAATGTTGCACCTGGTTGACCTCGAGTGGCCCGGGTAGGCCTTGTTAGACCCAGTAGTACTACTAAAGATTTCTCCGCTAGATACCTTTATTAACGATTCAAAAGTGTGAGGACTTTCATGGTAATGCTACACCACCTTATACTAGCACAACTTATCTATAAAAGCGTTTGTAAAAGAAAATAGTATGCTATCTCCCCCAAAAAGAAGTAAGTAAAACAGTGGGGCATGAACTTACCTGATCTGCACACGAGCAAAACAAGCAACGAAATTGAAGAGTAGGAAGGCAACCCGTCAAAGATTACCTAGATCATGTGAGTTTGTAAGTATTCATGACTAGAAATACCTAACAGATCCTATGAACTTAATAAATAGATTGTCCAAAGTGCTATGGAACACAGTAACAAAGTTGACCTAGGTGACCCCCTTGACCTGTTGGTGACATGTTAAGTTGAGTTTTTTAGCCCCAAGTAGTATCACATTATACGTCATGATTTTGTAGGTCATCGCACAAGCTAACCACATAATCCATATTGTACATCTTAAGTCTCATCAAGATCATCATTCATTATACACATAATTGGTATAAAATATCATACTTATATTCTTGCACATTTTCCAAGAAACCTAGATTTTTCCAAATAGTTTATCAACCATCCAATTAACCTAATTAACACAGTCCAACACATTAGAAATCATCAATAAACATTTTAACATGATCCTAGTATTATAAACATGTCTAACTCCTAATATCTAATGCTCTTCAAAATTAAAGTTCCCCTTTTAGGAAAGTAATATCCCAAAATCTATTATTCCATCAATTTCAACACAAATTCATGAATAACATACCCTATCCAGATCATAGCAATCATAAGCATCCATTAAACACTTACAATTCATCCAAACACAAATCTTCATGAATAAATGCTTCCACTTTTGGCAATGTATGAACTAGACTACACAAATCGTGGATTTCTTGCATCATCTACGTAGATTAACACTCATACAACATAACTAACATCATTAAATCGTCAATCCATCATCAACTCATCAATTTCATGAATAAAAGTTACTATTAATAGTAAGGTATGAACTAGGTAATCAAAATCATGGATTTCTTGCACAATCAACATAGATGATCATTCATATAACCTAACTAACATCATATAATCATTAAATCATCATCAATTTCATCTTTTCTACATGATTTTGAATTAGGGTTCATCAAATACAAAGAACAATGAAAATCTAACCTTTAATCATGTAGAAATAAAGATTTGGTGCTTGCTACACGTTGGAACCACTTGGAACTAATTAAAATCGCTGGATGTTTCTTGTTCTTGATCAAATTCGACAGAATAAGGGGAGGGGGAGGCTTCGGCTGCAATGGGGTGTAGGAGGGGGGATTTAAGGTTTAATTTTTGGTAACTCTTAGTTTATAGGTAATTACAAACTAACCCCTATTGTTTATATTTTATAAAAATAACTAATCTTTCTAACACTTTTTAAAAGGTTTTAACTACTAAATACAAGTATTATTAATCATTAATAATAATTATATGTTTCAACTAATAACAAAACATGTGAACAATATTTACACGTAATCGCATTATCAAATAAAATTCATAAATAATATTTAAAATCTATAAATTCATAAATCACATAAACCCAAACTAATAATCAACATTATTAGTTAAATTGTTATCTAATTATTATATATAATTATTACTAAGTCATCAATGTTTAACGACAACTAGTGTGTGCTTACGACACGTGTATGCAACTAACGGAAGTAACGAACTTTGGTAACGGAAAATTACCGGATGTCACAAAGCTGTATGGGGCCTAGTTAGCCTATGAATACAGGGGTCTAATCCTTGAGATTGACTGAAAGTATAAAACAAGACCTTTGTCGCTTGCCCCGGTACTAGAGTCAACTTCGTGTATAATGTTAGGGGTCTATTTATAGACTTCGGTCCAGTACCAGCATCGTACACAATGTTTAGGGTATAGCATACGACATTGGTCTAGATATAAGTGAAAGATAATTATAAAAGTTCGAAATGTACGGAATGAACGAAACGAATGATAATAAATGAATAAGATGATATGTATGTAATGATGAATGATCATGCCCTAAATGTGAGGTTTTAAAATGCATTAAAAAGAATTTTATTATTATTAAACTAGAAATCACTCAGCGTACCTCACTTTGTGTGTATAATAGTTGGCAGGTAATGATGCAGCTGGGGAGTGCAGGCATGAATGAGATATAGCTACTGGAACGATCCAAGTCTGACATTCTAGATTTTGAGACAATGATTGTAATTGTCAAGTTTGTATGATACAACTAAAAGAACAATGTTTTGTCATGTATTTACAATTTAAATATGAAAATTTTAAAATTCGTTGCAAATGTAATGTTTTAAATGTTTTATGTTATGAATGACCAACTGTAAGGTTCCGGTAACGAGACCTTACAATTTGACACTATAACTTGATATATGACACAATGGTCTTTTATAATACAAGTTGGTAATTGAAGCAATGTTTTCAAGCTAGTTTGTGTTTGTTTTTATTATAAACTAATAAAAAAGAACAAATGTTAGAATTTATAACTTGAAATGTTATTTTAAACAAATCTTATAAATTTATTTTTAAAATTTTTGTACAGATACTAAGAGATATTTATCTTTTAGGTTCTTTTAACATATAAAAGATAACTTTTATTAGATATTAATAGAACTTTATATTCATGTCTTTTCACTTATTTATGATGTTAGCTAGATAACTAAATGCAGTTCATCACTTTCTATAACGGTCACTGTATCACACATTGACGTATGTATCTAACCAAACACTTTTTTCGTATAACAATTTGATGATATATGATGTATATATACTATTCTATTTAAAACTGTGCTCTTTTGTGTTAATATCAATGAATGATGACTACTATCGTGTCTTTATTACCATACATGATGTTAGCTAGATAACTAAACACAACTTATCATTTCGTACAACCATTGGCCAGAAAATCATGTCGTTCAATGAACGATTTATGATGTTGACGTATGCCTATGTTTAAAAACAATAAACCTTACCAATTTGTGTTAATTTCATTTTGAACGTGTTGTGAAAGAACCATGAGGGAAAACGAAATGTTCATTTACTTGAAAAAACTAGCAACGATTAAACATCTATCTATACATATAATACAAATCTATCTATTATAATAAAAGAAGGTTTTAAAATGACACTTGCTAAAATTCTAGATCATCTAATTTTAACTTTCCCGCTTCTCTCTCATATTTAATAACTACATTAAATACTAATAATAGCATTTAATTATTTTTTAGATTAAAAATTATTTTTAAATAAATTAAGAAAGAGATGCTTTTATAAATGTAACTTTTAAATGAACAAAATTAAAAAAATAAGAAAATTTTCTAAAGCAACAAACACTCTTAAGAATATGAAATAGTTTAAAATATTTTTTTAATTATTTTTTGTAAAATAAAATAACTAAAATTAATAGTTATAATAAGGAAAATTTTAATATTGATATTTTTAAAACGGTTTGTTTGGATTAAAATATTTATTTAAAAAAAGCAATAAGTGTTTAAAAACAAAAGTTTAAAAAATGATATCATTGTTTTATTACCTACATTTTTACTCATATCAATTTCAGTCATATCGTTTTATAATTAATAAATTTTCATTAATAATTATTTAATATTTTATTTATTCAACCCGTGTAATATACGGGATAATAACCTAGTACATGTAATAAAAGAAGGTTTTAAGGTGACACATGTTAAAATATTAGGCTTCTTCATTTTAATTTACTCTCATCTCTCTTGATAAATGATAAAATATATAGTAATTATATTATTTAAGATATTTTTATATTAAAAAGTAGATGTTTAAAAATTAAAACCAGGAAAAAACACACTTTAAAAATTAAATGAAAATTTTTTTTTTGAAACAGTATATCGAACTATTTTAAAAACCGCTTTTTAGTTTTATAAGAATGATTTTAAAATGCAATTATTAAAAAAAATGTTAAGAAAATAGTTTTATAAAATAAAATTCAAAATGATAGTATTGTTGTTTTAGCAGAATTACTTACTTATACGTAAATCAATTACATTTTATTTAAAAATATTGATTTTTAGATTTTAAAATTTAATTATAAATACTTAATATGTTATTAATTTAACACACGTGTGTATAGAGTGTATTAAATTAGCAAGTATATATTCCAAAAAGACAAACCATTTTACTGTCATACAAATATAAAAAATAAATAAATAAATAAATAAATTTACCAGTACATTAAATCTCAATTTTTCTACAATTACTCGTTATTTTTTTATATTTAGAGAAGAGCACCAAAACCAATAATCCTACCCCGTTCTGCTTTTAGTTACTTGCACCACATGGGCAAATAAAAATTCGGAGGAGTCCAAGAGCAATTAAAATGGTGGGTCCACCTCATCAGTGCAACTGGGCCCCATCTCACGCCCGTGGGCTCACCACCCCAGCCCCTATCATTTCTAACACATTATAACCAAGATATCGTACATAAATAATTTTCATATTAATAATGCTACAAACACACACACATGGGTAGGTCTCCTTACTGTATGTGTGTATATATAATGATCGCTACACATCATATTATATTATAATATTATAATGTGTATACGTGTGATAAGTTTTATATAATATAAAGTTTAGATTGGGTACTTCAAAAAATTCATAAATGTATGCTAACATTTGGGTTAACTGTAAATAAGTGTATTTTTAGTGCATGAGACGTTTCCGTTAGGCAAGAATCTTTCATATAAAGATTTTCTCAAGTAACCATCTATCTTACAATTGTATTTAGTCTTTTCATATCATTACAATCTTTTACATGTATACGTTTTATATAATATATTTTTTATGTTAAACGAACTATTTGTATATTAATTCACATATGATTCTAAATAAAATAAGTTGTCTAGAGAAATTAAATGCATTTGTTTCTTTTTATTCTAATGATCACATGAAAACGTTAGATCAGGTAATTAATTTTGTTTGTTAATACGTATAGAGAAGAAATGATTGATATGACAACTTGAAAATGAGGAAACATGCATGCATATTTTTAGCACAACACTAAGTTGTAGTTGTTTAACTTTATCATTGTTCGCTTTTAGAAAATACAATTTATGTACAACCTGTAACGAAAAAACCGCAACCTAAATAATTAAAAAGATAACAAAAAAGTGGGAGTAAATCTCGGTTTTGGTCCCTGTGTTTTGCAATCTGACTCCACTTGAGTACCAACGTTTATTTTGTCTCCACTTCAGTACCAAAGATTAAAAAAGTTGTCTGTTTCAGTCCAATTTTACAACGGCGTTTGAATGTGCCGTTAAATAGGAGGCACGCGCGCTGCACATGAGGGTATTTCGGTCATTTCATGTGTAATTGGTCTCTGTTTTCGCATAAGATCAAATTGAAACTAGGTCAAATCTCTTAAACTCATCCCCCACGTTTTTCACTTCTCTGATTTCACTCCTCGTCAATTCGTCATGTGGCATTTGCGTGCTGTCACTGAAGTAGAGTATGATACTCTAGAAATATACGGTAAGTGCATTCAATCTTTGCCAACGAATTTTGAATTCTGTTTTGCAATGTCTGATTTGCATTGTTAATGCAGGTCAAGAACCAAACTTGTTTTCTTTAAAAATCTATCACGGTGGAGAGTTTGTGGGCTTCCCACTTAGAAGATAGGTGCATGGCAAGGTAAATTTTGTGGACCTAGTTGATCAAGATGTGTTCTCTGCCCATGTGATTGATGCAATTATCAAAGCTTTAGGCTATCCTGAAGATGAGGTAATTTACTATCACTTCAAGATTCCAGGGCAAGATTTAGATTTCGGTCTACGAGCTCTTGGGAATGATAAGGATGTACTAAACATGTTGCAATATGTATCTATTATTAAGTTGATAGAGATTTATACAGAGCATGGTAAAACTAAGCTAAACACATACTTTCAATCACCTGACGGTGGTTCTAAAGTAGTGATTGAGGAGATTGTTGATGTTGGGCCTTATAATTGTAAACGACAATTAGCACTTGAGTGGCATAATGATAACCCATGGTCTAGTGATGAAGATGTTAGTGAGACTGTTGGTGAAGGTCAAGTAGAGAATGTTAGTGAGGCTGTTGGTGAAGGTCAAGTAGAGAATGTTAGTGAGGGTGTTGGTGAAGGTCAAATGGAGAATGTTAGTGAGGCTGTTGGTGAAGGTCATGTGAATGTTAGTGATCATGTAGGAGAGAATGTTAGTGAGGCTGTTGGTGAAGGTCAAGTAAAGAATGTTAGTGAGACTGTTGGTGAAGGTGATGTGAATGTTAGTGATCATGTAGGAGAGAATGTTAGTGAGGCGTTGGTGAAGGTCATGTGAATGTCATGGATGATAATACATTTATAGCCCAGTTTATGAATGAGTATGACTTTGAAAGGGATAATAATGACTTTGAGAGGGATAACAATGACTGGGAAAGGGATAACATGGCTGAGGGTGAAGTTAATGATGAAGATGAAAGGGTTAACATGGCTGAGGGTGAAGTTAACATGGCTGAAATGGATAGTAGTGCAGATGGGGATTCTGATTTTATTATTGATGAAGATAACATGGTAGAGGATGTGGAGGTGGACATGAATGAATTTAGAGCAGCTGTTGATATGGATGTAGAAAATGAGATGGAAATAGATAATGATGTTGATGAGGAGACTGCACAAATAGATCTGGATGACTTTGACAGTTTAAGTGAAGATGAGGATACTCCAGTAAACAAAAGATTAAAACAGTTGAGAAAGGAAAAAAAAACTGGAAAGCAGTTGCATCAGCCCCTTTTTATGTTGGTCAAACTATAAGTGACAAAGAACAAATAAAGTTGGCAGTTAAGAAAAATGCTATTGAGACTAGAAGGCAACTTTGTATTGTGAAAAATGACAACCGTAGATTTAGGGTTGTTTGTCAAGGGCATAATCCAAGTTTTGTTTGCAACCAAGGGCAAAATAGAGATGTTCTAAAAGATGGTGGGTCCCAGCAGTGTGAGGAATCTTCAAAAGCTGGTGGTTCAAGTGCATTAAATAAAAAAGCAAGGAAAAAAAATCCAAAGCCCACTTGCCCTTGGACTTTGCATATATCTAGAACCAATAAACAAGATCTGTGGTGTGTGAAGATTTTCATTGAGCAACATGACTGTTTACAGACAAGAGAGATACGGATGTATACTGTTAGCTCTGTTGCAAGAGAAGTGGAGCAAGTAATTGATTCTAACCCTACTATACCCTTAAAGGCCCTACAAGATCTGCTACAAAAGAAAAACCAGGTAAAGATTTTAATTCAAAAAATCATTAAGGCAAAAATGATGGCCCTTCATAAGGTACATGGTGATTACAAGGCACAATATGAATTGTTGAGGGATTATTGTGATGAATTGTTGAGGGATTATTGTGATGAATTGTTGAGATCAAATCCTGGGACAACTATAAAAATTGATGTTGAAAGGGAGTGCAATCCAGCAAGTGAAAGTAGACAATTTAGAAGAATCTACATATGTCTTGGTGCTATGAAATCTGGTTTTAAGGCATGTGGAAGGGATCTACTGGGTTTAGATGGATGCTTTATGAAGGGTCCATATCCAGGTCAAATCTTGACTGCTGTTGGGGTTGATTCTAATAATGGTATCTACCCTGTTGCATATGCAATAGTAGAGTCTGAAACCACCAACTCATGGACTTGGTTCTTGGAACTACTTGCTAATGATCTAGATCTATTGGTTAATTCAAATTTCACTTTCATCATTGATAGGCAAAAGGTACTTATCCTTTTAAGTTCACTTTACTTATCAATCATTACTTTCATTAATGTTTTAAATAAAAACTGTTGTAGGGATTAATACCTGCATTGAAGAAAGTTCTCCCAGCTGCTGAGCACAGGTATTGCTTGAGACACATACATGAGAATATGAAATCTAAATGGAGAGGGCATATGTACAAGGACCTATTGTGGAAGTGTGCTAAGTGCAACAACAGTCCCTCAATTTGAAAAGGCAATGGCAGCAGTAAGAAAACAAGATGGTTCTTTGCATGATTGGTTAAAAGAAATCCCCCCACAACACTGGAGCAGAGCTTATTTTAGTGGTAATATATGTTCTTATTTGGTTAAAACTAAATAATTAGTGCTATTTTATAATAACTACCTTGTTTTTTCTGGTGTAATAACTACAGGAAGAGCAGTGTGTGATATACTGCTTAATAAACGTTGATACTCAAGTGGAGTCAAATTGGTACTGAAGGGGAGACAAAATAAACGTTGGTACTCAAGTGGAGTCAAATTGTAAAACACAGAGACCAAAACCGAGATTTACTCAAAAAGTGGATAAATGAATAGCTCTTCAAAAGAGTACTCTCACTTAACACTATAACGTCCATGATTAGAGTTTATGTTCATGTACTCCACACGAACATGCTAATTTCGAATTCGCCGGCCTCTCCGTCGCACAAGCTCCAATAACTCAAAGAAATTAAGTAGATTGATTTGGAAACAAAGATAGAAATATAATGATGTTATGAACACATATGGCCGTATAAACGAGTAGGGAGCTTTAGCTTCTCTATGCAATGAATTAAATAGAAAACAAGACAGGAAACAATACCGACAAGGGCAAACCAATTTGAAGTGTTGAACTTCAAGAAATACACAAACGATTACATACTTTCGTGTTAAATCCAGATAATAATACAACTGCTTAGTCTGTTCTCTTTGCAACTTTTGTTACATCTCTTTTTGTAGCTTTTATTATATCAATCAAATGTTACGTACACATATATTAGTGTTAGCCGAGACGGATAAAGTAGATGTTACGTACAAAATAACAAATATAGATTTCTATGCACTTGTCAACAGAGAATTAAATAAAATTCATTGCATATCAAGAGACAAGAGATGAATATACATACCATTTTTATTATTAAACAATATTCAATGCTTTGAAATATTTAACGTATATGTTATTTCCATAATTTAAGAAAAAACCCTTTAGGCTCAGAAACAAAGATTAAACAAAGTAATTACTAATTCCCCTACACAACCGCCTTTCTTCTTCTCCGACGACCACCGTGTGCGGCGGCGCAACCTCACATGACACTGCAGCTGGCGGTGTTATCATCACTGAAGTAATGGGTAAGAGGGTCACCCTGCGGTGGCTGAGGATAGGGGTACGGTGGATACGACGGCTGCATATAGTTCACCGCCGGTGGTGGCCGTGCATACATCATCGGCTGAAACCCTTCGCCACCGTTCCCCCGCTGTTGGTTCATCATCGCCGCCGCTAACTGCTGCTGATAATGCTGGTTTCCCGTCATCCCACCACCGCCACTGTTCATCGCCACCCCCGCCGGAAGTCCTTTTACTGCTGCCATTTGACTTTGACCACCGCCACCGCCACCGTTCTTCATCATCTGAGGTGGCATCTGTTGTCCACCTTTATTAAACTGTTGATTCATCTTCATCTTCATCATCATATCTGCCATCTGAGAACCACCACCACCATTACCACCACCGCCACCGATCGCCGGTTTCTTCATCGGAATATCATCTAACTCATCATCATCAAACTCATCATCGTCATCCCCATCATAATCATCTTCATCAAACTCATCATCATCATCATCATCATCATACTCATCATCACTCTCATCACCCTCCGGCACCTTGAACTTCACCGACTTCTGCCCACCTTTCCCACCACCGCCACCGCCACCACCACCACCGCCACCACCGCCACCGCCGCCACCGCCACCACCGAAATCCGGCAACTTCATATCCTTAAACTGCGGTGGCAATTTCAGATCTTGAAACCCTTTCATCTGCTGAAGTTGCTGCATCTGTTGTGGGGTCAAACCACCAAACCCACCACCCTTCTGCGGTGGTTGTCCACCTTTCACCGGCAGATTCTTCTCATTTCCACCACCGCCGCCGCCGCCGCCGCCGCCGCCTTTACCACCGTCCTTCTGCCCCTGATTTTTATTATTTCCACCACCGCCACCGCCTTTACCACCGGCGATCTGCATATTCTTGAACTGATTATTAATCTGTTGATTTGCTTTTGGGGCACCCCAAATCTCTGCAGGTTTCCCACTTTTTTCAAGCTTCTTCATCAGCTTCAATGGATCAATGATTCCAGATACCGTCACCTTCCCCTGTTCTGAATCTATATTCACTTTGTAAACACCTAAATCAACAACATAAATTACAAACAACCCATTTCAATTACTACACCAATTGAGAAATTGACCCATTGATTGATGAAATTACAACAGAATACCTTCGATTTTTTGAAGGATTTTCTTCACTTTACGCTTACAGCCATCACAGTGAATGTTCACTTTCAGGGTACAAGTCTGCAATCACATACGAACGAATTATAATGAGAAGTTGCTAGAAATTATCCAAGAAAATTTACAGAAACGACATAAAATTCAAATCAGATTCAGAAAGGTATGATCTTTATAATGCTAGTAATTATTGGAACAAGTTACAAGTCAAAAAAGAGAAAGATAAAGAGCAAAAAATCAACAAAAATAAAAAAAGGCAATTTCTGATATTTTTGGATATTAAATTTTTGAGTTCAATTCAAGCAAGGCATTTGAAGCATGCAATCCCCAAACCGATACACTCACAAACACTAAATTCAAGATTATCTCAACAAGATTTAAAAACTACGAATTACAATTGAAGCAAGTTGAAACAATTGAGTTTAGGAAATGAGAATGTGTACCTGAATCTTCAAGAACTCTTCTTTACTCATGATTTTCAGTCAAAACAAAGAAAACCCAAAAATTTACAATAGTTTTAAGTCAATTTGTTGTGTGTTTACAGATCTGAACAATTTGGGTGTCAAACTATGAAACTGAGAGATTGAGGGTTTCTAATGTACAAACAAAGGCCTTGAAATGATGAAGAAAAGAGAGAGAAGAGTGTGTGAAATCGTGAGTTGTGAGTGAATAAGTACACACTAAAACCAATCTTCTTCGATGTTCTATTTGAGAGATGAGAGGGTGAGGTATGGGGTGATGTTGCCTGTTGGGTGGGGGGGATTTTGGCTTTATCTGTTTACAAAGTTTCCATGTTGAAGCTGGCTTGCTCATCCAGCTTGACTTTGGTGTTTAATCACTTTTTATCATTTAACATCTTTCTAATAGCGGAATAAAGAATACAAAGAGTAGAGATTAAATAACAAATTACAACATTATGAATATTAAAATCATTCCACCTATTCTATATTATACTATTGTGTTTCGATCTATGCTTCACCTATAGGAACACATTCTCCTTGATGAGCTTGAAAACTTTGTTTGATAGGAGAACTCCTGCATGGCTGGGATCTTAACCTAATCACAAATGTTGCTCTAAACGTCTCTTGGAAAGGAACATGAGACCATAAAATGGGGAGTGATCTCTAATTTCATTGTGTTAGAAATTAATACTTCAATGATTAAATGACTAGATGAAACCGATAGTAATGATTGCATTTCCACGTTGAATAATACACAGTTTATAATCAAAATCAAGTATGTTTGTATGCGAGAATTTAGAACTAAAGAACAGAAAGAATTATTGAAAGAAAAATTAATGGTTTTGGTAGGGGATAAAGCTGTGAAACTGTCGTTTGACAATTTTCGCCTAAACTTTAAAATTGTTCAAAAAGGAGTCATTTTCACTTCGAATTTTACATGTGAAATTTCAAGAGTATGAATTTTTTGGCAGCTCGACCCCGAAGTAGAGGCAATGTTACCGGACCCCAACCAAGGGGGCGTACCTTTTTAGAACCCCCATGCTTAGAGGTGTCGCCCCTAAATAGTTATGAGGTTTCTAATATTAAAGATAACAATATATATACTTAAACAAGCATACTACGCACCACCTGACTTGTTTACTGTATATTATAATCAGGTCCATTAATCAATCTAACTACACTAAAATATTTAAAATTCATTTCCCATTAAGTGTAATCCTTGATTAATTAAAACAAACTCACAACAAATAACAAACTTATGCACAAATAAAATATCTTAACAATTGAATTTCATCTTTATATATTACACTTCAAATCTTCAAATTGATATCACTACGAATTGAACCCTTGCTATTCATTATAAATACTTGAATATAATATATGCAAAAGTTTACATATTTATATGTCCTTACTTGACACTATATTTTACTAGCATTGTGTCTTATCATTTATAAGCATATCAAGGCCAAGTCCTATCTTATTTAAGCAGGTAAACTTCATGCTCACATAGGTAGCTTTTTAATGTGGAAGTGAAAATCATTTCCGTAATGAATGTCCACAACGAAGGGGCAAAGCTCCAGCTAACCAGAACAACCCTCGTGGAAGGGCTTTTGTGATACAAGCTGACGAAGCTCGTCATGAACCAGAAGTAGTTATGGGTACGTTCGTTATCAATAACCAGTACGCTAAAGTATTATTTGATACAGGAACAACTCGTAGTTTTGTCTCACATACTTTTAGACCATCATTTAACCTAACATCTAAGAAATTACGTGACATCTATGTGATAGAATTAGCTGACGGTAAAGTAATTGAAGCTGACGAAATCATTCCTAATTGCATCTTGAATTTAGATGAATACTGTTTTGATATAAATCTGATACCTATTAAGTTAGGAGGATTTGATATCGTGGTAGGAATAGATTGGTTGAGTTCAAATCATGCTGAAATCATTTGTGATAAGAAAATGATTAAGATTCTTTTGATTAAGGAAAATAAAATTCTCTGCATATATGGTGATAGACCAAATAATACTGTAAAATTGATTTCTTGTGAAAAAGCACAAAAATGCCTCAACAAGAATTGTTTAGCATTCTTAGCTCATATAGTTGATACCAAACTTGATAAGAAAAATTTGAAAAGTGTTCCCGTTATAAATGAATATGTTGATGTTTTTCCTGATGAACTACCTGGACTACCACCTCCTCGTCAGGTAGAATTTAAAATAGAATTGATACCAGGAACAGTCCCTATTGCCAAAGCACCCTACCGTTTAGCACCAACTGAGATGAAAAAACTCATGACTCAGTTACAGGAATTATTAGATAAAGGATTCATACTTCCTAGTGTATCACCTTGGGGAGCACCAGTTCTATTTGTTAAAAAGAAGGATGTAACCTTTAGAATATGTATTGACTATAGGGAACTCAATAAGGTTACCATAAAGAATAGGTATCCACTCCCTAGAATTGATGATCTGTTCGACCAACTACAGGGATCTAGTTATTTCTCAAAAATAGACTTAAGATCGGGATATCATCAATTAAGAATACAAGAAGATGACATTTCTAAGACTGCATTTAGAACTAGATATGGTCATTATGAATTCCTTGTGATGCCATTTGGGTTAACCAATGCTCCAGCAGTGTTTATGGACTTAATGAATAGAGTGTGTAAACCTTACCTAGATAAATTTGTTATAGTCTTCACTGATGACATTCTAATTTATTCTAAGAATAAGGAAGACCATGAACAACACCTCAGGCTAACCTTGGAATTGTTACAAAAAGAAAAGTTATATGCAAAATTTTCAAAAGGTGAATTTTGGAAAAAAGAAGTACAATTCCTTGGGCACATAGTTAACCAAGATGGAATTCAGGTTGATCCAGCAAAAATAGAAGCAGTTAGGAAATGGGAAGTTCCAAAACCCCGACAGAAATACGTCAATTCTTAGGTTTAGCAGGATACTACAGAAGATTTATAGAAAACTTCTCAAGAATAGCTCAACCGTTGACAGAATTGACTCAAAAAGATAAAAGTATGTATGGGGAGAAAAACAAAATGAAGCCTTTGAACTTCTCAAGAGAAAATTATGTAGTGCACCTGTGTTAACTTTACCAGAAGGAACAGACAATTTCATAGTATACTGTGATGCTTCTCGTCAAGGCTTTGGGTGTGTTTTAATGCAGAAAGATAAAGTGATTGCATATGCATCTAGACAACTTAGAGGTAGTGAAAAGAATTACACCACTCATGATCTAGAATTAGGAGCTGTAATATTTGCACTGAAAAATTGGAGACATTATTTATATGGAACTAAGTGTATAATATATACGGACCATAAAAGTTTGCAACACATCTTTGATCAGAAGATGTTAAACATGAGACAAAGAAGATGGGTAGAGTTACTAAGTGATTATGACTGTGAAATTAAGTATCACCCAGGTAAGGCAAATGTAGTAGCTGATGCTTTAAATAGAAAAGAAAAGACAAAACCTTTATGGGTACGAGCAATGAAAATGGAACTACGTTCAGATCTGTTAAGTCAAATCTGGGAAGCTCAACAACAAGACCTCCTGGAACTGAAAGGACAAAGGAAAGACTTAAAAAAAGAAGCAGATGGAATTCTGAAATTCAATGGAAGAATCTGGATACCCGGCAACAACCTGATTAGAACAACTGTTCTGCAAGAAGCTCATAAGTCCAGATACTCTGTGCATCCAGGAAATAATAAAATATACAAAGACTTGAAAAGCCAATATTGGTGGCCAGGTATGAAAAGATCAGTTGGAGAATTTGTGGAACAGTTTGATGTCTGCTCAAGAATAAAAGCTGAATATCAGAAACCTTCAGGATACTTACAGCAACCAGAAATCCCAGAATGGAAATGGGATCAAATTACAATGGATTTCATAACTAAGTTACCCAGGACCAGAAATGGATACGACACGATTGGGTTATAGTAGATAGACTAACTAAGTCCGCTCATTTCTTACCTATTCGAGAAGATTACAAGATTGAGAGGTTAGCAAGGATTTACATAAAAGAAATTATGTCTAGACATGGAATACCTGTATCCATTATATCAGATAGAGATAGTAGATTCACTTCTAGGTTCTGGCAAACTTTACAAAAAGCCTTAGGGACCCAAGTAAATTTAAGTACAGCTTATCACCCACACTGATGGACAGAGTGAAAGAACAATACAAACTCTGGAAGATATGTTAAGGGCTTGTGCTATAGACTTTGGTGGAAATTGGGATAGTCACTTACCTTTAATAGAATTTTCATACAATAATAGTTATCACTCTAGTATTGGGTTAGCTCCATTTGAAGCTTTATATGGAAGAAAATGTAGGTCGCCTCTATGTTCGAATGAAATAGGTGATAGACAACTCACAGGTCCTGAACTAATCCAAGAAACCACATATAAGATCACTGAGATTAAAAACAGATTGAAAGCAGCTCGTGATCAACAAAAGGGTTATGCAGACAGACGAAGAAAGCCACTGGAATTTCAAATTGGAGACAGAGTTTATCTAAAAATATCACCCTCTAAAGGAATCTTTCGGTTTGGAAAATCCAATAAGCTAAACCCTAGGTACATTAGTCCATTCAAGATCATTGATAGAATTGGTCCTATAGCATATAAGTTGGAATTACCACAGGAATTAAGTGAAGTACACAACACTTTTCATGTGTCTAACCTCAAGAAATGCTTAACCAATGAAACCCTAAAAGTACCAGTTCAAGAAATACAGGTAGATAGAAAACTGCATTTTGTAGAAGAACCAATAGCCATTGTGGGAAAAGAAATAAAGAAGTTAAGAAGAAGTAAAATTCCCATAGTGAAAATTAAGTGGAATGCAAAAAAGAGGACCAGAATGCACCTGGGAAAGGGAAGATGAAATCAAGAAGAAATACCCCCATCTGTTCAGAGGTAATAATTATTTAAGTTTTTTAAAGCACACTCTACTGAATTTCGGGACGAAATTCTTTTAACGGGGGGAGACTGTGACAACCCTAAAATTATTTCATTATTATACATATTACGTTGAAAATTTTTATTATATTATGTTACTATTAGTATGTATATATTATGAATATATACATATGCATGTTTGCATGCATACACATAAGTTAGTTATTCACGTATGCATGTATGTTATATACCCGAAATCCACACATATCTGTATATATACACAAGTTTTTACGTGTACATGTTTACCTACATACGTGTACATGGAAAATCTTTGGGATGCAAGCATATATGTTTGGTATGTATATAAATAAAGTTCACTTATATATATAATTACGAGTATATATATGTACATATCCATAATAAAACTCAACTAAAACTAAATCAAAAACTCAAAAACTAAAAAACCCAAAACCTAAAAACTAAAACCTAAAAACTAAAAACCACCATACACCTCTCGGTACACCACTCGAACCACCACCACCCGAAAACTACTAACCCCAAGCCACCATGCCTCGGTTTTCTTTTCTTGCCACCACACCGCCACCTTGCAAAGCCTAGACTTAGGCACCAAGTTTTCATCACTTCAAAAAGAAATGGTAATCCCAAGGATTCCTCTTGATTTCTTGCTTTCACACTACCAAAACCGCCACCATACACCACCTAATGCCACCTCCTATCCTTAGTCACCAAGTTCCATAAATGAAGCTAGGAGGATAAGCCACTTCATGAAGCTAGAATTGCTTACTCACCCATGCTATCATAGGTAGCAACCGACCCCCATGCATCCTTAAAACTCTCGGTCCCTTAACCACTTCATCTTCACTCTTAGCTCATCTCTCTCTCGGTTTTATTTCAACACACACCACCTTCACTCGACCACCATCACCTTCAGCTACCTTTTGTCCCTCTCTCCCTCGAGTACAAACATCAACACCACCACCCTTCTGTCCCATAACCCCTCTACCTCTCGGGTACAACATAAACAACAACAACCAATAACAACAACCGAAACAAACACAACCACACACCACCATCACCTGCCATCATCATCCACCACCTCCAAGGCTGTCTCTCAAGTTCAAGGAACGAGCATACCATCAAGAATCAACACCCAAAGGTTATAAAACACTCTTAAAAATTTATGTTACACATGTGTTACAAAACACATAAATGAACTAGTTTTGGTATTCAAATACCAAAACTAACCTTGAAAATAATTATAGTTCATGAACCACAAGTAGGGGTTGCAAAAACCCAAAAACTTGTAATAAAAAGATATCTTTTGAATTTACAAAGTTAAACCATGTAATTATTTAAGAAAAATCAAATAAATGTTAAATAAATGCGATTGTGGGAATAAATATTGAAAATTCTCATTTTTATACTGAAATATTGATCTGGAAACTTTGACAAAGTTTTGATAAATAAATAATTTATATAAGTTAATTTTATAATGAAAAATAGAAGAAAATATCAAAAATAGAAATAAATTCGGGAAAATTTTGATAAATTCACAGGATGATTATTTTAAGGTATAAAAGCCTCTAGAATTATTTCAGAATTTTATTCTTTATTATAATTAAGATATGACTTTTTATGTATTCTGCAGTAGATAAATTAGAATAAATACTTAAATTTGATAATAAATTCTAATAAAATCATAGATACAATATTAAATCATAGACTACAGAGTATGTAATTTTCATAATTTTTGGAGTGGTATAAGTATTTTTTCTAAATATTGAAATTATTGTGAAAATTACAGAAACAGATCTGTTATGATTTGGAATTTACAATAATTATAAGATGTTTGGTTTTATATAAGAAGTCTTTTGTAAAATTTTGGGAATTTATGGAAGATAGAAGCTATTTTTAATCATTTATGGAAATATTTTGAAATTTACAGAAAATAATCTGTTAAGATTTAGATGTTATAAAAATTATCAGATATTACTGACTTTTTGGAAAAAATTATATGAATTTTTGATGATTTTTTGGATAACAGTAGATATTTTGATGATTTATATGGAATTTGGACTAATTTTAAGCAAATTATGTATAAATAATTTGTGGGAAATTTGGTGATGACATTTTTGGTAGAACTTCAAAAGATACTTACATCTGAGGTTCTAAAAATTCTAAAGAAAATATTGTCTGACACTGTGAACTATTTTGTTAGGTTCAAGTGGGAAGACACGGTGAGTTCATAGCCCCATTTTTAATCGTTTGGTATTCATAAAGTTTTTGGGGGAAAAAGTATACTGTTTGGGTTGATGTATTATTTTGAAAATATTTTTGTTGCTTACTGTCATTTGCGATACAACCATTAGTTCGAATGAGGAACCGTCCGATAATATTAGTAGCGCTACTTAGGAGAATATTTGCACTAACCGGATGAGGGTTACTGATATTTTCCTGCACCTAATCGAATGGGGGTTATGATGTAATATTATCTGATTTTATGAATTATTTCGTGACGATATGATTATGTTGTGAGCAGGTTTGGTTGTAATTAATACATCAATAAAATATTTGTCTGGATTAAACCTATGTTCTCACCAATATTTTTGTTGACAAGTTTAAGTGTACTTTTTCAGGAAATGAGTAATTCATTTGATTTCAGCTTTGAAGTTCACAATGGATGGGGTGAAGTTGTGGGAAGGGTTTGCGTCACGCTAACCATCAATATAGTTGACGGGAGCGTGTATGTTGACGCTCATTTTCATAGGTTTTAGATATGCTGTAATCTAGTTGTTAACTAATTACATCTAATTTTGTACTAATGCAAAAGATGTAATTCCTCTATTAGTAATAAAAGCATGTCTATGTTATGTTTCTATATATTATGATTGTGTTTATTTTACTATAAACAATGCACTCTGATAAAGGCTAGTCATATTCCACCCGTATCGTTCACGCTTCCGCCAGGATGTGACATTAAGGGAATCAATGTCTTCATTCTATCTAAAGCCTTGGAAAACCAACCAGGCTTTAAACTTATCTATACTACCATACACCTTCATTTTGTATTTGAAGGCCCGTTTACACCACAATGATTTGCATCCTAGGTGTAAATCAACCAACTTTCAAGTTATACTTTGCATAATGTAATTATTCTTATTTTCAATTGATCTTTTTTTTTCTAGAAAGCAACATCCTTACAAGTAATAGCTTCACTATAAGTCCTTAAAATCCTCCTTAATTTTAAAACAATATTGATATTAAGATTTAATCATAATTCTTGATCCTTAATCAAATAAAGTTGAATTTATCACCAAAAAACTTGGTTTTTCTTACTTCTATATTTTTCCTAGGTTCGGTACTAGTGTAAGGTACATCTTTGGTATTAACTGAGTTACCACTGAATGTGTTATTATTTTGAACACCCTTGAAACTAGGAGTCATGTTCTGTAATGTAAATATAGAGGTAAATCTTTCTTCATCAAAGATTCTATCCCTTGACTATAACTGAGTTTATAGACACATAGTGATTACTTTTTTAAGACATTCAAACTATAAGCCTAGAAATTATTAGCACATCCAATAAAGATAAAATCTATACCTATTTCAGTTATAGTTTTCCTCTTGGGTTCAGTAAGTGTTACATTTAGCTCTACACACCCAAACTTTAAGTTAATTCACATTTGGTGATTTTGTGTACCAAAGCTCATATCGGGTAGTATTATTCCTTTTATTAAAATTCTTTAATAACACATTGTTAACATCGCCTCGCCCCAAAATCCTTCAACCAAACCTGTGTTAGGACCGTGTACGTACGGAGTACTAACCGATTCTTCGTTGTACCAGATCAAATAGTGCGGAATCCTATTTGATTGGCGATCCAATCAGTGAGAACGAAATCAAGATCAATCCTAACGATTAGAAAACGTTATGAATTGATTCGGAATGATCTGAAACGCTCTATGAAGTTGGAATGGTCGAACAACACGTTCTGGGTCGATTAGGGTTTCTAGTATTCGAAGTGTTTCGTTTTTCCACGAATTAAGTGGTATTTATAGGTTACAGATCTCATTCGTGCGAAGTAATACGATTGATTCATTCGAACGCTTGAGTCAGTCTTATGACTCAACCGGGCGATTGACTCAATCTCCTAGTTCAACCGTGCGATTGAACCATTCGCATGGTTCAGTCGTGCGACTGAATACGATTCTTAGTCAAACACATTCTTGAACCTTTAATGATTCAGAACTGTGTCTCACAACTATAAACCTATATAACATGGTCATATTATGCGTGTAACAACTAATAATATAATTAGATATAACATTATATAATCAACAACCATATAAAGAAGAGATTCTCATTCGATTGATTGAACATTACATATGCGTTACAAGATAGAAGTCTATTACATTTGAGCTCACTAGACTAGAACTGGGGACATGTGTACCAACAAACTCCCCCTTGGACCTAGTTCTATCTAGACCTTTACTTCTTTCTTGAACTCTTCAAACCTTTTTAATCTCTCTTCTTTGGAAACCCCCGCATGGATATTTAGCGCAAAGCATAGACGTATTATGTGCTGAAACTGTAGGGCTTGCACAATATCCTGCGTGTCGAAAAACAGTGGCCACTTGTACAGCGTATACACATCAGACGCTGACAAGTTGATAAGCCACATGGGGTCGAACACCCTTAAAGCTTCCATTGACCCGTCCTTTTCCAAAACAATGACTGCCTCACCCGAGCGCCAGTCATAGTACCACCACTTAAAGTGTGGGGTAAAGTCCTGTGGCATCTCCCTCAGTGGAATTCTGGACATTGTGCGCGGAGGTCGCCACTTCAGGACTATTTTAGGCTGACCAGTGATGGGACTTACCTCATACCTTCTGAGGTACCTCGTAGCCTGCTGAGGTTTGAAGTTTACCCATCTGGTCCTATATTCCTTCTTCAATGCAGCCTCAAACCAGCCAGACATCTTCTTCGGATCAGCATAAAGAAGCTTTAGGCGTGCCAACTGGTTGAGTTCAAAACCTGGGAGAGTCTTTAGATCATGAGGGAATCTAAAGTACTCGATTCCCCTCTCCCTCTTCACTGCATATACACCAAGGTCATCAAAATGAGCCCAAGCTATAATCTTCCCTGACACCTTCATATTCTTCTTTACTTTGTATAACTTGGTGTAGGTACTCTGAGTTGTTGTAGTACGTTGTGCTCGGACCTCGGCGAAGCAAGCCGCCCATTCAGCCTTTCGAATGTCAACTTCGGCGTCAGTGGCTTGAGCTTGGCTTGTTGAGGCTTCAGCTCCCTTTTCTTTATCATGGAGTTTATCCAGAATATCACTATCAAGGTTGTTCACTAGATCAGGAAACGCGTTTCCCTCTTGATCAGTGTATTCTGGATAATGCTGATCTGTGATGTCTTCAATTTCAATTTCTTCAACATCTTTAAGTTCATCATCATCAGCATCATCAAAAACTGGAGCATCTTTAACGATTTCGTCTGGATTCAGACGAAACATTTCAGCCAGTTGCTCATCAGTGAGGTCGTGAATAATTTCTCCTTCTTCAGGAGTATAACTCACAGACCTTCTGACGATCCCCTGCAGATCAAGAATCATTGTTAGTTAAGACTTGACCTGTTGGAGGGGAGCAACATCATGTTCGTCTCTCTGAAAGTTAGGATCTGTTTGATTTAAACATGCAACACAATACTTGTTAGTAAATAATCAAACACAGTCATTAACATAAGATATAAACATTCATTAAATAAATGTAACATAATTTCAAATACAAAAGTCTGTTAAATACATAAACATGACTAACTAAATAGTACTTTTGTCTTGAATTTCCGGAGTTTCTTCAGTTGGAGCAGACGAGGAGGGTCCTTGATCATGTCGACGTTTAGAACGCCTTTCGCCTGCTACATTATCACTTTGATCTCCGGCAGTTTCTCCTCCTTCACCTTCGTCATCTTCCTTCTTCTCATCACCATCATTACTCTCATCACTACCATCATCATCATCGTCATCATCCTCATCATCTTCATCATCGTCGTCCTCATCCTCACCATCATCATCATCATCATCATCATCATCACCTTCTCCAATCTTGAGGGGCTCACTCTGAGTGCCTTTCAGTTTTAGCACTAGAGTTTTATGAGCCGCCTCTAGCTTTCCCATCCTTTCATCAGTCTCCGCCTCGTGTTGTAACAAGCCTGTGATCTGATCGGTCTGCAAAGTGATCACTTGGGCTTGTGAGGATGTTAACTCCCTCAATCTTTCAATCTCAGCTGCCTGTGATGAACTTTGCTCTTGCAGCTGGAGGATCTGAGCGGTCTTAGCCTTATCAGAGGCCAGCAGTTGGAGCACCATGCTGTTTAGAGCAGCTAGCTGATCTACTACGGAAATTGGTGGGATGAACGAGCTGGATGGGAACGGTGAGGGACCTGTTTGTTGAGTGGTGGTGGTGGAGGTGGCTGTGGTGAATATAGTGGAGGGAATGAATGATGTGGTAGGCTGTACAGTGGTGGTAGTGGTGAATATGGGAGAGGGAGTGAATGAGGTGGTAGTCGGTACGGTGGTGGTGGTGGTGGATGTGACAGTGTGAGGTGAAGGGATAGTAGTGGTGGTTGGAGATGTTTGGGATGATGTAGAGGTGGTAGCTGTGGTGAACCTTAGTCTCTTTCCCTTCTTACCATGCGGACGCGCCATGGTCTTCTTCCTTTTACCTGTTGACAAAGGTGCTCCTCCTCTGTTGCTGAGATCATCAGGGGCATACGCAGGATCAGACTCAGTGCGTGTGTCCCCTGATGTACCAGACTGTCCACCAACATCTCTCAGTCCTCTCTCGGTGGCAACCACTTTGCTGCCAACCCTCCGGGTCAAACCTTCTTCATCACTTTCTCCCTCATCATCGGGTGGGCAAAAGTCAGGAACAAACCCGGCAGTTGCCGTGTCTGTGTGTGGTGATGATGGCTGAGCTGTAGAAGTAGATGGTCCCTCAGAGAAAATTGGTACACTGTCTCCATCATGACTATCATCATCATCTGAGTCAACAGATGATATAGCAATCACCTCAGTGTCAGAATCACTGTCGTCATGACGCCATTTGCGCCTCCTTGGCGCCACATAATCTTCCCGGGCCAGATGCCCTATCAATCTCTTGAACACGGGCTTCACCTGCTTGCCCCTATAAACCTTCATTCTGCCCAGAGTAGTGTCATCCATGATCTCCAACACCACTGCATCGCTCTTCTCTTTGGGCAACTCAGGCAACTTCTCATTGAAAATGAGCTGAAGAAATCGTGGGTACATGCAGAAACTTTCTTTTCCCTTTGCCTCCAAGTTCTCAATCAGATAATTAAAGATCATGTTGGAGAAGCTGAAAGGGTGGTTGAGGACTAATGCAACATATGCATTCTGAATTTGGTCCGATACGTCATCGAACCCACCCCTCCTAGCAGCAATGCACTTTAGGATGACATGAGCTAGGTATTTGTACTGGGGACTCAGGTTGCTCTTGTTCAGCACACCCGTGTTGATGTCCCCGCAGTACCCAATCCTCATAAAGCACCCACGAACAGTCAGAGGATGCAGCTTAACTGGATGATCCTCATCATCTCCAAATTCCAAAACTCTTCTGATATCTCCCGCTGTGATCTCAATTGCCCTACCAAAGATGGTACTTCGGATGCGGTAGGGTTCCACAGATCGGTCTACCGAAGCTCCCTCCCAGAATGATTGGTGAAGGGACTGGTAGGGAGTACAGGGTGTAGATATGGCTTTATAGATCCGTGACCTCCTCAAGAAGTCAATGATTCCTGCAAACTCCCCACCATTTCTCGAGGTGGAATCCAAGTTAGCACAAATGTTGTGCTTTGGATTAATGGACCAACGATTAGCCATATTCCTGTAACAAAATAGCAAACGTACGTTATAAACTTGAACAACAGAGTTTGACTAAATCAGAAACCAGTGTAGTTCAATCGTGAGAATGAACTATGCGACTGGGTTTAGTCGAATGATGTATTTCTGCGATTGAGTTGTCCGACCGAATGAGCTCATTCGAATGACTTATTCGGTCGATTGAATGAATCACTTCCTTCACTCGGGCGATTGAAGTTCATTCGGGGCAACCAATCGTATGGCAGACTCAACCCATTCGCATAATCCATTCGGCCGAATGAATGAGTCTCCTCTTTCAATCGGTCGATTGAAGTTCATCAGGGAGACCAGTCGCATTGAAGAACCCTGTTCCATTTCAAACTCAGATTTATCATTTTTGCGAATTAGACATTAAGTTCAGGCTTGTTAGACTCGCAATCATGTACCTAGACTACTTAAATCATTTATTTACACATTTTATGTGATTAAAGCAGTCAATTTTGCAGATTTGTTACGAGTCAACAGTTAGGGCAAATGTGGACAGATTAAACATCATATTTCACGTTCTGATGCATCCTTGTGTTGCGTATTACCTGTGTCACAAATCCAAACGGTCAGAAAATGTATATCACGAAGATTAAAGTTCAAACGAAAATTTGGCAGGGTATCGGTGCGAATAGGAATATTTAGGGCGAATGATGTCTGCGATCGACTGAGGGGTCTATTTATAGACAGACTCAGTTCAGTCGGCCGACTGACTCATTCGCACCTTTCATTCGGTCGATTCAGAATCAATACATACGATCGAGTCTAATCGCATGTTTCATTCGATCGATTGGAACTGGGTCGTACGATTCACTCAATCGACCCGTTTCATTCGATCAACTGATCTCCATTCGCAAGTTTGACCTAATCGATCCCATTCAATCGGCCGATTGGTCTCATTCGCATGGACCAATCGTGTGCCTGTCTTCAATCGTATAGCTCATTCGCATGACTGATCATACTCATGATGGAGTTGTGCGATTGGGCTATACATGTGCCAATTTTGTCAAGTTATGGACCAACCCTTAGTTTTCTTAAAACATTTGATAAAACATTATGCATTAATTGATCATCTCAGACATGATCCATTTAACCACCTGATCACCTCAGACGCGATCCATTTAACCACCCGATCACCTCAGACGTGATCCTTTTAACCTTTCAGGAACAATCATTTTAGATAAACATTAAGCTCATTCAGTGACATTTAGCAGATAACAGTATACACAGTCCGACATGACACATTATACTAAGACTAAACAAATCTTAACCTATGAATAGAAAGACATATTTTTGTGATTTTTGTTAGGGCAGGCTTGTATAGCTTATTAGCATTAACATTTTATCCGGAATGGACTCTCGTGGAATCAGACAGGCATATACACCATCACTTGGAACATTCAGTGCTTATTACACTTTGCATGATACGATTGCACAGTTTTTCACTTATGGAAGACTTCTAAGATCTAACTGGGAATCATGTTTGAACTAATATGTAATTTTTATTGATTTTGAACATCAGGCGATGCAGCCACGACGATTTTCAGTATGTTTGTCCACTTAAATCCATACACAGACGTTTGACACACATCAGCGATTAATTAGATGAATTAGGTCAAACCGTATTTGTGTATTCCACAGGTATATGGTAATCAATCGTCCTCAGGAGATTTTTGAGCGGTCTTGGACTTAGAAGATTTGGTTCTAAAAATTGTCAAAGAGATGCCAAGCCTCAGGTCAGTGCCATCGCACAGCAGAGAGGCGCAAACAACAATGAATTCTTAGAACGAATAGGTTATGCTTAGCCTCAGGTCAGTGCCATCGCACAGCAGAGAGGCGCAATACCTATTTATCTTCTTAGAGCAGCATATTTGCATATACATTATTTTAATGACATTTGTCATCTTTGCTCTGTTTTGCAGGTCTTTGCTCACATTTGTGGCATTAGCTTGCTCCTCACCCCTTATTGGACATTGATTGATTGTGCAGACCAGGGATACCATGAGAACACACAACTGGTTGAGTAAATTTAGTTTAAGCCAGTTCACTGATGATGTCTAATGGTCTATTGTGTTGAATCTACTGACACATCGTATTGTGTACTTACACAACCCTAGATCTACTTTCTCCAAGTGATTACAATACCAGTCAAAACTTCTATCATATTCCCATTTTGTTAGACTTAGACTTCTCTGATTTATGATTTTTATTTTTGAAACTGAAAACCAATTTGATGTTCCAAGTAACTCGGTGCCTGTGTGCTATCACTTTCCAGTTTTATCAAGTCGCATTTCCAGTTTATTTGTCTGTGCCTTTTCAGCTTAACTTACCTCCCCCCCCCCTTTTTTTTTTTAAGTAAATGCATACTGAAATAAGTCTCCCCCTAAAATTCTAAAACAAAAAATCTTTTTGTGTTTTTGGATTTTATACGACAAGAGAATTAAAAAATAAAATAAAATAAAATGAAGGAAAAAGAAAATAAACAAATAAACACTAGTCGGACTATGTATCTGATTCTTCAGCAATCACATCACTTTTCTTTTTAACGTCGTTGACCTCTAGCAGATATAAAAATCTTGGTTTATCAAAAGGCTTGGTGTAAAGGTCAGCGCGCTGAAAATCCGTGTTAATTTTAATCACATCAATTAATTGTTTTTCATAGCAATCGCGTATGAAATGATATTTAATCCCGATGTGTTTTGTTTTTCGGTGTTGAACAGGATTTTTAGTGACAGCTATGGCAGCAGAATTATCAACATAAATAGGAGTGTTAGAAAATTTCAAACCGTAGTCTCGTATTTGCTGTTGAATCCAGATGATCTGAGAGCAGCAACTTGCAGCAGCAACATATTCAGCTTCACAGGTTGATAGAGCAACCGAGGTCTGCTTCTTGCATTGCCACGTGACTAACCGTCTTCCAAAGAACTGACACCCTGCTGATGTAGACTTGAAATTCATCTTGCAGCCACCATAGTCTGAATCGCTGTATGCGGTAAGCTCGAAGTCATCATCATGAGGATACCACAATCCCAGTGTTGGAGTACCCTTCAGATAACGAAAAATCCTTTTCACCCCAATCAAGTGATTCACTTTTGGCTTCGCTTGATATCTAGAACATAAACATGTTGCATACATGATATCTGGACGCGAGGCAGTGAGATACATGAGAGATCCGATCATCCCACGATACATAGTGGCATCCACCAAATCCCCATTCTCATCAGGAGCCACATCATGATTTGTGGCGAGAGGGGTACCGGCAGCAGACGCATTTTCCATGTCAAATCGACTGAGAATATCGCCGACATATTTGGACTGATGTAAGAAAATGCCGGTAGGTGTTTGGTCCACCTGTAATCCTAGGAAGAACTTCATTTCTCCCATTGCACTCATTTCAAACTCCGCTTTCATCACAGATTCGAACTCTTTGTACAAAGCTTCATTTCTAGATCCAAAGATGATGTCATCCACATATATCTGCACCATAAGCAAGTCACCATCCTTTTCTTTGATGAATAATGTACAGTCAATTACACCCCTGCGAAAACCATGTTTCAACAAATGGGTGGAGAGCTTTTCATACTAAGCTCGAGGAGCCTGATGTAGCCCGTACAGAGCCTTGTCTAACTTGTAGACTCTGTCCCGATGATACGGATCTTCGAATCCTTCGGGTTGACTGACATATACTTCTTCACGGATTTCCCCATGCAAGAATGCACTCTTAACATCTAGTTGATAAACTTTGATCTTCATGTAAGAGGCGTAGGCTAGAAAGATACGTATAGCTTCCATTCTAGCTACGGGAGCAAAGACTTGCAATGTACATGGAGCTCCAAATGGTTCCAGATACTCCAAATTTGGCTTTCTCTTCTGAAGTAGCTCGTAACAAGTCTTGCCATGCCTTTTGACTACTAACACACGATTAAGTGTGTAGCAGGCATTTGCAACCGCCTCATTCCAGAACTGAACTGGGAGCTTTGAATCAGCTAACATGGTTCGCGCAGTCTCAATTAAGCTCCGATTCTTTCGTTCTGCAACTCCATTCATCTGTGGTGTGTATGCGGAAGTGAACTGATGAACAATTCCCTTTTCCTTGCAGAAAGCATCCATCCACTGATTTTTGAACTCTGTGCCATTGTCAGAACGTATTCTTCTCACCTTCAGGTTGTAGAGTGACTCCAAAGTCGTGACGAGCAGCTTGAATGATTCAAACGTTTCTGATTTAGCTTTCAGAAACATCACCATCTTGAGTAGTCATCAGTGACTACAAAGCAGTACCAGTCTCCTGCTATACTCTTTGTGTTGACTGGACCAAAGAGATCCATGTGTAGCAACTCCAAAGGCATCTCAATTGTGTTGACGTGCTTGGTCTTGTGAGATTTCCTGGTCTGCTTTCCCTTCTTGCAAGAGACACAAAAATCAGGAAGTTGGAAGTTCTTGACTGTACCTCCCTCAACAAGGTTGTTGTGAATCAGATGATCCATCTTCCTTTGATTTATGTGTCCCATCCTTCTATGCCATGAGATGGAGTCCTTCTCTGTCGCTTTTGAGAGGAAACATTGAGCTGTAGATTCAGAGGTAGAAGCATTAGACATATCCAAGACATATAGATCATTGTACCTGGATGCAGACATCAAAACCTGCTTCTCTGGAATTTCCATCTCTTTTTTCAATATGTAACATTTTCGGTTGTCAAACATAACTTTGAAGCCCTTGTCACATATCTGAGACACTGAAAGTAAATTGTTTTCCAGTTGTTGAACAAAATTTACTTTATCAAACTTTACCTTCTCATTACCTACTTCGCCCTGAGCGGTAATATATCCTCCTTTATTACCAGCAAAGGAAACATGTCCCCCTTTAATTTGTTTGACATTAAAAGAAGAGACTTGTTTCCTGTCATGTGCCTGGAAGCTCCGCTATCCACAATCCATGTATTTGTTGAAGCACTGTAGCAGACAACCTGCACATAATTGAAAACAATCAGTTAAGGAGGGGGACCCAAGCCTTGACTGGCTTGGGTTTCCCAGAGGAATCAACCATCATGAATTCGACCCACTGTCCTTTATCAGTGGGTGGAATCTCAACTTTCAGATTGTCCTGGCTTTCAGACTCACCAGATGTCTTGGCTTTCCATAAACCATCCTGTGAAAGGATTGTTTATGATAAACTTTAGACTGATTAGCAGTTTGAGCATATAGTTTAGATTCAGAACCAGTTTTTTCGCTGGTGTCACAGACCTGTCGGAGACTTATCTGTTTTGCCTTTGACGTGGTGGGGACGAAAACGACTTAGAAGGTGTTTTATGCCTAATGGGTGTTTTCGATCTAACCGGGGTCTTAGAACGCTCTTTTGAATCTACTTTGACTTTGTCGTTTAGCTCAACTTTAATTCTTGGTGTCTGATAGCGTGGACAATTAGTTGAAATATGACCTCGCTGACCACACGTATAGCAGGATCTCCATTCATCAGGACTAGGAGATCTCTTGTGGGGCGGTGAATAAACCTCAGGAATGGGTCTTTTGGTCTCAGTCTTTGAATATTTACCCTCTTTAACAAATTTAACTTGTTTAATATTTGGATTAATTTGTCTTTGAGGCTGAATATTATCCCTTTTAACTGGTTTAGCTTGAGTGGATTTACATATCTTGGTTTGTGTAATATTTGACTTTGATTCCGAACCAAGAGTTGTTTGGACATTTGTTTCCACCCGTTTCTCAATATTGACCTTGCTTGATGTTGAAGTTTTCTGATCATCATCTGGAGAAGCAGACTTAACTGCTGTGTCCGGATCACTAACCAAAGGAGTTGTCACCACATGATCCTTAATTTGATTGTTGTTAATTGGACGTTGTTTTGTGTTCAAAAGGATTTCATGTGGTGGTGGAACTACCTTGTAACCCAATCCCTCCCCATTGTTGTGTTCTTTAACCAAGTTTTTCAAAATGTGCGAAGAACTCGCTAGACTATGTAGTTTTTGTTGCAATGACTCATTTTCTACCTGTAAGACCGCTTTGTCCTTTTTAGTCTCTTCAATGGTCTTTAAGTAGTATTTAATGTCATTTTCTTGGTTAAAGACAACAACTTCAGTTTCCTTTAGTTGCTTCTGCAACGCATCTAACTTCTCTTTATAATTGCTCTCATTTTGTTTTAAGACACGATTAGCTTCTGAGCACAGTTTTAAGTCATTTACTAAGTTGTCATTGTGTTCTAACAACCTAGCAAATTTTAGATCAATGCTTTCTCTAAATTTATCACATTCGACACAAACATGTTCATCAAATAATTCATCTTTAGATTTTACCTGTGTAGATGTCGACGTGCCAGCCATGAAAGCATTCTGAGACGTAGATTGAGCTTCAGATTCTGAATTCAACTCATTCTGGACGATTTCATCAACAGCATCAAACGTCTCTTCCAAATCAGCAGTATCGACTTCAGCTGAGCTTTCCCCTTCACTTGCAGAGTCTTCGTTCAAGTCTTCCACGGATGCTATGTTAGCTTCATCAGACAAGAATCGAAAGGACCAGTCTTGTCCTTCATCTCCTTGTGCTACCATAGCTTTAGAATCACTTCCAGTGGACGCTGGTTTCTTGTCTCTATCTTGCCTGTTGAACGAGGAAAATGGATTCCCGTTCCCAGTCTTCTTAGGCTTTGAACACTCCCTTTTAAAGTGGCCCTTTTCTCCACAATTGAAGCACGTGACTTTAGACTTGTCAAAACCAAAGATTGTATCTTTAGTAGCCACGAGATTCTGCCCTGTTTTCTTCACAAATTTCTTGGCTCTTCGGACAGCGCTTGCAAGAGCCCACATGATGTCCATTCTTTCCAGCTCATTCTCATCTACTTGCTCATAATCTTCATCAGCAAGGTGGCAATTACCAATCTTGCCCACCACCAAACCATCATAAGAATGCACAACAGCAGCCAGTAGATCCATGTGCTCTTTAGCAACCTCAACTGTTACCTTTCCCAGATTTTCTGTTGTCAACTTTGCAGACTGAGTAACAATGGGACTTTGACTCACTCCAGATGCCCCAAGAGACTCATTTGCAGATGATGAGCCTTGTTCAGAAGTTGGAGATGCATTGGACACGAAGGCTGTCTGCAGAGGTGCACCAGAAGACTTTGCAGCAGGGGTGGAAGTAGAAGGAACATTGTAGAGAGAGGGGTCTTGAGCATAAGAACCCTTCTTAGCCTTGTATTTTTGTCGCACTTCCTCCTCTCTCAGTTTTAGAATAAAGTCATTGATATCCAGGGTTTCTAAAACTGAGTTGTATCACAGAGTAGAAATGAATGAATCCCATTTTGCAGGTAGACCATCTGCCAAGCTTAAAACCTTGTCTTCCATTGACGTCTTAACACCATGAGTGTGAAGTTCACTCATCAGATGGTAAAACCGATCGATGATTTCATCCAAGCTTTCATTCCCTATTGCCGAGAAATTATCAAACTCCTTCTTCAACGCTTTACCTTTCAGTGCCTTTAAGTTTGAATTTCCATCATACCTCTTTTCAAGAACTTCCATCAGTTTTTTACTTTGTTTGTGTTCTGAGTATTGATGAAAAATAGGCTTGGGAATGGACTGAGTCAAAATAGCATAGGCCTTCTTCTCTGCATTGTAACAACCTTCTGTGTATCGGTGAGTCCACTCAAAGTCAAAGGAACACCATCAGCCCCCACGGGTATTTTATAGCCAACCTCAATAGAGTTCCATAAGTTAGTATCTACGCCATTAAGATAGATCTCAAAACGTTGTCTCCATTGTGGAAAATCCTCTATTGTCAATAGTTTAGGTGGCTTGTTATGGTTCCCTATCTCATTCTCCAGTAACAACAAGTTCTGAATTCTCGAATCCTTTCCAGCTGACATGGCATAATTTTCTGAGTCCATCCTTGAATTAATTTAACTTGAGAATTAAACTACTAATGCGATTGGGCTGTGTCCGATTGGACTCAAACGTACGGTAGAATCGGCCGACTGAGAGACTTAGACGACTGAACAGACCGAACGACTCAGACGTGCGACTGGAGTGGGCGATTGACTCACTCGGGCGATTGACACAGCGACTGACTCAACCGGGCGAATGGAGTGGCGACTGACTCAAACGTACGAAAGACCTGGGCGAAAGAGTTCAGTCGTACGATTGAGATAATCGTGCGACTGGGTCAGCTGTAAACGCGATTTTTGAACACTTTTGACCTAGAACGCAAATATTTGCACCCTAGACGGCTGAAACTCGAAAAACACTGAATTTTCAGAACATGCACACGTAAAGACTCAATTTTTAGCCAAAAGAATGGATCCTTTTGCGTAAAAACGTAGACTTTTTCACAAAAACGATTGAATCAACGAAGAATCAAGAGCCAAAGCTCTGATACCACTTGTTAGGACCGTGTACGTACGGAGTACTAACCGATTCTTCGTTGTACCAGATCAAATAGTGCGGAATCCTATTTGATTGGCGATCCAATCAGTGAGAACGAAATCAAGATCAATCCTAACGATTAGAAAACGTTATGAATTGATTCGGAATGATCTGAAACGCTCTATGAAGTTGGAATGGTCGAACAGCACGTTCTGGGTCGATTAGGGTTTCTAGTATTCGAAGTGTTTCGTTTTTCCGCGAATTAAGTGGTATTTATAGGTTACAGATCTCATTCGTGCGACTGAGCCTTGCGACTGGCTCAGTCGTGCGATTGAGTAATACGATTGATTCATTCGAACGCTTGAGTCAGTCTTATGACTCAACCGGGCGATTGACTCAATCTCGTAGTTCAACCGTGCGATTGAACCATTCGCATGGTTCAGTCGTGCGACTGAATACGATTCTTAGTCAAACACATTCTTGAACCTTTAATGATTCAGAACTGTGTCTCACAACTGTAAACCTATATAACATGGTCATATTATGCGTGTAACAACTAATAATATAATTAGATATAACATTATATAATCAACAACCATATAAAGAAGAGATTCTCATTCGATTGATTGAACATTACATATGCGTTACAAGATAGAAGTCTATTACATTTGAGCTCACTAGACTAGAACTGGGGACATGTGTACCAACAACCTGAATAAGACAACATGGAATTAATCATTTCTTTTAAAGTTTTATTCTTTTCTTCTGCTACACTATCTTGTTGTGGTGTATAAGAAGCACTATGCATTATACTAATGGATTAAGAGAACACTCGATCATAATACTCACCTCTACTATCAATATGAAGACTTTTAATCAACTCACTTTGATAAAGCACTACCTTTTATATATAAATTTTAAATTTATCAAGAGTTTCGTCATTAGCATGTATTAAATAAATATAATAATATCTAAATAAATGCATCATCAATGAAAGTAATAATATACTTTTTATTACCAAAGGTTAGTATAGCATACAAGTCACACAAATCACTATATGTGACATCTAAAACCTTACTTTCCTTATTATCATCTTTAAAATGTTGTCTAGTTATCTTAGTCCACATACATGTTTTGTAATTTTTTAATTTTTAATGTAAAAAGCATGTATTACACTTATTTCAGATATACTTTTTAACCTTTTATAGAGAATAAGTCCTAGTCTAGCAAGCTATAATTCTGATTTGCTCATATTATTACTAGAACTAGTTGAAACTATACAAACATATTAATTACTAAAGAAATTATCAAAATTCAACTTAAACACACGGTTACATAGGTAAACAATTCCAACAAAAGTACTATGTCTTGACAAGATATACTTGTCACTTTCTAACACTTGTTTATATTTCAAGTTTGAATTTATTCATTTGGAATCTGAGTTCTTCTACTTCATTTTATTTACTTATTTTATTGATTTTGATTTATTTAATATGAATATTTTTCCCTCTCTTTTTGTATATTATTCCTTAAGTCCCATAGGTTTGATCCCTTAGAATTGGACTCGTTTTCTCATTGAGCAAATGGTACGAAATAAATCAGATTGAATAAAAGCACTATGTGAAATATTCGGTTTTTTCCTCTTCCTCTATCCCATAGGTACAGTGTTTGAATCAATCGAGAACCTTTTCTGTATCGTAATGGACGATTCCATCGGTTATAATCAAAAAAAAGTCAGAATAGGTTTTTCAAACAAAAAATAGTATTTTTCTTCATCTTTTTGCTTTTTTTCAAGTATTTTGAACTTCAAATTTTCTTGATTCCCATACATATAATCAACCGTTTTGTTGTTATCAAATTCTTCTTCTTTCATTTTGTCGAGCTTGTTTAGTTTCTTACTAAAATTGGGTGACGGTATTCTGCCTAAATAGTAGACACAGGTAACTAATAATAAAATACAAAAGATACCGGCCATAGACATAGAATTTGTCAATTCTGACACAAGGTAATTATTAGATCGAATGTACTTCCGAATAGATCGATTTTGTCGTATCCAAACTAATAGCAATCCAATCCATTTCATGAATAAAATGTGACCAATTATCTAACCAACAAAACTACTTATTACAAATAGCATCTTGCTGTTGCATCGAAACATAAAAATGTTGACTAATCTAGCAAACATTGAACTTGGTAAAATGAAATGATTCAATAATTGAAAAATGAGATTATTCAGGAATACACATTGAATGCTGAGATTACGCATTGAATTTCTGGTAGTGGATCCATAATTAAAGAAGTGTTTGTTATTATTGCAGAAGAAATGAAACAAAAGACACGGTAGAGCTAGGACAGTTATTGTATGAGGTCTACCCAGTGCTAGATGCAGAGGCGCATAATAAATCGATATGAACATTATGAGCTATCTCGTAATAAAACCAGTTATTGCTGATACCTTCTTCTCGGCTCCTTCTTCTCCTTCTTCCATAACGTGAGCTCGGAGAAGGAAGAGATAAGAGGGTCCTATGGAGAATGTGGTCAGAAATCCATAATAGATCCCGACCATAACGACCGAATTGATTATCTTCATGCATAAGGATACTTGATTACCTAGTAGAAAAGATTTCAAAATCATCACAAACCTCCCTTTTTCTTTTCTATTGCAATTTCTGGATTATTATATGATGATTTTGAAACTTTCCATATATAGAAAAGAAATAGAAAGAGATAGACTAGAAATGACATCTGTTATGTTAATGACACCAAAAGGATATTAAATGAATGGAATTGGGATATGGATAGAATATAATGAAATAGAGCCACTTTGAGGTCCCCTATGAAATGAGGCATGAAGGGGAGCCACTACGAAGAAGTTCCGGGAGTTACGAAGGAAGCTTCGAGCTCATATTGGTCATGGGTTGAGAACGGGAATGGAACTCTATGAGATCAAATCTCCCGTTGTTCCTCAGTAGCTCAGTGGTAGAACGGTCGGCTGTTAACCGATTGGTCGTAGGTTCGAATCCTACTTGAGGAGATTTGAAAATCACCGTCAACACCCCGGTTTAGGTCCGGGATACTCCTTTATTCCATAACCCTGGCGCTATTTACAACTATCCAATTAAGAATTCTCAGATGTACTAGTACTAGCAGTGCATCAGAGATGCAGTCATCGATTCTACCAATAGGCCACAATTGCCGCGAGCAAACATATTAATGACGAGGAACGCGTTTTTGTTATGCTACTAATACTTGTACTTGCTCTGCTATTCTGCCCCATCCTGGCTGAGGAAGAGTTACGGGCGCGTAAAACAAAAAATACGCTGATGGGGGACGGGCATACTATTTGTAATGCTTCACTCATTTACGATAAATAATAAAGAAAAAGGCCATTCCATTTCGACAAAAGACCCACACCCAAGTTCCATAGCTTTTGGTCCGCTATCCCGATCTTGATTTTCCTACCCCAAGAGGGAAAGGCCCTTCCTTTTTGGGCCGGTTGTGGGCGAGGAGGGATTCGAACCCCCGACACCGTGGTTCGTAGCCACGTGCTCTAATCCTCTGAGCTACAGGCCCCACTGTGTCTCCACTTGATCTGTTCTCGGTTCCTAATCCATTGATTGGTTCTATTTCAACATTACCCATCTTTAGTATCGATACATCTTTAACTGGCTAAAAGTTGTTGAATCAATGAAGATCCTAACACATATGCTAGTTACTCCTAAATAACCTACTAAACAACATAATCATCCTGCACATAAAATGTTTCAAAATTTTATGATACATAATTCTGACCCGTATTATAATTTGAAACTAGAATATGACCCTATTGTTTTCCTAGTTCCTTATATCCACATGGATCAACACAATTCTTGCATTTACCAATTTGGCAATCCTTCTTGAAATGACAAGGTTTTCCACACTACTAACTTGCTATCTTTGGCTTCTTCTTAGGACCTTTCTTGTTGTTGAAATTCTTGAATGATTCACCCTTTTCCACCATATTCTCTTATGAAGGTCCAACCATATTCTTATCCTTAACTTTCTAACCTTCTTGATCCCTTAAAGACTTTTAAATTGTATAGTGACTATCAAGTTGCACAAGATTCAATTCCTCCTTCTCATGTTTAAACTCTTTCCATGAAGGAGGCTATGTAAATGATTCCAGAAACTGGGATGGATTCTAGTTTGAAATCTTATGTTTAAACACCCCGAGACACAAAAACTAAGACATTAATTTCATTCAAGTATAGTAAATAATAAGAATAAATGAATTCATCATAAGCACAACATTTATAAATAATTTAATAACTCATGATAAATAAATTGTAAATAACTCACAAAATATCAATAAGTGTCAAAAAATTTAAGTTTTCAATTGGGTAAGAAACAACCCTTCCCATATAGATTATGAAATAACACTATAAAGTCCAAAGATAGATTAATAAAATAAATCAATCTAGAACAACGGATCCGTTGCTGTCCCAAATAAAATAAATCAATCTAGGACAACGGATCCGTTGCTGTCCCATCCATCTCCTCTGGATCCTCATCCGGGTCTTCCTCTGGCTCTGCCTTAGGAATCTCTTAAGCCTCGAGCTGCTCCTCCAACTTGTGTATACGTCCTATGGCCTCATGTAGCTGGTTTCATGTCATTGTCAAACTAGTAGCATTTTGCCCTTAGCAATCTGTCCATATATGGTCAATATCTCTTCAGCTTGCCCATCCTATCAACCATCCAGATTTGGCCACACATCCGCCATGTTATCATACATCCTAGTGGCGTGCTTATATCGATCGTATATCCAATCAAACTCATCATCTATCTCCTATCGCATCCTACCATGAGAGGCTATCCTAATAGTGAGAGCTCTTTAGGGGGTTACAACCTAGAGTGGGTATATCAGAATCACTCAAAAGACTAGGGTTTAATAGTGAAACACACTCCTTGTCACACATCCTAACCACTGTGGTACGGTACCATGTCTAATTCTCGAAATCAAACATGTCATGATCAATCACATACTCGCCTGGGTGAAACATACTAGGTATAAGTAGAGGCGGGTCAAGAAGTATAACTCATGGAACGTAAAAGGGTAACGACAACCTCAGGTTCATTTCCCGGTGCATGCCATGCTGGAGATGATGATGATGATGATTATGATGATGATGATGATGATGATTATGATGATGATGATGATGATGATTATGATGATGATGATGATGATGATTATGATGATGATGATGATGATGACGATGACGATGATGATGCCATGCTGCAGTATATGTGATGTGCAAGCAGATGAGTATACAATAAGGGTTAAGTGTCATTTCAATGGTAGATACATTATCCAACATTCATGAGTATACAATAAGGGATAAGTGTCAATTCAATGGTAGGTTCCTTAATTAATGATCCGAAAGTGTCATTTCAATGGTATGATACATTATGTCACACAATACACAACTTATAATGTAAAAGCATTTGTAATGAAAGTATGCTTTCTCCTCCCCCCCAAAAAAATGATCATATAAAAGTGGGGCATTAAACTCACTTGAAACGTAAGCAAAAATAAAATGCAAAGCTAAGAACGAATGGAATGAAAACCCCTCAAAAGTTACCTAAAATACATGAGGACATAAGTACGTGGAACCCAAAATAGTTTAACAACCGCTAGGTGTTCAATCAAACACACTGATTTAAGTAATTTTAAAAACATTAACTTGTTTGACCCGTTGGTGACATGTTATGTGAAATCTTGTTTGCTCAAATTCAATAATCCAATATTCATGATTACAATGCAAAACCATTCATATATAGCATATAATGAATCTTATGTTCTAGCAAGATTATCATACTAGCATAACTTATCATACAATACATACGAATCTCAATAAATAATTACCATGCTCAATACAAACAACATAACCTCAAATACCTAATCACACATATTGATTTTAATCACATACTACATGCCATGTCAAGTAACTTACTACTTCACATCCTAAACCCTGTAAATCCTATTAAGTAAGGTCTTAGATTCACATGCGTGTCTGATGCTCATCATCATAATCCTAGACATGAATCCTACTAGCTAAACAATCAAGATGTATTGATCAAATGTCATTATCAATGTATGAAACCTTAATTTTCTAACATGGCTTCAACACATTGCATAATTACTTCACAAACTCAAGAATACCACACATTACCAACATAACACATATACAATCTAACCGTTGCATTCTAATATATTAAATGATATTATTAATCAATCTAACATGATCCTATCACTGTATGTATGACCAAATCATGAAACTCTACCAAACATACTAATAAAGTTTTCACTTTAGGAAAGTAACATCTTACAACCTAAATTTTACCAAACTCAGTCACTAATTCATCATGTATACACTTAAACTAGGTCATAGCAATCATTATAGCACAAGAAACATCATGAAATCACAAAAATCTAACCTCTTGAAAATTAAAGTTTCTACTTTTAGTAACATATGAATGAGACGTTAGATTCATGAATTTGATGCATAACTCATGTAAACCAACAAAAATAATATCAAACTAACACAATAACATCACCCAATACCATTAATTTCATGTTATAATACCCATAGAGCTAGGGTTTGTTTTTAGTTAAAAAACAATAAAAACTAATTGAAAACTTGCCTTAAAGGTGTTAATAATAAAGAATTGCACTTGCTAACACGCAGAAACTATCAAAGCTAATCAAAATCGAGTGGTTGTTTTGTTGCTTGAACTAAAATCACCAGAAAGATGGGGATGGGGGGGGGGGGGTTTCGTCTGATTTGGAGGGGTATGGGGGGCAAGGTTTTTTCGGTTTAAATATGATAACAATTTTCCCCACTTAACCCCTTTGTTTTTTATAATTTGTAAAACTGACTTTTTAACATTTTAAATAATTTTTCTTACTAAACTCTTAAGTTTCATAAACATATAACTGAAATGCTAATCAAGCAATTATCATCTCTCATTAACATTGCATAATTTATATAATCGTACGTTGAAATACAAATTGTAAAATAACACGTAACACATCGATTCACATAATCACATATTAATAAAAAAAATTACTAGTGAAGTTAATATTATTTAAACCAATATTAATTATTTGTTAAGCTACCAACGTTCAACGACAACTAGCATGTGCTTACGACACGTGTATGTCGTTTTGGTAATCGAAAATTACTGGAGGTCTCAAGAAACTACTATCTTCCTGATCAAACTTTTATCAAGATATGAATATATGAATTAAACTAAATTTAAAGATCAAGTATCATAGAAGGTTGATCATATTGGAAAATCCCTATAGAAATAAGATGATTATCTCAAGGGATGTGGTGATATGTTATGATGGAATCGATTTGAATGGTGAAGTAATTTAAAAGGTGTTGTATGCTTTATGGAATCAAAGAAGTAAAATATCTTCTTGGCATAACTAGTTGCACTTGAACAAGCCGTTCAACTCCTCTCAACTTTAGAATCTGTATTTACCAAGTATCGGTAGGGAGAACATCTGTCTCTATTAGTAAGTAACATGAACTAAAATTAACTAATTAACTATCAGGTACTAGTTTTAAAAGTTATGTATACATACATCAAAATGGTATTTTATTAGAGTTACTAAGTAGTGCCATGCAGATTCAACCTTGTCTATTATCTAGTCAATGTTGATAACCCTAGAATGATTTCTGTGTTTCAATCTAACTCAAGGAAATCTATATAGATACTCATAATAATCAAGCTAGTCATCTTTTCATCTTTAAATAACCTTGATTCCTTGTAATACTGTCACTCGGTTGAGTACTCCTATGACCTCCAAGCAGTGTGGACCAAGATGTTTATTACAAACAATATTATTAAACAATAATTTCAAGGACGAAATTCCTTAAAGGTAGGGAGAATGTGGCAACCATGAAATTTGACACTTTAAAATAATATTTAAACGTTATAATTAAAGCCCAAACCAAACAACCAAACATACGAGGCCCAAAAAGGCCTATTACAAGATCAAGGTTCATTTGACACTCAATTTGGTAATTCTAAGCTTAAACGATAAATAAAAAAGCTTAAAAAGTCATAACATGATTAATATAAGCTAACAAATAAACGTTCAAACCGATAATTGGTGAAATGCACTAAAACATGATATTAACGTATTTTTTGATTTATTTAATTAACAGATAGGTTTAAATATGTCAAATTAATTATTCTCAAATCTATATCATTTAAAATTTAAGAACGTGGGGAAATAAAAATTATTACGCAACATGAAACAAACTCATGTACATTACGAACCGACCTGTTAATGAACCTAATAACTTAACCCCCTATAGAAATCATTTTCACTATTTAGGGTTTTAAAAATTAGAGTGAAAAAAAGGAGAGGTGGAAGACTTAATACCCCCTCCAATTTCCGATGACTGGTGGCGGCTTTTTACGAGTGGCAGCAAGTGCCCCACCTTTCTTAACTCTTGTCTTCGCCCCGAACAAGATGCTGGTAGTGGTTGCCCTCAAATCATAGTGGTGGCGGTGAAAATTAGCGGTGAAAGAGGTGTCTATATGGACGGTCATAGTTTTAGGGCTTTCATGGGAAGTGAGCGATAGTGTTGATGGTGGCTTGGTGGTTGTGGTGATCTTTTTGATGATGGTGGTGTTGGTTAGGGGTTAGCGGTCATAGTGATGGCAATCGATGGTGAGGATGATGAAATCGATTGTGGTGTTAGTTGTCGGCTACATTGGTGGTGGTGGTTCACGGCTAGAAATAGCCAAAGCTCGTGGTTATGGTGATGATGGTAATTGGTTTGTGATGGTGATGTTGGTCTTGATGGGTATTGATGGCGGTGGTGGTGGTGATGATTGTTATGGTGGGGTTGTTCCAGTGGATCTTGACAGCGTAAAGGGTGATGGAGATGGTTGTTGTGTTGGTGGTTATGATCTGTGGGTCATTCAGTAGGCGCAAGGTATGTGGTATTACGGTGGTCGGATATGCTTGTTAGCGTTGGTTGTGTGACTGTGGCTGTAGTGTTTGGTGGTTGTGGTTGTAATTATAATTGTCGGTATTAGTGGTGGTGTAAGGTGGTTATGATGATAGTTGCGTTGGTGTTGTTTATCTTGATGAATAAGACAGTTATCTAAGTCTTGGTCAAACTGGTCAATGGGTGCGGGTCAACTTTGGTAAAAGCTGGTCAACTTCTGGTCATAGTTGGTCCATGGACTGTCAATGAGAGGATGCGAGGAGAGCGTGAGTCGATAGCGAGTGACTTTGTGTTATGCGAACTAAATAAGATGTATATCAGTATATTACAAGCATTTGTATATTTCATATATATATATATAAATATATCTAAGTGTATATATATATATATATATATAGTTAATCAATCAAATGAGAGCAGTTCTAAGTTTAATCATGTATGCATTATAATATTTTAGTCCAATCAGATGTTAAAATGAAACACTGCAGGACCGGGTGAAGGGTTTATGCACTTGTACAACACAACAACACAAAGAGGAGAGTGTATTCTACACTTAACAATTCAGATGGGGAAACTGATCAGTAATGAGTTTAGAGAACTTGGAAACACATGATGTAAAAACGAGACAAAAAACTAGAGCAATACATAAGCAGTTGGTTTTCAAGGTTAAAGTATATTGATCTTCTAGTTCCTTACAAAGTGATTTACAAAGTTCAACTCAAAACATTTTTTTTAGTTACAAGGACCAGAAAATACTTATACTAAAGCCTACAGCCGGCCATACTTTGAAGGCCAGCTGGATACATGAACTAGACAACAAAATCCATGTAAAGTCAAAAAGCAGGTTGCCTTTTGACTAGTGACTATGACATGCCATAGCTCACATCCTAATATATTATAAAAAGGATAAAGTACATAAAGTAGAAAGTTACAGACTCAAGACCTCAATATACAGTTTAAGAAAAGCATGGACCTTTTCACCAATTCATGAAATGGTTGGTGAGTTATCAGAGTGGCAGCGGAAAGTGGTTCAGCTTTAGGTAAAAAGTACATAAGATAAAGCATGTAAATATAAAAGTCTTTGGAAGAAATCTGTCTTCAATGGTTGGCTTCGGAAGACTTTCCTTGAAGCTTCGGAAGACTTCATCTTTTGGTTTCAGAAGATATTGGTCTTGGCTTTGAAATATTTTACACTTAGAATAATTTCCAAGTCAGTGTGAATCTTCCGAAGCATTCCACTTCAATGTACATATGCATGCATGCAGGAAAGACTTTAAGTGTTTGGGTTGTATCAGCCTTACTAATACCCTTACAAACTCCCCTAGGCTGATGCTACCAAAACACCTTAAGACACTAGATATTAACAGTCCTCATTATGATGATGACCATCCCTTTCTTCATGAGATGGTCAGGATCACTTAAATCTTCATAGTATCTTCTCATGTCAAAGAGATCATGCAGAGGTAGATTGAACATATCCTGCCATGTGTAGGTATGTTCAATACCTTGATCTCTTATGACATGCCATCTTTCTAGATTTATGGTGTATGTCCAAGATAAGATGGGTCTGCCTGATACTAGAGGAGCTGCTTGAATGGGAGTTGGTGGAGCATCCTCTTGTTGCACATCCACAGGATATTCTGACTCATCCTGAGGTTTGGAGGTGGATGTTTCCTTCTTCTTCTTCTTTGACTTTTGTTTGGAAACCATACTTTTCCTCCTCTTTGAACTCTTTAACTGAGAAGACTGGCTTGCAACACCTGATTGATCTTCTTTGTCTTTCTCAGTTGGGTCTTCCTCTCTCACAGGTTCAGATTGAGAGGGGACAGATCCCTGCTGTGGATCAGAAGTGGAAGTATGATGAGATTCAGCAGGAGGTTCAGGTTGTGTTGTCTTGGGTGTTTCAACCTTAACCTCTACTTCCTGAGGGACCTGACTTGGTGGGGAGTGTAAGTCAACAAGTTCACCTCTTTTGATCTTCTGCTTGATCACCCTAATATGCTCATCCATGGTGGATAGAGACATGGGACCAAGTCTCCTTCTGGATAATCCATACAGCTTCAAGAAGCTCATCATCTTCTGCCTGTCAGCAGACTTCTTTAGATTCTTATGGATGATGGCTCTTGATTTTACAGCTTCTTCCTTTAACTTCCTTTTGCTGATCTTTCTTTCTTTGGCTACATCAAGTTCAAGTTGTTTGAGGTACTCAAACTCAATGTAGTCAAAGGGTAAGGGAAGAAGTGTTTCTGCTTGATAGAGGCCTGTGGCACTCAGGTAGTTGATCATGTTGATCCTATCTTTTTCTTTGTCTACCTAAGGTTCTTGTGGTACCACATCCTCTTGTTCCTGAGTTTCTTAAACTTGTGAGAGAGTAGGCATGTGCTTATAGAGCCTCTTCCTTCTTCTTTCTTCTTTGATTTTTAGAAGAAGCTCTGCATCCTCTTCTTCCTTTCTCTCTTTTGATAGTTCTTTGTCAGCCAGTTCATTCAACTCATCTAAGGGGAGAGAGATGATATCATCAATATCATAGTTCCTAGTCTGCAAGTAGTTTTTTCTGGCTACCCTTAACTCATCATCCTGAGTGTTTGGTCTGGGGGCAGCCCTGATAGCACTTTCCATAAGCCTTACAGACCCAGCGGAGGAACTTTCTCCCTTTAGCTTCCTTTTCCTCTCTCTCTCTCCTCCTCAATCTCCTCAGGAGTTAACTTCCTTTTCCCTTTGTCACTCATAGACCTTTGTGACTCAGGGTGGAGAGAGCTTTGGCCTTCATTGCTTGGTGTAGCTTCCAAGCTCTGGCCAGAGAGAGGTTGAGATGCACCTTCACCAGCAGGTGTCTCATTAAAGGTTTAAACATCTGCAGTAGTTTGTTGTGAGACAGGGCTGTCAGTTTTTACCACTGGGCCTTCAGTCAAGGTTTTCACTTTGAAGTTAATCTCAGGGTCTGCCTCAACATCCAGTTGACCGATGGTATAGCCTGATTGCCTTTGTTTTCCTCTAAGGCTGAACTCTGCAGTGTTGCAAGGTAGTCACCTGAGATTCAAGATGACTAACCTTGGAGACTAAATAGGTACATGTTTTGGATAGTTTTTGCACCTTTAGTCTTAAGTTCCCCTCATCTTCATCTGGGGGATGAGAGAATGGGATCAAGGTCCTCTTCCTCATCACCAGCATGGTGTTCTTGGCTGCTGGATTTCCTCTGCACAGTGACAACTTTAGTTGAAGTGTCAATGGGCTGAGTTGCCATGGTTGAGGTCTGAATGATGTAATCACTTGTTGAAGTGAGAGCCTCTTCCATATGGATGTCCTAAACATGTTCAGAAGTATCCACCTCAGTGATAGGTGACTGATGTGGGCTATACTTAGATGACTCAGGAGCACTCATCTCCCTTTGAGGAGAGGTGTAGTAGGAAGACTCATGATACTCACTGGCATCTAAGTCCTCATCAGTATAGAAGTTAATGTTGGGTATTGGTTGGTTTAAATCTAAAGGCAGGGGATGGTAACTGTCCCCTGAAGGTTGTTCACTTGAGTGTTGAGACTCAGAGTGAAGGCTTAAGGCTGTTGGGCTTGTGAGCTCATCAGACTAAGCATGAGGAACCTCAGCACTGACTTTAGAAGTGATGGCAGTGGTTTGCTCCTCAGTGGAAGTGGGAGCTCCAGTGTCCACTTCCTCCTGTCTAGGTGAGTATATGGGGGCCTGCACAGACTCAATAGCTTGTGCAGGGGTTCGTTTGTATTTTCTATAGTAGGTGAGGGTGATTTGTGGCTGTTTTGGTTGTTGACATGTAGAAGGTGTGGGTTCAATACTAGCTTGTGTTGCTAGGTTGTCACCTTGAGTAATGAGCTCTAACAGTTTTGGGACAAGGGCTGTTTCTACCCCTGAGAAGCCAACAGTTGGCTTCTTCAAGATCTTAAAGATGCCCGGCTTCATCTGTCCCAATTTAAGAATATTACATGTTTCCCTCAACTGTGAGCCTAATTCACAGTTGAGAATGTATTGAACATATCTAGGAAACATGTAATATTCTAAGGAGTCTAAGTTTGTTATTAAATTTGTGTAGACAAATTGAGAATACCTGAACTTGACCCCCTGAACCATTCCATGTACTATGAGGGAGAGATCTTCAGGAATCTAGTCCCGTCCTCCATGCTTGTTAGACAATCTGTGGATAACCACAAGAAGTAAATACTTCCATTTAGATGAGACCTTCCCTTTCCTGAAGGTCTTTACAGAGAAATCTCCCTCATAACCCATCTACTCAAAGGAATAGTTGACAGCTTCTTTTGGGAAGAACACCTCACTTTCTTCATCATCTAGCTGAAGATGAGTGTTGATAATGGCCGGAGTGATGAAGATTGTTCTTCCCTGTACTGTGGCAGATAGTGCATTCTCCCCATCCAAAATGACCTCTTGGCAGGTCTTCCAGAATTGAAGCAAATGATCCTCATAAAGAGGAGGATCAATGGTAAGGGAGGTGAAGTAGTTAGATAGGGCCAAGAATTGGCATACCTATGAGAAATGGGGATCTTTCTCAAAGTTTAACAGAGCAACCTGATTGTGTTGCCTGTGTAAGTGCATAGAAAAATCTGAGTCATTTCATCTGTTTAGGTTGGCCATTTTGAGTAAGCTTTGATATGAAGGAAGGATGAACGAAGGTGGTTTTAGAGAGAAATCTAAGAATTTAGGTTTAGAGAGAAGATGAAGATGATAAAAAGAGGGGGAACCGACAGAGTTTATATGTGAAAAGGATTTGAGACAAAGTTAATGAAAGAGGATAAACTTTAAAATCCAGAAGGCGGTCCTACCTCTGAAAAAGTAGTTTGCTTTGCTCAAAAGTTGTTTTCTTGGAATTCGAAAATCTTCCGAAGGTAAAATGTCTTCGAAAGTTTTAAGGAAAAAGCTTCCGAAGCCAAAATGGCTTCGGAAGAATTTCTCAAAGAGTTTTGACAAATTTGCTTCGGAAGATAATTGTTAAACTGAGATGCTTTGTTCCATAAAAACAAAGCTTTCTAGAGTTAATATCCTTCAAAAGAGAAACGATCCTTAAAAGACATACAAGTTCCTAAGAGAGTTTTTATGCTTCGGAAGATATTTCAGAAATTTCTTCCGAAGGTAAATTTCACTTAGACAGTTATTTGTCTTGAAGGGATATTTTCTTCCGAAGATAAAAACATATCTTCCGAAAGATGAAAATTTGTCAAAAATCTATGAAAAACTCTTCAACAAGTTTTGTCCCTAGAAAACATGAGCTTATGAAGGTGATAGACTAGATAACTTAGGACACACAAATTTTATAAAATAAAATGAATTAGTTTTTAAGAAAAAGCTACTCAAGGTTAATCATCCCAATAGCTGATATAAGATATTTAAACCTCTGTTCATCAAAAGCTTTTGTGAACAAATCAGCATATTATTCATTTGTATTAATCTTAACTAGTTTAATTAATCCCTTTTCAAAGTTATCTCTAATTATATGATACCTAATGTTTATGTGTTTTGTCCTTGAGTGTTGCACAGGATTCTCTGTGATAGAGATATCAATGTTGTTGTCTATATGAATGGGAGTCTCCTTGAAGTTGAACCCATAGTCAAGCATCTGATTCTGAATCCAAAGCACTTGAGCACAGCAGCTTACAGCAGTAATGTATTCAACTTCAGCAGTTGATACAGAGACACAGGATTGTTTCTTGCATTGCCATGAGACAACCCTTCCACCAAGGAACTGACATACCCCAGATGTAGACTTTGCAGTCATATTGCAACCACCATAGTCACTATCTATATATGCATACAGATTGAAGTCATAATTTTTGGGATACCAGAGGCCTAGTGTTAGAGCACCTTTGAGGTATCTTAGAATTCTCTTGACAGTGATGAGGTGAGACATCCTGGGGTTGGCTTGATATCTTGCACAAATACATATGGCAAACATGATATCAGGCCTGCTAGCTGTAAGATACATAAGAGACCCAATCATAGCCCTGTAAAGGTGTTCATCCACACACTCCCCCTCAAGATCAGGCCCAAGGGAGTGGTTTCTTTTTATCGGTGTCTTAGCAATCTTACAATCAGTCATGTTGAACATTTTGAGTAAGTCCTGGACATACTTTGACTGACTTATGAAGATTCCATCTTTAACTTGCTTCATTTGAATACCCAGAAAGAAATTTAGTTCCCCCATGGAACTCATTTCAAATCTGTCTTTCATCAGCTTCTCAAAGTCTTTGCAAAGCCTTGGATTAGTTGACCCAAAAATGATGTCATCTACATACACTTCAACTAGCAGCAAGTCATTTCCCTATCCTTTGATGAAGAGAGTTCCATGTATAGTACCTCTTCTGTATCCATGCTTGCAGAGATACTGAGATAGAGTCTCATACCACTTTCTTGGTGCTTGGTGTAGTCCATAGAGTGCCTTATCAAGCTTGCAGACATAACCAGGGTGATCATGATCTGCAAAACCAGGTGGTTGTTTGACATACACCTCTTCATCAATCACCCCATACAGAAATGCACACTTGACATCAAGTTGATAGACCTTGAAGTTCTTGGATGCGGCAAAGGCTAAGAATATCCTAACAGCTTCTAGTCTTGCTACAGGAGTAAAGACATCAGTGTAATCAATTCCATCTTCTTGTGTGTATCCTTGAACAACTAGTCTAGCTTTGTTCTTGATGACAATACCTCTATCATCTTTCTTATTCCTAAATACCCATTTGGTTCATATAGTAGTCTTCCCATGTGGAAGAGGACATAGATTCCAAACCTTTATCTATTGAATTGAAGTAGCTCATCCTGCATGGCTTCAATCCAACTTCCATCCTTCAGAGCCTCATCAACTTTCTTAGGATCTATCTGGGATAAGAAACAAGAGTTCAGACAAACATTTGCTTCATGGGTTTGTCCTCTTGTCCTTACCCCCGGTGTCAACATTTCCAATGATATTTGTGGTAGGATGAGACTTGTGGATCCTTAGCTGAGGGATCACAGCAAGTTGCTAAGACAAATCTAAATTAGAGAAATTTAGATCTGGCATAGATGCTTCCTCCACCACTTCAACACACTTATCAAGAGAAACTTGATCCAATAAGTGTGTGACATCATTGATATGCTCATCTATGGGATGGTTATTAGCATCCAGAAAGTCTTGATGACTGTCACCACCACCATTATCTTCTTCTGCATTTGAAGTTTCTTTGTTTGTCTGTTGTGCCTCTGAGCTGGAACTTAAAGGCATCTCAGATGGATCAGCTGTAGTTATCATTGTTCTGCTGATAGAAACCTCATTTGCTGAAGTAGTTACAATTGGAGCTGAAGATGTATAACTTGTAGGTCTTCTTAGCTCAAATCTTGGATCAGGATCACCTGGAGGTAGAATGTCCATAGACCATGAAACATTCTCATAAGATTTGTTAAAACAGTTTGTAACTAACTCAAGATCAAAAAGCCAATCCGGACCAGAACCTTTCACACTAGGAGTGTGCTCATTGAAAGTCACATTGGCTGACTCCTTAACTACTCTAGTTCTAAGATTGTATACTCTATAAGCCTTATCTTGGGAAGAGTATCCAATGAAGTATCCATCATCTGATTTCTCAGCAAACTTGGCAATTTGATCTTTGGTATTCAAGATGCTGCATGGACATTCAAATGACCTGAGAAACCCAATGAAAGGTTTTCTCTTATGCCAAAGTTCATAACGAGTCTTACCATGGGTCTTAACCACTAAGACTCTGTTCTGTACATAGCAGGCAGTGTTGACTGCCTCTACCCAGAAGGTGATGGGTAGTTTAGAGTCTGACAACATGGTTCTAGCAGCTTCAATCAGTGTCCTGTTTCTCCTCTCAACAACACCATTTTGCTGAGGAGTCCTGGGAGCACTGTATTGTCTTGTAATACCCTTTTCATCACAAAATGTATCAAGAATTTGATTCTTAAATTCAGTTTCTTGATCACATCTTATGGTTTTGACCTTGTGATCACATTGATTCTCAATTCTTAAGATGAAATTATTCAGAGTCTCAGGGGTCTCATCCTTAGTTCTAAGTAAGAAGACCCATGTGAATCTTGTAAAGTCATCTGTGATCACCAGACAGTAAGAGGTCCTTCTTAAACTCATTACACTGGTGGGGCCAAAGAGATCCATATGTAACAAGTGTAGGGGTGTAGTGATGGAGTTTTTTTCTCCTTAGGCTTGTGAGATACCTTGTGTTGCTTCCCTTTCAGGCATGCAACACAATGGTCATTACTTGTAAACTCTTTCCTTGGCATTCTAGTTACCAAATCATTCTTAATTAGCTTATTCATATTCTTAAAGTTTACATGGCACATTCTTTTATGCTAAAGAAAAGACTCATCACTATTGGCTTTAGATAAAAAGCATGAAACTTCTCCTGAGGGAGATGTTTTCTGCAAATCCATCTTATACATGTTCCCTTTCCTGGGGTCTCTAAGCAGAATATGCTCATGAGGAATAATCACCCCAGGCTTGAGAACAATGCACTCATGCTCAGTAAAGAGCATGTTATGACTCTGATCACAAAATTAGGATACACTCAAAAGATTGTACCCAAGCTCCTTGACAAAGTTTACCTTCTTAATGCTGAGCTTACCATTTGTGACCTTGCCCCTTCTAGATATGTAACCTCCTTCATCTCCTCCAAAAGCAACTGGTCCTCCATCAATCCTTTCAAAGTTTTGGAGTTGTGACCTATTGCCTGTCATGTGCCTGGAGCAGCCACTATCAATGATCCAGACATTTTTGTTTGTCTTGAGCTGTTCCTGCACATAGAAAATGATTAGTTATATTTGGAAACCCAAGCCTCATTGGTCTTGGGCTCATCAAAGGAAGTAGAAGGTAATGAAACAGTAATAGATCCTATGGTTGTGCTCTGGGAATCTGTTGCTGTTGTTGATAGAAAACTTTCAGTCATTTGGTCTTTCCTTGAATTCCACACCACCTTTGGAAGTTTGGACCTGACCTTAATCACTTCGGAAGCTTTTAAGACTTTAGAAGTTTTGATGACTGAACCTTCGGAAGATTCTGCTAGCACTACAACAGGCTTTAGTGCTTCGGAAGTATTCCTTTCTTCCGAGACCAAATTTTCTTCTAAAGGCAATTTTCCACTTACCTTCTTCTTTCCTTTGGAGCTTCCGAAGGAGACAGATTTTCCTTCCGAAGCTGAGTTCTTATTAGATCTCTTGGGAGTCTCCTTCTTGGTCATATGAAGAGTACTTTTTGGATTGTATGGACAATCCATAACAAGATGAGAAGTACTTTCACACATAACACAACTTATTTTCTTCCTTCCAAGAGTTTTCTTCTAAGAACAAGGCTGACTTTGATCACTTCCCTTCTCCACCTTCATCTTTGTAGATGATAAGACATTCCCTTTGGGCTTAGGACTGTTCTTGGAGTTGGATGGTTTAGGCTGTGTAGCAGTGGTACACATCGAATCAGCCTTCTTCTTGATGCTGAGATGATTTGAATATGAACCAGAACTCTTTGTAGAAGAGTTGAGGTTTAAGTTTTTAGTCTTGACCATATCAAATCCTGCAGAAATAAAGACTTGTTTCTGCTTAGAGTTGAAAGTGGCCTTCATCTCTTGAGCCCTCCTGGCCTTTCTTTTGCTCTTTCTGATCAAGTTCTTCCTCATAGACTTGGTCATCTCAGGCTTTCTGCTCTCCTCAGAAGGATAGTGACCCTTCTTATAATCCTCCTCTTCACTCTTCTCAGAGGAATTCTTCACTATCACTTCTTCATCCTCTTCACTCAATGGGTCTGTGTAAGGAAGCTCTTGTTCATAAGTTCCACACCTAGGTGATCTTACAGACAAGATTATGTGTGGAAGAGCTATCTCACTAGATCCCAGTCCCTGCCTATTTTGATAACAAACTTTTGCATGCAAAGATGAGGATATGATGTTCTTGAAGGTCTCTTCTTCAAGAACACATTTTCCGCCCTGGCTTTGCTGATCACAAGCTCAGCCTGGCATTCAGTTAACTTAGTTATGAGATCTGTGTTCTGAGTCCTATAATTTGTATGCTCATGTTTTAAAACTGAAATGGTTTTCTCTATGTCCTCTATCTTTAACTTGTAATCATTTTTAGTTTTTCTAAAATCAGATTTTAGTATGTTTAAGGACTCAAGATCAGATCTCATCTCTAGGTTATAGGACTTGTATCTGTTGACTTTAGTAATATATTCAGGGGTGCAAAGATGTTCCAATACCTTGGCTTCATCATGGTCAGCCATTAATGCTTGATTTGGGGATGCATCTTCCACCTGAAAGCTCCAGTCAAAGCCTTCTTCTTCAACAGCAACTGCAGCTTGCTGCTTTAACTTCTCATTCTGGGTAGCTTTATCAGTGTAGTGTGGTCTAGATTGTGCTTGTCCACCATTTGTTCTTGGTGCTATGCACTCCCTAGCAAAGTGACCCATCAAGTTACAGTTGTAACACTTAACTTTGCTTTTGTCCAGTCCAAACTTTCCACTGGCTGTATTGCTGGGAAACTTCCTTCCTGTCCTCTTGTAGAATCTCTTGGCTCTGTGAGTAAGAAGAGCCATTTGCTGGACTATCTCCATATACTCCAGGTCATCTGGATGGATACAATCCAGATCTTCAAGGGTGAATAGGAAGCTACCACAACTTTCATCAGATGACACAAAGGCTTGAGAAGAACTTGTCTCTTGGAATGAGCTTCCTTGAGTATAGTTCTCCCTTGGTGTCTCTAGGAAGGTGATGAAAGGACCCTTTTATGAGATGTCAGGGTAGCATATGAGATGATGCTGAGGTTCTATGCTATTCCTTTCAGTCACATGAAGGGCTGAACCCATTTGATTGCTGGAGTTACTAGATGAACCTTGCATGTTCATCTCCATCTGGTATCCACTGAGAATATCATACAACTCTGTTAGAGTGAGAGTCTTAAGGTTTTTAGTTCTCTTGATTACAACACAGTAATGTGTCTATTACCTAGGAAGAGAGGACATGAACTTCCTTACAATGTCTCTGTTTTCAAGAGTTACTCCAACATCCACTAGGGTATCCACACTCTCAACATACCTGAATTATTGTTGAGTCATGGTTTCACCTGCTTTGAAGGTGAAATTTTCAAACTACTACTTCAGAAGATCGTTCTTGTTTTCCTTGGCTTCAGTAGAATCCTCATATATTAGTTTCAATGCATCCCACAGCTGCTTAGCTGTTTTGCATTTCTTGAAACCTATGTATACAGAGTTTGGAAGAGCAGTCTGAAGGGCTGTCATGGCTTTTTGATAAATCTCTACTCTCTTCCTATCTTCTTTTGAGTAGCCAGCCACAGCCTTGGGGATCATACCACCTCCAGCAGCAGCTGAAGGAGTTTTTGGTATGTAAGGTCCAGAGACTACAGATTCCCACATTCTTGAGTCTTGACACTTGATAAAACCTTCCATTCTTTGGCACCAAGTGTCAAAGTCATCAAGAGTGATCAGTGGGACTTTGTCATGGTTCTTAAGATGGTGAGATCTTATATCAAGAGCCTGAGAAGCTCTGATACCAACTGCAGGACCGGGTGAAGGGGTTATGCACTTGTACAACACAACAAATCAAAGAGGAGAGTGTATTCAACACTTAACAATTCAAATGGGGAAACTGATCAGTAATGAGTTTAGAGAACTTGGAAACACAATATGTAAAAAGGAGACAGAAAACTAGAGCAATACACAAGCAGTTGGTTTTCAAGGTTAAAGTATATTGATCTTCTAGTTCCTTACAAAGTGGTTTACAAAGTTCAACTCAAAACATTATTTTTAGTTACAAGGACAAGAAAATACTTATACTAAAGCCTACCACCGGCCATACTTTGAAGGCCAGTTGGATACATGAACTAGATAACAAAATCCATGTAGAGTCAAAAGGCAGATTGCCTTTTGACTAGTGACTATGACATGCCACAACTCACATCCTAATATATTACAAAAAGGATAAATTACATAAAGTGGAAAGTTACAGACTCAAGAGCTCAATGTACAGTTTACCAAAAGCATGGACCTTTTCACCAACTTATGAAAAGGTTGGTGACTTATAAGAGTGGCAGCGGAAAGTGGTTCAGCTTTAGTTAAAAAGTACATCAGATAAAGCGTGTAAATATAAAAGTCTTCGGAAGAAATCTGTCTTCAATGGTTGGCTTCGGAAGACTTTGTCCTTGAAGCTTCGGAAGACTTCATCTTTTGGCTTCGGAAGATATTGGTCTTGGCTTCGGAAGATTTTACACTTAAAATAATTTCCAAGTCAGTGTGAATCTTCCGAAGCATTCCACTTCAGTGTACATGTGCATGCATGCAGGAAAGACTTTAAGTGTTTGGGTTGCATCAGCCATACTAATACCCTTACAAACATATTGTTGGACCAAAAGAACCAAGGAGCCAGATCAGAAAAACCTCTAAGTCCCACAAGACGTCACAACAACTGCTGAAAGCTTCATCAGCTGTTTGACAAAGTCTGAAGACCTCAACAGCTGAAGATCAAAGTACTAAAGAACATCAACTGAAGACTAAAGTACTGAAGACTCAAGAACTGAAGGCACAAGTACTGAAGGCACAAGTACTGAAGACTGAAGTACTGAAGATTCAAGTACTGAAGACTCAAGTACTGAAGGCACAAGTACTGAAGGCACAAGTACTGAAGACTGAAGTACTGAAGATTCAAGTGCTGAGGATTCAAGTACTGAAGACCATCAGCTGAATTACAAAGTACTGAAGATCAACAGCTGAAGCACAAAGACTGAAGACAAAGACTGAAGACATCAGCTGATGACAACTACTGAAGTCATCAGCTGATGAAACATCTGAAGTTAAAGTCTGAAGACAAGTGCTGAAGCTTCAGAGTTTGTCACAACAGCTGAAGAAGTATTCTTCAGTTGTTGTGATGGTTTACCTTTCAGCTTTTTCTTTTCAATAATTGTAATTTTCTATTTCAGTAGTTTGTAAAACGACTGAAGAGTATGTTCTTCAGTCGTTGTAGTTTTCAGTAGTTTATTTTCAGTTGTTGTAATAAGTAACACTTAGCATTTTGTAAGAAGATGTCAGCTGTTTGACATGTTCAGTAGTTTAGGTAGTTTCAGTAGTTTGTTTGAATAACGGTTTGATGTCACTATCAAGTGACATCAGCTGACGTCATTCTTCCTATAAAAGGAAGATGACCTAATTGTAATCTTGGCCGAAGCGTGTGATCTAATAGAAAACACCTTTTTGCAGAATTCCTCTCTCTCTCTCTATAACCTACTATTTCATTGATATATCTCATGTGTTCTTAGTATAATTTGCTTAATTTTTGTGCTAAATCCGCTACGAATACAACCTAATTGATTAAACTAGAGGCTGAGATCCTTTCAAATGGTATCAGAGCTGGTTAATCATTGTTTGATTTAACAATTGATCATTGAAACTGCTCTTTTGCTATCTACGTTTGATTGAATTAGCAAATTTGCAAGAATCGGTTATAGAGATTGAGTTTCTGCTGCTTCTGGCCATTAAACTTGAGGTTCTCATGGTTTTGAGCTAGATTTGTTTTGTTTACCTTGAATTTGATTGAATTCTAAGATGGCGACACCAACTAATGATCCTCACAATACTGGCTCCTCAACAAAGCCTCCGATGCTTGTGAGGAGTGAGTATAACATATGGCAACGTCGTATGCTCCATCACTTGTCTATCAACAGTGCTGGTTGTTGGAAGTCAGTGGTACATGGACCATACAAGCCTATGGTGAGCCTTCCTGAATCAAATGAGAGGGTTCCGAAGAAACCTGATCAATATTCGGACGAAGATCTTAAGATGTTCGAGATTGATGCTAAAGCCCATGGAATTCTGGCCATGGCACTGCCTAATGAAATCTATTCAGGGCTTATGCATCATGAAACTGCTCATGATCTCTGGGTTGCTCTGAAGGAACAATTTGGAGGAACCGATGAGGTCTTAGCAAACACTAGGGAAATCCTCACCCAACAATATGAGACATTCTCTCATAAGAAGGGTGAGACTCTGACTCAACAGTTTGAGCGATTCTCTTGTTTGATTTCTGAATTGAAAATGGTTAAACAAGAGTATTCAAACAGCCAGATGAACAACCGATTCCTCAGATCACTGCCTGAGAGATGGGACACATACACTATTGTCCTACGCTCTAGTGCAAATCTGGATACTCTATCTCTCACCAAACTTCATGGGAAACTGCTTACATTTGAAAGAGAGATAGAACAGAAAAGGAAGTTGTCATCATCTGGTAAGCTCACTGATGACTTTGTATCAGGCAATACTACCCTGATAGGTCAGGAGTCAGAATATGCTGCATCAGAGAGTGCCTATGATGAGCATATTGATTTCTCTACCAATTCTGAACATGCTTTTGTTGGTATTGATGGTAGTTCAGGAGGTAGCAGTGATAACCTGTGCTTTCTGATGGAGGACTTAAAGGGCATTCCAGATGATGATCTGGAATAGATGGATATTTTGAGTCAAATGGCAATGATAAATATCAGATCTCAAAAGTTCTACAAAAGAACTGGCAGGAAATTTCCTGGTCTCTCTGGCAAAACCAAAGTTGGTTTTGACAAGAGCAAGTTGAGGTGTCACAAGTTCCAAAGGCTTGGACACTTTGCTAGAGAGTATAGATCATCTGGATCTAACTCCTCTGCACCCTTTGTGACTTTTCCAAGCAATAGCTCACAACACAAAGGGCAACATACCACCACTTCTGGTCATCCATCACCAGCTCAGGCATCACCTGCATACTTTGTGCCTCAGGGTCATATGCCATACCCATACCCCTGCTACTACATGCCTCAATCAAGTCCAGTTCAAGCACCCACTGCTCAGCAACCACATGCTCTTCTTGAGCCTTAACCTTCTCAATCTCATCATCAAACCCAACCTCAACAACATAGCTTCTTCACCCTAGGAGTTGTTGACTGGAGCATTTTACCAGATGATCTATCTGGTCATGAAAAACTGTTTTCTGGTGCTGGTCAACATGGTGGTGATCATCCTTTTGGGAACCTTGCTCTCATGGCCCTGGAGTCTTGATGGGTCATCCTCCAATGCTTCATCACAGGTATCTTCTGAGGCTAAAGCCAAGCTATGTTCTGAATCTTGCATAGCTGCATTTGCATCTATTAGAGAAGCAAATGTAGCTTTAATTGATAAAAATCTTAAGCTAGAGCAAACCCTTTCCAAAAGAAAAGCTAAACTTGAGTCTATGCTTAATGATAAAAATGATGAGATTTATAAACTTAAATGCCAAATCGAAGATGATAAGGCTAGGGAAGAGGTACTTCTAGAGAAGTACAAAGACCTCAAGGAAACACTTGCAGCTACCCAGGTAGAGTGTGATCGCTGGGTGTAATCCTGCAAGGGTCTTGAAATGCTTTTGACTAAGCAATCAGCTTCCAATGTGAAGTTTGGCATTGGTTATAATCACACTGCTCCTCCAACAGATTTTACTTCTAGAGCAGAAGTACAATCTGATGGAGAAAGTAATAACCAATCCTTCTCATCATGCGACCTACTATCTGATATAACACCATCAGTGGTTGAAGTCAGCATTTATTCCTCACAAAACCAATCAGCTGATGCTACAACAGTTGATGGTCCAAATGCTGACTGTCACATGATCAAAAAGTTAATCAACTCAGTTGTTGTCTCTAAAAGTACTGAAAGTACTGAAGAGCAAGTGATAACACCTGAAGTTCAAACCCCAACTACTGCCAGTACTGAAGGGAAGAAAACTGCCAGTAGAAAGGGTTTGAAGACTACTGAAAAAGATATCAGGAATGCAAGTACTGATAGCAAATTGCTGAAGAACAAGTCTTCAGCAGTTTCATCTTCTTCAGTTGATGATCAACTAAAGATGAAGAAGAAGACATGTGAAATATGTGGCTTGTTCAATCATCTTACTGATGATTGCTGGTATAAAAAGAGCTCCAAACTCAAACAAAAGGAGAAAATTAAAGAGAAAATGAATGTATTGAAAACTGAGTTTGAAACCAAGTTTGTACCAGCAACATCAAAACCTGAAACCCTAAGTCCAAGAAGAAATTCCAAAAAAAAGGACGGCATTAATCAGGCAACAGCTGAGGTTGCTCAAAAGAAGATGGTGCAACACAGAAATCCATCACAAGCAAGCACAAATGTGTCTGATGAGCTAAAGGCTTTATCACAAAATCAGACACAACTTGTTATGATGGTTCAACATCTAATGGGAAGAGTCAACCAATTAGATGCTCCTGTGCTGAAATCACAGAAAAGGAAATCCAAGCCAAAGGATTCCTCTTCTACACCATCACCTTCACCTCAGGCTGTCACACATAACAAACCAGTTAGTGTCACATCTGTTCATGAGAACAGACCCAAAACCAAAAAGGTTTGGGTCTCAAAAACTAACTAACTTGTTGTGATGAATGCAGGGTTCTTCAACATGTCAAAGAAGCATCTGGTATGTGGACAGTGGAGGATCTACTCTCAAGGAAAGAAGGAGTTTGTTTCCTTTGGCAATGATGCAAAAGGTTACATCATCGGCAAAGGCTTTGTTTCCAATGGGGAAATAAGGTTTGATGATGTTAACCATGTGGAGAATCTCAAGTACAATCTCTTGAGTGTTCGTCAAATGTGTGATAAAGGCCATGTTGCCTTTTTCACCAGCCATAACTGTCGGATTCTGTCATCCAAAGTTCTGAGTTTGATTGACAAGGTGTTGGATGAATATACTCTCCTAAAGGCCAACAGGACAGGAAGAGTATATGCCTTAGATCTTTCAAAGAAAATTGATCTAAAAGGCCATCCTTGCCTATTCTCCAAGGCTTCTCCTTAAGAATCTACTCTATGGCATAGAAGGCTAGGTCATATGAATCTCAAAAACATGAATCAGCCGATACACCATGGTTTAATAAGAGGGTTGCCTTTGAAGGAGTTCAAATGTGAAGAAAACTGCACTGCTTGTTTCAAGGGAAAACAACACAAAGTCTCATTCCCTCCAATAGAAGAACCAAAGTCCAATGCCTGCTTGCAACTTTTGCACATGGATCTTTTTGGTCCTGTCAGAGTGATGAACATGGCAAAGAAGAAATACTGTCTGGTAATTGTGGAAGATTACTCTAGATTTGTATGGACTTTCATCTTGCACTCTAAAGATGAAGTTGCAAAGGCATACAGAGTTTTCAACTGTAGGACAAAGATGGTTGAAGAAACTCTGCATGTCAAGTTTAATGAATCTCCAAAGGACAAGATTCCACAAAACCCTATGGAGTTGTTTGATCTAGACATACTGCAATATGTTCCTTATCAACCTCCAGCTGTTGTGCCTGTCAACAGTTCTTCACCTGGTGGTACTGATGATGAAGATGCCAGTACTCACCTTTTCAGGCTTAGTGATAATCTGCCTGAGTCAACTAAACCTGATGCTCCTGTGGCTTCAGCAGCTCCATCCACAACAAATGCTGATGAGATTTCTGCATGCTCTACTTCATTTGAGCTGCCATCTCCTACATGGTTTCAGGAATCTTCATCACCACCTGTTACTGCTGAAGGTCCTACAAACACTTGCATTGATATTATAGTCTATCAAGAGCTGAAGAATCACCCAATGTCTCAAATCATGGGTGATATCAATGCTGGAGTTTCAACTAGGAGTCAATTGTCCATTTTCTGCTTCTATGCTCTCTTCATCAGTCAGCAAGAGCCAAAGAACTACCATGTTGCACTAAGAGACAATGGATGGGTTGAAGCAATGCAGCTTGAGCTTCTTCAGTTCAAGAAACAGCAAGTGTGGGAGCTTATTCCTTTACCCCAAGGGAAGTGTGCAATAGGCACTAAATGGGTATTCAGGAACAAAACAGATGAAAAGGAACAAATAGTTAAGAACAAGGCCAGGCTGTTTGTCCAGGGGTTTGCACAAGAGGAAGGCATCGATTATAATGAAACCTTTGCCCCTGTAGCCAGACTGGAGGCAATTAGATTGTTCTTAGCTTATGCTGCCTTTCATAGTCTTAAGGTTTATCAAATGGATGTCAAAAGTGCCTTCTTATATGGTAAAATAAAGGAGGAAGTTTATATGTGTCAACCACCAGGCTTTGAGGACAATAAACATCCTGATTGGGTGTATAAGCTTGATAAGGCTCTTTATGGGCTGAAACAAGCTCCTAGAGCCTGGTATGAGACACTACTAACTTTTCTTCTGGAGAATAAGTTCATTAGAGGCACCATTGATAAAACCATATTCATAAAGACTATAGGACAGCATAAGCTCCTTGTTCAAATATATGTTGATGACATCATCTTTGCATCCTCTGATCCATAATTGTGTGATGAATTCACAAAGCTCATGAAGCAAAAGTTTGAAATGAGTGCTATAGGAGAATTACAGTTCTTTCTAGGGTTGCAAATCAAACAAGGGCTGATGGTATCTTTATTCATCAGTCCAAATACACCAAAGAGTTGTTGCATAAGTTTGATTTACAAAACTGTAAGCCCTGTTCTACTCCCATGAGCAGCATCACACAACTGGATGTCGATCAGAAAGGTAAAGCGGTTGATGAAACCCTTTACAGTTGTATGATTTGGTCCTTGATATACCTTACAGCTTCTAGACCAGATATCATGTTTGCAACATGTGCCTGTGCTAGATTTCAGGCTGCACCTAAAGAATCCCATTTGATTGCAATCAAAAGGATCTTTAGATATCTGCAAGGTACCCAATCACTAGGTCTTTGGTATTCAACTGGGCATTCCTGCAAATTAGTTGCTTTCTCTGATAGTGACTATGCAGGATGCAAAGTCACCAGAAAATCCACTTCTGGTGGTTGCCAATTCCTAGGTAATTGTTTAGTTTCTTGGCAGAGTAAGAAACAAACATCAATTGCTACATCCACTGCTGAAGCTGAGTACATTGCTGCTGCAAGTTGTACTTCTCAGGTACTCTGGTTTCAGAACCAACTTTTGGATTATGGCATTACAGAGACTAAGACTCCATTATTAATGGATAGTGCTTCAGCTCTTTGCATTGTTAAAAATCCAGTCCAGCACTCTAGGACTAAACATATAGAGATCAGACATCATTTTATTAGGGATTGCTATAAAAAAGGTCCGATTGATCCTAAGTTTGTGCCTAGTGCTGATGAGCTTGCAGACATCTTTACTAAGCCTTTAGATAGTGTCACATTTCAAAATCTAGTACTAAGGCTTGGTATGCTGCAGCTAGAATAATTTGACTAATACTGATGCTCTCAGCTCACAAGTACTGATGAGCATTAGTATGCAAAGGTCAAAATTAAGTACTGATGAGTAATTTAGTCTTCAGCATTTTCATAACTAGTGAAGACTAAAATGCTTCAAAGTACTTAAGTACATTATTTGTTGCAAACAACTGATGTAGTTACAACTACTGATGTGGTTATAACTACTGATGTATAGTTCTCAAACAAATAAGTACTGAAGAACAAATTTTGTTCACAAGTACTGATGTGTAATCTTACACATAAGTACTGAAGACAAAATTTGTTCACAAGCTCTGAAGAATAACTTATTTCATCAGGTCTTATGAACATTTGTTCACAAGAGCTGAGGAATTAATATTCACAAGAGCTGAAGGCCAATGAAACATCTGAAAGTCATCCAAAGTGCTGATGAGTAAATGTTGAGGTCAGCATGAAACAACTGATTAGATGACAACAGCTGATGAGTAATTTTACTCTTCAGCTGATCTCTTTGCTGTTTCATACCAAACAACTGAAGGAGAAAACCATGTCTTCCGTAGTTTTACAACTACTGATGACTAACACCATGTCCTCAGTTGTTTACAAAAACTGAAGCCAAAACCATGTCTTTAGTAGTTTACAACTACTGATGACTAATACCAAGTCTTCAGTTGTTTACAACGTCTGAAGATGAAAAACATGTCTTCAGTAGTTTATAACTACTGATGACTAACAAAAAGTCTTTAGTCGTTTGCAACATCTGAAGGACAAAACCACGGTCTCAGTAGTTTCAACTACTGATGACTAACACCAAGTCCTCAGATGTTTAGAACCTCTGAAGGTTAAAACCATGTCATCAGTCGTTTCAAACAACTGATGACTAACACCAAAACCTTTAGTTGTTTCCTTTCAGCTGTTTTATTACCACTATAAATACCTAACCCTACCTTTAGAGTTTTTCATTCTCTCATAACCTAATATTTCAAAAACTCTGAAACCTCTCTCCTACCATTAATGGCGACCATGCAGCTTAAACCTCGCCATAACTGTGTTGCATGCTTAACAAAATCCCCATTTTGGACCAAGTTTGATAAAGCCATTGATCTCATGGTCGATTCCTCACTCCAAACGGCTTTTTTCCTCAATCCCACAATATATGCCGATTCCCTTACCCAGTTCTGGACGAATGTCACCCTTGCTGGAGAGAACGACGCCGAGGTCTCTCTCCAGTCATTCGTCAACAACCAGAAGGTGGTTATCACTCCGGCAATCATCCGCCAAACCCTAAATTTGGATGATGCCACCTTCCCAACCGAATATCCAAAAGGCACCATTGATCTCTCTTTTGCACACCATGACTATCAGGGTGACCTACATGCATCTACCCTGCTCAAGAAACATTTCCATGATGCCGAACGCCTTATATTCCACATGGTAAATGTGTGCTTAGCCCCAAAGACCTTATCATGGGATCAAATGTCCACTAGGTGGTAGCAGGTATTATTCTCTATCCTTGAGAAACAACCATTAAATTTTTCTGGAATAATCTATTTGGAACTTAAGGATATGGCCACAAAACCTCTTGCTAACCATTGGATACTATATCCACGGTTCATAATGGCCATCATAGAGAACCAGCTACAAGCTGAGGGACTAGTTGGCCTTGGAGTCCTTGCCATGGATGTATTGCCTGAGGTATACTCCAGGCACAACACTGACCAGATACTCAAAAAGGCTGCCAAGCTGCGCAAACCCACGCAACTGGAACTCACAGCCTCCACCTCCAAATCCAAAGTCCCTACCAAACCTAAACACAAGAAACCAAAAAAGGCTACTCAGGGAGATGAGTCCCCTGAGAATGCCTCTGCCCAACAAAGGCAGGAAGTAATTACTGGCATGATTCTCCCAGCAATTACCATGACTCCACCAACCACAACCGCACAGGCATCCTCTCTACGGGAGCCTGTTGTAACCATTTCAGGGGCTACCACATATCTGGAACCTTTCTCACTTGAGGAGGTTGCCATTGAAGAGCACACATCTCCCCATGTGCATACTGCTTCTACCCCATCTCCTACTGCAACCACCCCTTAAAGCCCTACATTAATAATTGCTAAAGTGTTGACTCATCTTAACACTCCACCCTCTCCCTAGGAACCAATCATAACTGGGAAATCTCCAACCACAGAGAGGGTGGATACAAGTGCTGATGGGAGCCCACAACACAGAGAATCATATGTCTCATCTCCAAGTGTGGCAAAGGAGATAGGACAATCTGGTGAGGCTGCCACTTCTCCTGCTTCAGCACATGAGCAGGATGAAGCTGGTAACATAGCTAAGACCTCACCAGAGGCAACTGCCGATGATGGATCCAATCCGGAGGCAGGAAGTCTCCAGTACCAAGACCAAGGGGCACATGTGATCACTAAGCCACACTCAACACATGTTCATCCTAATTCAATCAGGAGATCAGGTGATTCAGTTACAACTGATGATGACCTGAGCTTTTTCTATGATGTAGTAGCTCAAAATACCATTCTTGAGGATGAGGTGAGTAGACTCAAAGAGCTACTCGCCAATATGACTCAAGAACAAAGTCCATTTGCCACCATACACCCACAGATGGCACCTTCACCTGAAGGTCTCACATACACTCAGCCACTCCCACAAGCTCAGCTACCTGCCCCTGCTTCTGGCACTAGTTCTCAGGGACAGATACCCCTGAGCAATTAGCTGCTATCTTTCAAAATTCCTTGCCTCTCATCACACCCATTATCACAGATATTGTGATCAAAACCCTGGATGAGAGGCTTCCCTCTACTATACAGCCTGTGGTGGAAGCTGTTGTGCTGAAGAAGTTTTCTGAGAGTCAACCCCTTGCAACCAATGCAACCAAAAAGGGGGAGACTTCAGTGAAAGATAAGAGGAAGAGAGTGGAGGAGGAAGTGAAAGAGAAAGAGGTTAAGGATGAGGTAGGACATGAGAGGGAGTTGGTGGTGGAGACTGAGAGGGAGAAGGAGAAGGAGAGTGCTGAATTGGTTAAAGTGACTGAAAGTCAAAAAGACTTTCATGTCACATACAAGAAGAAGAAGGGAGAGAAGGAGAAAAAGGGAGAGGAGAAAGATCTAGCTGTTCTTGTCAAGGAGGCTGATGCTGAATATAGCAGGTCAATGGATAACATCTTGATCAGCTATTCAGGCAAGGCTTTGACACTAACACTGCTGAGCTAGATCAAGAGATAAGGAAGTTGGAGGTGAAAGAAATAGAATACCGATGGTCTTGTCATAGCCAAGAGGAAAAAGAGAGACTTGAGGCTATGACAAGATTCATTTCGAAGTATTTAGGGAGATCAGTCCTGGAGATCAGGTCATGGCCCAGGGACAACATCTTGGCAATAGCCACCAAGATCTGTTCGTTTGAGGTATTTACTAAGGGACTGATCATAGAAGCCCTTAGTGAAGCCGGTGCTGGGAACAGGACTGAGTTAGTCAAACAAACTAAATCCTCTCTCACATCTAAATTACTAGCTCAGCCTGCCCAATTTCTCATACCAAAAACAAACCACCACCCACAAAACCAACCCCTTCACCATCAAAACCCATAGCCATTGATGCACCCTTGAAGAGGAAGAGAAGGGTGCTGAGGCTAGAAGAAGAAGAAGAAGAGGATGATGAGGACCACGATAGGCTGCCTCTCTCTGCAGTCATATCTTTACCCAAAGCCAAACCTTTACCCATCACTCATGCCTCACAGATGGAAGCTGTGAGGGTCAAACTTGAAGAAGAACAACAGCATAGGCTACATGATGATGAGCTATTGAAAAGAGTAGGTAAAGCTTATGCTGCTTCCTCATCAATCATGAATATGAGGAAACATGCTCTGAGATTATTCACTTTAAGGCATACATTTCAAATTCAAAAGGACAAAGTGAGTATTTGGCCTGATCCCAGGGTGTATCACAGGATCATGAAGAAAGACATTCCACTGAGATACAATGGCCAAGTAAAAAGGATTGTAGATTAAGTGATCTCTTTAGCCATTGTAGTATTACCCTGGGAGATCATAGAAGATTTCCAGAAAACCTATCAGGCTAACCTGCCACCACAAAAGATGTTGGACAATAGGGTGGTTAAAAAGGAGTTAGTCTACAAGAGGTTTGAGAGTCTTAGGAGAAATGAGCTCCAGTTGTTTTTAGAGGGTAATCACCCTGATGAATTCGCCTATAGGGCTATAACAACTGTGGAGCTCAAAAGTGGTAAACAGGCCAAATACATCTCAGAGCTCTATGGGCCTGAAGGATTCTTTGAAGGTGAGGCAGAAGTTCTTACCATGGAGGAACAAGTAATGTTTTTAGAAGCCTACACCAGAGAATCCTACAGGCTCATAGTAGGGAAGTAGATCTTTTGGATGGGACAACAACTCTGTGTCCAGTTCCCCAAAACAGAGTTCCCATCCATACTATGCCAATCAGATCTTTGAAGACTTCTTCCCAGGCCAGTGCTTATATGGGTCAACTTCTGAGCTGATCCAGAAGGAAATAGACCAATCATTCTGCCACAATAAGTGGGACTAATAATAAACTTAAAGGTTTTGGCTGCATAGGTTCAGGGGGAGTTTGTTGGACCAAAAGAACCAATGAGCCAGATCAGAAAAACCTCTAAGTCTCACAAGATATCACAACAACTGCTGAAAGCTTCATCAGCTGTTTGACAAAGTCTGAAGACCTCAACAGCTGAAGATCAAAGTACTGAAGAACATCAACTGAAGACTAAAGTACTAAAGACTCAAGTACTGAAGGCACAAGCACTGAAGGCACAAGTACTGAAGACTGAAGTACTGAAGATTCAAGTACTGAAGACTCAAGTACTGAAGGCACAAGTACTGAAGGCACACGTACTGAAGACTGAAGTACTGAAGATTCAAGTGCTGAGGATTCAAGTACTGAACAACATCAACTGAAGTACAAAGTACTGAAGCTCAACAGCTGAAGCACAAAGACTGAAGAAAAAGACTGAAGACATCAGCTGATGACAACTACTGAAGTCATCAGCTGATGAAACATCTAAAGTTAAAGTCTGAAGACAAGTGCTGAAGCTTCAGAGTTTGTCACAACAGCTGAAGAAGTATTCTTTAGTTGTTGTGATGGTTTACCTTTCAGCTTTTTCTTTTCAGTAATTGTAATTTTCTATTTCAGTAGTTTGTAAAATGACTGAAGAGTATGTTCTTCAGTCGTTGTAGTTTTTAGTAGTTTCTTTTCAGTTGTTGTAATAAGTAACACTTAGCATTTTGTAAGAAGATGTCAGCTATTTGACATCTTCAGTAGTTTAGGTAGTTTCAGTAGTTTGTTAGAATAACAGTTTGATGTCACTATCAAGTGACATCAGCTGACGTCATTCTTCCTATAAAAGGAAGATGACCTAATTGTAATCTTGGCCGAAGCGTGTGATCTAATAGAAAACACATTTTTGCAGAATTCCTCTCTCTCTCTATAACCTACTGTTTCATTGATATATCTCGTGTGTTCTTAGTATAATTTGCTTAATTCTTGTGCTAAATCCGCTACGAATACAACCTAATTGATTAAACTAGAGGCTGAGATCCTTTCACATATTACAATACATTAAAATATTTTAATCATTTGCAATCCGCTAAGACTGTATTGTCAACACAACATATTATCTGCACATGTTACTCTTTGACAATTAGGTGCTCCTGTAAATAATGTTGTTCTTGATATTCAGTCATGTTGCATCCTTGTGCTCCATTGACATTGTGGTGGGGGTGTGACAATGTGGATCTTGGGTATCATCAACTTAGAGCCCAATGCAAAGGATTTGTGCTTATTGGATTAAGATCACTAAATGAAGTATTGAAATGTTCAGAACAAATTCATATTTATTAAAGTAATTATACCATGTTTAAAATTTGAGCTATTAAAGTAATTATACCATGTTTAAAATTTAAGCTCTGATAGATCAATGGGTTGTTAGTAGAAAATTTAATTTAAGCAAGAAATGAGGTGTTATTTTTTACTTCTTGAGGTCAAAAACTCTCTGTAGGGGGAGTACTATTACACGTTAAATAAGTAGATGGACTATATTGTAATTGTTTGATAGCATATAGTGTTGTTAATTGCGTTGTTTGCTCGAACATAGTATGAATATAATGAAAGTAGCAATTGATTTGAGGGTTTATCTCATTCATTCTCTATGCAAAACATTTCAGCTTCTCCCTAGACTCTATGCAAATCTAAAGCTAAGTCAAGTAGCGGGTATATCCTTATCATTTTTGACAACATTTTTGCCAACTCTCAATGAAACTTTTCCATTTAACACTTATATTAGCTTATATTTTATTTAGGTTAGTTATGTATGTATATTATTAAGTTTTTATTATTTTGTAAGATTTTAAAACCCTTCTGACCAGTTATAAATAGCCTTCTAATCTGGATTTTTTATTAGAAACAATCTGAGATGAGATTTTAAATTTCAAATCACTTTGTATCTATGATTTTTGATTCATTATCATTTGAAATTTGTAATGGTCAAAATGAAAAAAAGGTTTTGAATTTAAAAAAATGTATGAAGTAATCTTAACTATCATTCTTAATCAATGATTGAGATTAAATTATAGAAAAACATTTATTAGAGTGGTATTTTCGACATAACCATTTTTGTCGACATTTTTTAAGTTTTCCCTTAAATGTTCATAATTTTTATATAGAACATAACTTTTTTATAGAAATTACACTGTGTCCATAAGAATAACTAAAAACCTGAAGACAATGATGCTTAAGGAGTTATGGCACTTATGGCACCTATTTAAGAATCCTTCCACTCCCAGGCTTATCAAGTTCCAATGTTAACTCACCAAGTACATGTGATTACCTATCTAGAATCTCCAAGTGCTGAATCACAGTCTTCACCATTTTTCAGCAGATGGAATTAGCAACCCTTATCATCTTTCTTACCAAACTAGCAATCAAGCTTAGTGTTTGTTAGTGAGCATGCTAACTTCTTCCAACTCTCTATAGAAGATGTTGAATGCATCCATCCAGATGATCTTGAAGAGATGGACATCAACTATGTAAGAGTTAACTTTGAGCCTGATGCAACTAAAGAGCTCTTAGCATGCACACTGAAGTATAAAGGAAGTTACTTCGTAAGATTTGACAAAACATAAAGAAATTCACTAAGTGTCAAATCTTCTGAAACCAAAAGATTATTTCTTCCGAAGCCAAAGATGAAGTCTTTTGAAGATTCAAGATAAAGTATTTTGAAGTGAAGACACTGATTTCTTCCAAAGAAAGAGAATACATGCTTTTCTTTGATATGCTTTTGACAACAGCTTAACAACTTTCAACTATCATCTCTGAAGACTAACCCACCCATACAAGTTGATGATATCTCCATGCTTTTGTCAACTGTAAATTAAGGTCTTAGACTCTGTAACTTTCTACTTTCTACTTTTATCCTTTTTGTAATAGATAAGGATATGAGCTATGTCATATCATAGTCACTAGTTAAAAGGAAATCTGCCTTTTAATTTTACATTGATCTTGTTATCTAGATTAGTGTTCCAGCAGGCCTTTAAAGTATGGCCGGCTGTAAGATGTAGTATAAAGTATCTCAGGTACCAGTCCTTCGGACTAAGCCTTGTAACATGTGTAAAACACTTAAGATCAATATACATCATTCTTGAAAACCAATTACTTGTATTCTTCTTGTGTTCTTTACACTTGTTCTTTGTTTCATTTAGCCGGTTCTCTATTTGATCTGTTTAGTGTTCTTGCTCTCCAACCCAGCACCAGTCCTGCAATTGGTATCAGAGCTTTTTAGACTCTTGATTATGAGATCTCACCATCTTAAAATTCTCTTTAGTTTCATAAAACATGTGCCAACTCAAATGACAGCTCTCACTAAGGCTGACATGGAAATCGGTATCATGACAAAATATCCACTCATCACTTCTGATGACTTTGATACTTGTCACCAAGGAATAGAAGGCTTCATAAAGTCTTATGACAGCAGGATGTGGATATCTGTCGTCTTAGGACCTCACATCCTAGGCACCTCTTTAGCCACTCCTGGAGGTAGGATGATTCCAAAGGAAGTGGTTTACTATATAAGGAAGATTAGAGGAAGATTGATATAGATCAGAAAGCCATGACTGCTCTCCAAACTGCTCTTCCCAACTCTATATTCAGAGGCCTCAAGAAGTGCCAAAACTACTAAGTAGCTCTAGGATGCATCGAGCTTATGTATAAGGGGTCTGATGAAGCTAAAGAAAACAAGAAGGACCTCATGAAGTAGCAGTTTGAGAACTTCACCTGCAAATCAGGTGAAACTATGACTCAATAATACTTTAGGTATGCTGAGATTATAGATACTCTCACGGATGTTAGTGTTAAGCTTTAGAAAATGGACATTGTGAGGAAGTTCATGTTTAATCTTCCCAGACAATGGACTCATTACTGTGTGGCCATTAAGAGAACTAATAACCTCTCCGCCCTTACTTTCATTAAGCTGTATGGTGTCCTTAGTGGCTACCAGATGGAAATGAACATGCAGTATCCATCTAGCAGCTCTTCTAGCAATCAACAGAGTTCAGCCCTCCATATGGTTGTAAGGGATAGTAGAGAACCATATTATCATCTTATCTACAACCCTGACAACTCATGAAAGGGCCCTTTCATCACCTTCCATGAGACACCAAGGGAGAGCTACATCCGAGAAAGCCCATTCCAAGAGACAAACTCATCTCAAGACTTTGTATCCGCTGATGAAAGTTGTGGCAACTTTCTCTTTATTCTTGAAGACTTGGATTTTATCCATCCATATGACTTGGAGTATATGGAGATAGTCTAGTAAATGGCTCTTCTCACTTATAGAGCCAAGAAGTTCTATAAGAGAACCGGAAGAAAGTTTCCCAGTAATGTAACCAGTGGAAAGTTTGGACTGGATAAAAGCAAAGTGAAGTGTTACAGTTGTAACTAGATGGAACACTTTGCTAGGGCATGCAAGGCACCAAGGACTAATGGTGGCCAAGCACAATCCAGACCAAGCTATACTGATACAGCTCTTGGATCTGAAAAGCCAAGCTAAACAAAACAACAAAATGTTGTTGATGTTGAATAGGGAGGCTTTGACTAGAGCTTTCAAGTAGAGGATGTTTCTTCCAATCAAGGATTGATGGCTGACCATGAAGAAGCCAAGCTATTATATCATCTCTGTACACCTAAATGCATTACTAAAGTAAACATGTATATGTCCTATAACCTGGAAGTGAGATCTGTCCTTGAATTTTTGAATATTTTAAAAGCTGATTTCAAAAGATGTGAAAACGAGTATAATTTTACAATAGAAGATTTAGAGAAAACAATTTTAATCTTAAGCATGAGGACACAAATTACAAGACTCAAATTAAAGATCTCATTACCAAGTTAGTTGAATGCCAGGCTTAGCTTATGATCAGTAAAGCCATGGCATAAAAGTGTGTTCTTGAAGAGGTAACCTTCAAAGTTCATCATATCCTCATCCATGCATGTAATGATTTTTTATTAGAACAAACATGGATTGGGTTCAAGTGAGATACCTCTTTCACACACATTACTATTTGTAAGATCTCCAAGGTGTGAAACTAGTTAAGATGAGCTGCCCCTCATTGACCCTATCCAAGAGGAGGATAAAGATAAAGAGGGGATACTGAAGAATGAATCTATAGTGAGTGAGGAGGATCATCCTAAGAAGGTTCACTATCCTTTAGGAGAGAAGAAAGAACCAAGGATGGCCAAGCCGGCTAGGAAGAATTTGATCAGGGAAACAACCTAAGAGATCAATGCCACTTTCAACTCTAAGCAAAAACAAGTCTTTATTTCTGCTGGATTTGAAGTGGTGAAGACTAATGACTCATCTATGGACTCTAGTATCAGGAGTCCTAGTTCAAGTTCAAACCATCTTAGTCAAGAAAAGAAGGTTGATCAAATGTGCACCATTACTGCAAAGTCTGAATAATCCAGTTCCAAGAGCAAGTCTCACCCTAAGAAGCCTACTACGTTATCTATAAAGATGAAGAAGGAAGTGGAAACAAATCAAGCTTAACCTTCTCCTCAGAAGAAGACCATCAAAATTATACCAGTTGAATGCATCATGTGTGGTGATGCTACTCATTTTGCTAAGGATTATATGTACAATCCCAAGAGTACCATACACATGAACAAGTAGAAAACTTCTAAGAGGAAGAAGAAGAAGATAGTTTTGAAAGGAAAATCACTTTCCTTCATAAATTCCAAGGTGATCAAGAAGAAGATAGGTAGAAAATGGCTTTCAGAAGAAATTTTGGTCTCAAAAGAAAGCAATGCTTCCAAAGTACTAAAGTCTACTAGGATGGATGCAAAAGCTTTCGAAGGTTCAGTCTCCAAAACTTCCGAAATCATCAAAACTTCTGAAGTTTTAAAGGCCAAGTCTAATCTTCCAAAGATGGTGTTGAATATGAAGGAAGGCCATATGACTGAAGGTTCTTCATCAACCATAGCTAAGGATCCTCAAACCTTGCATATAGTATCAATAACTGTTGAACTATCTTTAGTTCATCTTGATGAGCCCAAGACCAGCAAGGCTTAGGTTTTTAAATGTAAATAACCCTCTTTTTTCATATGCGGGAATAACTAAAGACCAAAAGATATGTATGGATCATTGATCATGGTTGTTCAAGGCACATGATAGGAAATGGCTCTTTGTTTCAGAACTTTAAGAAAATAGATGAAGGTCCAGTTGCTTTTGGTGGAGAATCAGGTGGTTACATCACAGGAAGGGAAATGGACACAAATGATAAGCTCAACATTAAGAAGGTAAACTATGTTAAAGAGCTTGGATACAATCTTTTGAGTGTATCATAATTTTATGACCAGAGACACAACATGCTCTTCACTGAGTATGAGTGCATTGTTCTCAAGCCTGGGGTGGTCATTCCTCTAGAGCATATCCTTCTTAGAGCCCCCTGGAAAGGGAACATGTACAAGATGGATTTACAAGAAACCTCCCCATCCGAAGAAGTTTCTTGCTTTCTATCTGAAGAAAATAGTGATGAGTCTTTCCTCTAGCATAAAAGAATGCGCAAAGGATTTATGCTTATTGGATTAATATCACTACATGAAGTATCAAAGTGTTCATATTGAATTCATGTTTATTAAAGCAATTATACCTTGTTTAAAATTTAAGCTCTAAGAGATCAATGGGTTATTAGTAAAAAATTTAAGTTAAACAAGAAATGAGGTGTTACTTCTTGAGGTCAAGAACTCTCTATAGAGGGAGTATTATTATACGTTAAATAAGTAGATGGACTACATTGTAATTATTTCATAGCATATGGTGTTGTTAATTGCATTGTTTGCTAAACATAGTATGAATATAATGAAAGTAGGAATTGATTTGAGGGTTTATCTCATTCATTCTCTATGCACAGCAATTCAGCTTCTCCCTAGACTATATGCAAACCTAAAGCTAAGTCAAGTAGCCGGTATATCCTTGTCACTTTTTGATAACATTTCCTTCCAACTTTTAATGAAAATTTCCATCTAACACTTATATTAGCTCATATTTTATTCAGGTTAGTTATGTATATATATTATTAAGTTTTTATTATTTTGTAAGATTTTAAAACCCTTTGACCAGTTATAAATAGCCTTCTATTTTGGATTATGTTTTAGAAACAATTTGAGATGAGATTTTGAATTTCAAATCAATTTGTAGCTATGATTTTTGATTCATTATCATTTGAAATTTGTATTCAAATAGGATACGCATTTTTTGCTTTTCTTATTTTTATTAGGGAATGGACAAAATAAAAAAGGTTATGAATTTAAAAAATGTAAGAAGTAACTATGAACTGCGCTTAGAGTTAAGGAGAATGCGTGCTACTCCTAATCTGGGATAGATGAAGCCCAACTTCTATAAAATAATAAGAAAAGCCTCTGTTGGCTTCTCAGGGATAGAAACAATCCTAGTCCCAAAAATGTTAGAGCTCATTGCTCAAGGTGACAACTTGACAACATCAGTTAATGTTGAACCCACACCACCTACATCTGCACCACCTAAACATCCATAAATAACCATCACCTACTCAAAAAAATCCAAAAGAACCCATGCTCAGTCTATTTAGATTGAGCAGGCCCCCATATAATCACCCATGTAGGAGGAAGTGGAACATAGAGCTCACACTACCCCCTGAGGAGCAAACCACTCCCATTAGTTGATTGATTAGTGCTGAGGTTCCTCATGCTCAGCCTAATAAGCTCATTTCCCAAGCCTCAAGCCTTCACTCTAAGTATTAAAATGAAGATGATCAACCTTCAAGGGATAACTACCATCCCCAGCCTCTAGATCTAAAGCAATCATCTCTAACCTCTAATATTATGATGATGAGGATATGGGTTTTAGTGCATATCATGAGCCTCTCTTCTCCTCCCCTGCTCATCAAGAGATGAGTGCTCTTTAAACGCCCATATCCAAACCATATAATCCACCCTTAACTGAGGTGGACTTCCCTAAACATGTTCAGTAAGTCCATAGGAAGAGGCTCTCACTTTTACAAGTGATTATACCATTAAGACCTCAACCATGGCAATCCATCCCCCTGACACTTCTATTGAAGCTATCATGGAGCAAGGGAAATCCAATAGCCAAGAACCACAAGCGGGAAATGACTTTGGTTATGTCCTCTCATCCCCCAATGATTCTTCTAATTAAGATAAGAGGAGTCTGCAACTAAAGGTGCAAAAACTGTCAAAAAAATGTACCTATTTAGTTTCAAAGGTAAGTCACGTGGAATCTCAGGTGGCTACCTTACAAGATTCACATGGTTTTTCTTTATAGAAACTAAAGATGAAAATATTAAAATTATAAAATCATTTGTAATTTAAATTGAAAATCAAATTAATCAAAAGGTTAAAATTATCATGTGTGATCAGGGAACTGAATTTAAAACCACACTCTTGATTTTTTTGTGAATCTAAAGGTATTGCTAGACAGTATAGTGGTCATAGAACTTCTTAGAAAACAGAGTTGCTGAGAGAAGAAATAGGAAACTTATTGAGCCTGTAATGACCATTGTGTCTGACTCTAAACTTCCTATAATATTTTGGGTTGAAGTAGTCAACACTGCGTGCTATGTTTAGAACAGGGTGTTAATGGTTAAGACACATGGGAAGAACTCTTATTTATTATGGCATAAGAGAAGACCATTCATAGGGTTCTTAAGACCTTTTATATGTCCATTCACCCTTCTAAATAACAAAGATCACTTATCCATATTTGCTGAGAAATCCGTAAATAGGTTACTTTATTGGATACTCAACATAAGGTAAAGCTTACAAAGTATACAACAAAGTTGACAATATCATTGAGTAATATAAAAATGCCATATTTAATGAAAATCACAAATACTGAAGACTACGAAGTTATCCATCTCATACGCACACTCATAATAGATCAACTATTGATCCAGTTCAGCCTCATTCAGGATAGCAGATGATAGTACCATAAATAATGTAAATCAACTATCACTTACTCATGATATCTCATCAGATGAGGATTCTCGTGATCATTGTTGTACTAGACAATATCTTGAAAAGAAACCAAGTGTGGAAAAAAGTAAAGAAGGAGTCACTCAAAATGATACATCTGCCAAACTTCTTGAAACAAATTCAAATTTGGATTTATCTCAACGACTCTAAGTGATCTCAAAACTAAGAATTCAAAAAGAGCACCTAGTTGAAAATGTTATTGGAAGTGTTAATGCTGAACTCAATACATGAAGCAAAACACATGAGGCAGATATCTTTTTATTCTCATGCTTCATTTCTCAACTATAACAAAGGAAAATAGATGAAGCTTTAAGAGATAATAGCTGGGTAGAAGCTATGCAAGAGGAGTTTCTTTAGTTTGATAAACAGAAGGTTTGGAAACCATGTGCACTTCCTTAACGAAAGATTGCAATAGGAATCAAATGGATTTTAAGAAACAAGAAGGATGACTAGGGTATTTTTATCAAGAATAAAGCAAGACTTGTGGTACAAGGATACATACAAGAATAAGGGATTGCTTATGATGAAGTCTTTTCTCTTATGGCCAGGCTTAAAGCAATCAGAATTTTTCTTGCATTTGGTGCCTTAAAAGACTTCAAGATGTTTTAGATGGATGTCAAAAGTGCATTTCTTTATGGGGAGATAAATGAAGAATTTTATGTCCGTCAACCACCTGGGTTTGAAGATCTTAAGTATCTAGATTATGTATGCAAACCTGATAAATCTCTCTATGGGCTTCATTAGGCTCCTAGGAAATGGTATGAGACACTCTCTACCTTTCTTCTGAGAAACAGATCCACTACAGGATCCCATAGATAAAATTCTCTTCATAAAGAAAGTTAATTGGGATATCTTCTTAGTGCAAGAATACGTGGATGACATTACGTTTGGTTCAACAAATAAGAGATTATGTACATACTTTGAGAGTCTCATTAAGTCCAAGTTTGAGATGGGCTCAATGGGAGAACTCACCATCTTCTTGAGACTACAAGTGAAACAAATACCTGATGGGATCTTTATAAATCAATATAAGCATGTTCAAGATATCTTAGTGAGATTTCAAGCTACTTATGCTAAAGTTACTAAAACTTCTATGTCTAGAACATGTTCTTTAACTTCTAGTCTTGAGAGGAAAGCATTTGATCAGCAACAATATGTTAGATCTAGATTCAATAGGTCTAGATTCATTGTATAGGCTTAGAACTTTGATTATCTCATGTAATAAACTCTTGTAAATATTTATCCTTTTGTATGTGTTGGACCAAAAGAACCAATGAGCCAGATTAGAAAAATCTTTAAGTCCCTTAGACATCATAACAACTGAAGAAGACTACATCAGCTGAAAACAAAGTCTGAAGACAAAGTCTGAAGACATCAGTTGAAGACAAAGTCTAAAGACCAAGTCTTCAGAGATTGTCATAACAGCTGAAGTAGTACTCTTCAGTAGTTGTGATGGTTTACTTTTCAATAGTTGTTTTTATTAGTTCAGTAGTTTGTAATCAGTAGTTTGTAATAAGTAGTTCAATAGTTTGTTTTCAGTAGTTGTAGTATTAGTTAATACTTAGCTTCTTTTGTAAGAAGATGTCCTCAGCTGTTGTGGACATCTTCAGTAGTTTTAGTTATATTCAGTTGTTTATGTAAAATGGTTAGATGTCACTATCAGGTGACATCTGCTGACATCACCTTACCTTTATAAAAGGAAGGTTGACCTAATTTGTATGCACCGAAGCTTGTGTATGAATGAAAACATTCTCTTTTGCAAAAAACTTTCTCTCTTTATAACCGTACTGTTTCATTGAATATCCTTTGTGTTCTTGCTTAAATTTCGTCTAATTCGTCTATTATTCCGCTGCAAATCATAACCAAATTGATCAAACTAGATCCTAGATCCCTTCAAATGGTATCAGAGCTGGTTAATCATTGATCGATTTAACAATTGATCATTGAAACGGCTCTTTTGATATCTAAGTTTGATCAAATTAGCAAATTTGCAAGAATTGGTTATAGAGTTTGATTTTCTGTTGCTTCCGGTGAATTAATTTGAGGTTCCTCATGTTTAAAACAGAGTTGTTGAGTTTTTGAGCAAGATTTGTTAAAATTACATTGAATTGATTTGAATCTGTGAAAATGGCTACACCAACAAATGATCCTCACAATACTGGCTCCTCAACAAAGCCTCCGATGCTTGTTAGGAGTGAGTATAACATATGGCAACGTTGAATGCTCCATCACCTATCTATCAATAGCGCAGGATGTTGGAAGTCTGTGGTTTATGGACCATACAAGCCTATGGTGAGTCTTCCGGAGAAGAATGAGATGGTTCCGAAGAAACCAGAACAGTATTCGGAGAAGGATCTAAAACTGTTTGAAATTGATGCTAAAGCCCATGGAATTCTGGCCATGGCACTGCCTAATGAAATCTATTTAGGGCTTATGGATCATGAAACTGCTCATGACCTCTAGGTTGCTCTGAAGGAACAATTTGGAGGAACTGATGAGGTTTTGGCAAAAACTAGAGAAATCCTTCCCCAACAATATGAGACATTCTCTCATAGAAAGGGTGAGTCTCTGACTCAATAGTTTGAGCTATTTTCCTGTTTGATATCTGAGTTGAAAATGGTTAAACAGGAATACTCAAACAGCTAGATGAACAACAGATTCCTCAGATCCCTGCCTGAGAGATGGGACACATATACTATTGTCCTACGCTCTAGTGCAAATCTGGACACTCTATCTCTCACCCAACTTCATGGGAAACTGTTCACATTTGAATGAGAGATAGAACATAAAAGGAAACTGTCTTTATCTAGGAAGCTCACTGATGACTTTATACCAGGAAATACTGCACTGGTTGGTCAGGAGTCAGAGTATGCTGCATCAGAAGGTTCATATGATGAGCATATAGATTTCTCTACAAACAGTGGAGAACATGCTTTTGTTGGTGTTGATAGCAATTTAGGTGGTAGTAGTGATAATTTGTGCTTTTTGATGGATGATTTAAAAGGAATTCCAGATGATGATCTGGAAGAGATGGATATTTTGAGTCAAATGGCAATGATTAACATCAGATCTCAAAAGTTTTACAAAAGGACGGGTAGGAAATTTCCAGGTCTCTCTGGCAAAACCAAGGTTGGTTTTGACAAGAGCAAGTTGAGGTGTGTCACACCCCCGCTGATAGCGGAAACACAGGGATGCGAGCTAGACGGGATCGTCATAACACATGGTTAACAATAAAGATGCAATATGTATGTAATTAGTGACAAAGTGTGTCATGACGACACCCAGCAAAAATGGAGACTTGTGTCGTGTTCAGTCAATATTCATGACATCATAGCCATAAGCATAAACAGAAACTTGTAATTGATTCACATAACAATCCACATAATCACAAAAATTGTATTCTTGTATGTAATTCCCACAACCCGGGAACAAGTATCCAAACGAATATTAATTGTTTGATTGACTGGAACAATGTACAAAATATTGTTCATCATGTATGTTCAGTCTCAAAAATGCATCCTAGGGTCTCCACTAAGGCAGCACTCCTAGATCTTCAGTTCTCATTGTTACCTGAAAAATATGCTCAAAATGTCAATAATAATGTTAGTGAGCTTCGCAGGTATAAACTGTAAACATGTAGTTGATGCTGTATACTGTTTGTAGTGGAATACCGTGCATACAGTTATAAGCAAGCAAAATCATATACCATTAGTTTTATACAACCAAACCTAATGACGTACACACAGCAACTCGACGGAATATATTCACCCAAGGCCCGTTTCTGGTAGTGTGATGGTACTCACGAGTAACCATCTGTCAAGGGTGGGGGTGTCAACCCAGTAGTACTACTAATACCTATCCGTTGGTTCCAACACCAGAATTAATGGTTGTAAGAAGAACCATACAGTAACATCATGTATGCATCATATATGTACTCACAAAACAGTATCACGTTGATTCCAAGTATGAAAATTGTATGTATGTTGTACAACATTGAAAACGTGTGAGCATACTTTTCCCCCATGTTTGTAAAAGATTGAAACAATTGTATAAGCATAAAAAGGGGCCACGAAACTCACTTGTTAAGTGGTAAGTATGTATGATGTAACTTCCCAAACTTGTATGTATGTATGAACGGTCAATCACCTATTGACAGTTATGTTAAGCATTAATAATAATACGTCTGATGTTAATCATATTGTTTGTTGGGTCGGGTCGTATCTTCGGTCGTGGGTACTCTTGCACACAAACACGCGCATTAGTTCTTATGTAGATCCAAGCACTAGAAACGTTGCCATTATCGATGATGTCTGGGTAAAAGTGTTATTGTTGTTAAAGAAACACTTGGTAAGCACTTGTGTTAGGAATCATTTGTTGCTAATTGTAAAATCTTAAGTTAATGTGTTTTGATATAACATTAATGTATTTGATAGTGTTAATCTCAATCATCTTCATTAACAATAGCAACCGTGTCGATGTCCCCTTAGCATCACACGACTACACACACCTCACACATGAAGAATTCACACACAATGACTCCAATTGCACGACAGGACTAGACACACGACTGGACACTCCATTCGCACGAACCAACTTTCAGTCATGCGAATCAGCTTCATTCGTACGACTGAACTCCCCTTCATGCGACTAAGAACTCAGTCGTACCACACAGCACCCAATCGCACAACTCAACCTTCCATTCGCACGATTCAACCCTCAGTCGTACGAATCAGCTTCATTCGTATGACTGAGTCTTCATTCGTACGACTGGATCTTCAGTCGTGCGATACACACAGTCGCACACAATCATCCGAATTGACTCAATCGCACAGACTCTCAGCCGCATGCATTCAATCGCATGACACACACATTCGCATGGATTCAGTCGCACGACTCACTCAATCGCTTGGACTCAGTCGTACGACTCACCCAGTCGCATGACTCAGTCGTATGACAGACCCAGTCGCCCAGTACAGCAGGTCGCGACTGCAGGAAGTGCAAGACGGCCTTCGGCTGCCCGAACACGAGTCTTACACTGCAAGAACTTCCAGAATTCATATCCTAGCATGTCTAGACAAGAAACACACACTGGAACACAACACACAAGTCCACACGACCTCACGTGCTCGGATGAACCCGAGCACCCGAAACCCTAGAAAACGCAGAAGTGAAATCGAGCAAGAAACGGGTCAAACAAGGTTATCTACCTGTTAGAAGTGAATATTCATGATGATAACCAAGATTTGACGGTGAAAACGCAACAAATGTGATGTCTTTTGGTGCTAGAATGGTGTAGAAATGAAAAAGATGAAGATGAAGAAGATGGTGAAGAATGAGGGCTAGGGCTGGAAATGGGGTATTTATACCCAGCCCTAGTTTGGCAAATGTCAAGTTTAGTCCCTGCACTTAGCCCCCGAGTCCCCAAACTCGCTTCGGTTGAAAACGACGTAGACACGCACGTTATATCAATTATAGGGAAGTATTTAATGTTGTTTGCATCTTGTATATGTTGTTACTAATGATGTTTATATTATATAACATAATATAATTAGCGATGTCGATGGTGATATTCGTAAGCGTTTTAAGTGCTAATGTTGCAAACAATGATATCACACACGTAAAAGAGAATCAAGCAAGTATAATGTCCTCATGAATAGTCTATAAAGATGTGAAATGAATGTTCTAAGGATAGTTAACGAAATTTCAAGTTAAATGACGGGCCTTGAGGTGACGGATGTCACAGTATCCCCCAGTTGAGTGAATTTCGTCCCGAAATTCAACTGGTACTAGGTCCAAGAGCGTCATCCTCGAATAGATGTGGATATTTGAGCTTCATCTGGTCTTCTCGTTCCCACGTGAATTCTGGTCCTCGCTTGGAGTTCCATCTCACGCGAATGATCGGTATCTTGCTGCGTCTCAGGCGTTTGACCTTTCGGTCCATGATCTCGATAGGTTCCTCGATAAAATGAAGCTTTTCGTCGATTTTGATTTCCTCAATTGGTAAGTGTAAGGACTCGTCGGCCAAACACTTCTTGAGATTCGACACGTGAAAAGTATCATGTACACCGCCGAGCTCTTGTGGCAACCTCAATCGGTAAGCCACCAGACCGATTCTTTCTGTAATCTCGAATGGTCCTACGTATCAAGAGGCTAACTTCCCTCTCTTTCTAAATCGTACAATCCCTTTCCAGGGAGAGACTTTGAGTAAAACGTGATCTCCAACATTGAATTCTAGAGGCTTCGGACGATTGTCGGCATAGCTCTTTTGGTGATCTCTAGCAGCTTTAAGTCTGTCCTTGATTTGGAAAATCTTGTCAGTTGTCTCTTGAATGATCTCTGGGCCCGTAAGCTGGCTCTCACCAACTTCAGCCCAACAAACTAGGGATCAACATTTCCTCCCATACAATGCTTCAAACGGTGCGCATCCAATGCTTGTCTGGTAGCTGTTATTGTAGGAGAACTCAATCAATGGTAAATGAGTGTCCCAGCTACCACCAAAGTCGATTACACAAGCTCTGAGCATGTGTTCCAATGTTTGTATGGTTCATTCACTTTGGCCATCTGTTTGTGGGTGATAGGCTGTACTCATGTCTAATCGAGTGCCCATCGCTTTCTGTAACGTTTGCCAAAATCGTGAAGTAAATCGACTGTCGCGGTCGGATATGATTGACACCGGCACCCCGTGCCGTGTCACAACCTCTTTGATGTACAACCTTGCCAGCTTATCCATTTTGTAGTCTTCTCGGATAGGCAAAAAGTGAGCGGATTTTGTCATTCGATCCACTACGACCCATATCGAGTCATGTCCACTAGGCGTTCTTGGGAGTTTGGTAATAAAATCCATGGCTATGTTCTCCCATTTCCACTCGGGAATTTCAGGTTGCTGTAATAATCCCGATGGTTTTTGATGTTCAGCCTTAACTTTCGAGCACGTCAAACATCGGCTTACATACATAGCAATGTCTCTCTTCATGCCTGGCCACCAGTATAGATCCTTAAGATCATGATACATTTTGTCCGCACCAGGATGAGTAGAATATCGTGTCTTGTACGCTTCCTCCATGATCAGGGTACGAACATCTCCCCATTTGGGTACCCATATGCGATTCATGAAGTACTGTATGCTATCATCCTTGCAAATCATCTGTTTGTCTAACCCTCGGAATTCTTCTCCCGTAAGGTTTTCTTCTTTCAACGCTTCCTTTTGTGCAAGTTGGATCTGAGCTTTCAAGTTCGTTTGAATAGTCAATCCCAAAGCTCGTGCACGTAGTGGTTTCATGCGCTTTTTACGACTTAGGGCGTCAGCCACCACATTTGCTTTCCCGGATGATACCGGATCTCACAATCGTAGTCACTAAGTAGCTCTACCCAACGTTGTTGTTGCATGTCGAGTTCTTTCTGATTCAGGATGTGTTGAAGGCTTTTATGATCTGTGTAGATAATTCATTTGGTTCCATACAAATAGTGCCTCCATATCTTGAGTGCAAATACTACAGCGCCCAACTCCAGGTCATGAGTCGTATAATTCTTCCCATGCACCTTAAGTTGTCGTGAGGCATAGGCAATCACCTTGTGTTTTTGTATTAGCAACACAACCCAATCCTTGATGTGAAGCATCGCTTCCGTCTGGAAGGGATAATATCGGTGCGTTGCATAACTTCTCTTTCAACGTTTGGAATGCTTGTTCTTGTGCTTTCCCCCAATCAAACTTCTTGTCTTTCTGAGTCAACAATGTTAACGGTTGGGCAATCTTTGAGAATTTCGCAATGAAGTGACGATAGTACCCAACCAATCCTAAGAATTGCCGTATCTCTGAAGGTGTCTGGGGTGCATCCCACTTCTTCACTGCTTCGATCTTTCCGGGATCTACATGAATCCCATTTTTGTTAACCACATGACCCAAAAATCTTACTTCTCGAAGCCAAAACTCGCACTTCGAGAGCTTAGCGAAAAGTTTCTCTTCTTGCAACAAACTCAGTATCGTCCGAAGATGTCCCTCGTTGTCTTCTTTCGATCGAGAGAAGATAAGTATATCGTCAATGATACGATCACGAACTTATCCAAGTATGGTTTACACACCCGGTTCATCAGATCCATGAATACAGCCGGTGCGTTAGTCAGTCCAAACGGCATGACTAAGAACTCATAATGACCATAACGAGTCCTAAACGCTGTTTTCGGTATGTCATCCTCGAAAACCCTCAATTGATGATATCTAGAACGAAGATCAATCTTGGAGAAATATGAGGCTCCTTGCAACTGATCAAATAAGTCATCAATTCTAGGAAGAAGATATCGATTCTTCACAGTCAGCTTGTTCAACTCGCGATAATCGATACACATGCGGAACGACCCGTCTATCTTTTTGACAAACAAGACCGGTGCTCCCCACGGTGAATGACTCGGCCGAATAAAACCCTTCTCTAATAGCTCCTGTAATTGGCTAGATAACTCTTGCATTTCAGATGGCGCTAACCGGTATGGTGCTTTTGCTACCGGCGTAGCTCCAGGAACCAACTCGATACGAAATTCCACCTGTCGTGGAGGAGGTAAACCAGACAAGTCATCAGGGAATACTTCCGGATAATCTCATACTACAGGAATATCCACCAACTTGTTGCCTTCTTCTTTCTTTTCCACCACATAGGCCAGAAATGCGTAACACTACTTCCGTAAACATCGTCGTGTCTTCATGCAAGTGATAAGCTTCAGAGTTCTTCCCGGTCGTTCTCCTTGAATCTTAAGTACCTCCCCGTTTGGCATGGGGATTCGTACTACTTTCTCCCGACAAACAATCTCTGCTCCGTGTTTCGACAACCAATCCATTCCCACAATCACATCAAAGCTCCCCAACTCGAAAGGTATTAAGTCTATGTCGAAGGCATGGTTTTCCAATATCGTGGAACACTTTCAAATAATCTCGTCAGCCTGCACAACTCTACCGTTGGCCATTTCTATGGAAAAGCTAGTTTCTAGTCTACTAGGGTTCAAGGCAAGCATGTGTGCAAAAGCGGAAGATATAAAACTATTGTCTGCTCCAGTATCAAACAAAATAGATGTGAAGTGGTGATTGAGCAAGTACGTACCCGTGACAACATTCGGGTCCTGACGAGCATCGTTGGCTCCAATGACAAACGCACGTCCCCGAGCGACATTTCCTTGATTAGCCGGGCCTTGATTCCCAGCTATGGCCATCACTTGCTATTCAGTTTGGGGCACATGTTCCGGTAATGACTAGGATTTCCACATTCGTAACAGACTCTGGCATTCCCGGTGGGGTTAACCGCATTGACGGGTGCAACCAGATTCGATGCCACTCTACAATCTCTTGCTAGGTGCCCCGGGCGCCTACAGTTCACGCACACCCGGCACTGCATCTCTGAGGGATGATGATAGCTGCACCTGTCACGTTTGGGGTGCGGCCCAATATATTCTCTCTTACCCTGAGTCACAGCCGCAAAATTCCTGGTGATCTTGGCCCTTTTATCAGATTTCCTGGCATTTGACCGGCTAGTTTCCCCAACATCCTTTCTCTTCTCTGCTCCCCTACCCAATACCCCTGTTCTTACCATCTCGTCAGTTAGAGCGCCAGCCTTCAGAATTGCGCTCTGAATTGTTAAAGGAGCAGCTACTGTTACCATTGCCCGGATCTGAGGTGCAAGTCCCCAAATGTACCTCTCGATTCTCTTTGATTCCGGAGTCACAAGGTGTGGAAAAAGTCTTGCCAAAATCGTGAAAACGATCAGTGTAAGCTGCGTGCCCAGCCCCCACTATAGCATGATTCCAGAATTCATGCTCCAGTTTCTGCATTTTGTTGAGGGGGCAGTACTCCTCAGTAATCAAAGCTTTGAACTCATCCCATGACATCCGCATCGCGGACTCTCTTCCTCTAGCTTGAAACTGGGTGTTCCACCAGGTTAATGCCTTGCCCTGCAGTGAACACGTGGCATACTTGATTCTTTGACTATTGAGACATTGACTGATGTCAATCACTGCCTCCATCTTTTCAAGCCATCTTGTTAGGGTTATCACCCCACCTTTCCCATCAAATTCTCGGGGTTTGCATGCCACGAATTCCTTGTAGGAACATCCCCGCTTTGTATTATCGACCCCAGTTTCGTTCCCAGTTGTTCCGCAAATTCCAGTGTCTTCCCCTATTCCTTGGTTATGCTCATGGTGTGTTTCATTATCTCCATGGAGATGATGATTAAGAAGAGTGTCGCTCACTTGAGTCACAATAGTTGGAATCAGTGCTGCTAGCTGCTGAGCAATCATAGCAGCTAAGTCAGGGTTGTCAGTTCCCTGATTGTTGCCAGCTGGAGCACCACCTGTTCTTGGTGGTCTACCCCTACCTCTGCCTTGTGGGTCTCACCTTTATTGGTACTACGTGTGGCTCTTCGAGGCGGCATCTTCTAATCATAGAAAAGGTGTAAACATGTAAACTTTAGTAAACATGTAAACCTTAATCACTTTAAGATAAACGTATGGTTCCACTCATCAAGTTCCAATAACCCATGCTTCGGTGCATCAAGATCATCACGTAGCCCAGTTTAAGCACATTCTTAGTATACCGGTGATGCTTATATATAGGGTTCCCCACAGCGTTCCCACCACATCCACGATATACCTTGAATGACGCTTAAACCGGTTACATGACATCCTAATTTTCCTTAGCACAATCCCAATTAATAACATAATGTATGTGTAGAGAGTATCATCACTCCTCTACATTTCCTGTAGTCCACTTTCATTCTAAGCATTCAATCAGTCCCTTAGTTACTGATATGCTAAGTGGAGGAATGTCTCATAAAGGATAAGATCTATGTCATGATTGGAAATACCATGAAGGCTCTGAGTAGGATAGGACCTAAGTAATAGCAAGTGTTAGTAATATTTTGTTACCCTTAACATGATCTTACAAGAATTATGATCATAGCACATCCCAGGGTATAGAATAGAAAAGTCGTAATACTCATGATTGTTACCGCACGGTAAGATTTGCCAAACTTCTCATGCACGGTGAATTGCAATTACGTGTGCACCCGTAATGGTAATTTACTTTGTATGGTCACCCTATCTCCACCTACCCCAAGTTAACATCATAGTATCTTTAACACTCATCAAGCATGGTTCGTGTAATGTCCTCATGTCCATGAGCCATTAGTATTCTAATAGTAGTATGTGGTAACCACATAAGAATGAGATTGGTAACCACAATAAGCCACCTAAGCTTCTATCAATTGATGAGTTCCCGCAGTGGAAGCAGAGGTTTGAGATTCATCTCAATGGTGTGGATACTAATCTTTGGAATGCTATTGAAACTGGTTACACCATGCCAGTTGGTGCTGATGGTATACCCTTAACGTTGAGTGGACTGACTGATGCTCAAAAAACTGCCTACAATGCTGAAAAGAAAGCTTACACGATGTTAACTCAGTCTATTCCTAAAGAGATCTTCCATCAGTATTCTGAGCATAAACAAAGTAAGAAATTCTAGAAAGCTCTCGAGAAAAGATATGAAGGGAGCTCAACTATGAAGTCATTGAAGGCCAAAGCACTTTAGAAAGAATTTGATAATTTTTCTGCTATTGGGAATGAGAGTTTGGACGACATAATTGACCGCTTCTATCATCTGATGAGTGAACGTCACACTCATGGGGTAACCACGTCTAAAGAAGAAAAGGTCTCTAGTTTGGTAGACGGGCTTCCTGAAAAGTGGGATCCTTTATTTCCACCTTGAGCTACAATTCAGTTCTTGAGACATTGGATATAAATGACTTTATCCTGAAACTACGAGAGGAAGAAGTTAGACACAAGTATAAGGCAAAGAAGGGCTCTTATGCATAGGATCCTACACTCTACAATTGTACTCCTACTTCTGCTTCTACTTCCAAAACCTCCAGCGCTCCTCTGCAAACTGCTTTTGTGTCAAATGCATCACCATCTACTGATCAAGGCTCATCATCTGCTAGTGAGTCACATGGTGCATCTGGGGTTCTACAAAACCCAATAGTCACTCAATCAACGAAGTTAATGACTGAAAATTCGGGAAAAGTAACTGTGGAAGTTGCAAAGGAGCAATCTACTTGCTACGGTAGTTCATTCCTATGATGGTTTAGTGGCCTGAAAGATTGGAAACTGCCACCTGGCTGATGAAGACTACGAGCAGGTGGATGAAAATGAGCTGGAAAGGATGGACATAATGTGGGCTCTCGCAAGTGCGGTGCGACGAGCAAAGAAATTTGTAAAGAAAACAGGGCAAAATCTGGTGGCTACAAAAGACACTACGTTTGGTTTTAACAAGTCAAAAGTCACCTGCTTTAACTGTGGAGAAAAGGGCCACTTCAAAAGGGAATGTGTCAAACCTAAGAAGACTGGCAACGGGAATCCATTCTCATCATTTCACAAACAAGATAAGGAGAAAAAGATAGCTCCAACAAGCAGTGACTCCAAAGCTATGTTTGCACAAGGTGATGAAGTACAGGATTGGTCCTTCCGTTTCTTATCTGACAGTGAATCCAACATCGCATCTGTGGATGATCAAAATGAAGACTCAGCGAGTGAGGGGGAGAGCTCAGCTGAGATTGATACTGCTGAAATGCATGAGACTTTAGCTGCCGTTAACCAAATTGATGAGAATGAGCTGAATGCTGAATCAGAAGCACAACCACAGCCTCAAAATGCTTTCATCGCCAGAATGTCAACATTTGCACAGGTAGTCCGCTATAGTGCGTCTACAAATACATGGATAGTAGATAGCGGAGCTTCTAGGCACATGACGGGAAATAAGTCCCTCCTTCACAATGTTAAACAAAATAAAGGGGGACACGTTTCATTTGCTAGAAACAAAGGAGGATACATTATCGCTCAGGGAGAAGTAGGTAATGAAAAGGTAAGGTTCGACAAAGTCAATTTTGTTCAGTAATTAGAAAACAATTTGCTGTCTGTGTCTCAGATTTGTGACAAGGGATTCAAAGTCATGTTTAACAATCGCAAGTGTTACATTCTGAAGAAAGAAATGGAAATTCCAGAGGAGCAGGTATTAATTTCAGCATCAAGATATAATGACCTGTATGTTCTAGACATGTCTAATGCTTCTACTAGTGCTTCTACTGTTCAATGTTTCTTGTCTAAAGCTACAGAGAAGGACTCCATTTCATGGCACAGAAGAATGGGACACATTAATCATTAGAAGATGAATCATATGATTCATAACAACTTAGTGGATGGAGTTCCTGTCAAGAACTTCAAACTACGTGATTTTTGTGTATCATGCAAGAAAGGAAAGCAGATCAGGAAATCTCACAAGACCAAGAATGTCAATTCTATAGAGATGCCCCTGGAGCTACTGCACATGGATCTTTTCGGTCCAGTCAGCATGAAGAGTATCACTGGAGACTGGTACTGCTTCGTAGTCACTGATGACTACTCACGATTCTCGTGGGTGATGTTTCTGAAAGCAAAGTCAGAAACCTTTGAGTCATTCAAAGCGCTGGTCACCACTCTGGAATCACTTTACAAGCTGAAGGTTAGAAAAATTCGCTCAGACAATGGAACCGAGTTTAAGAATCAGTGGATGGATGCTTTCTGCAAAGAAAAGGGAATTGTTCATCAATTCACCTCTGCATACACACCACAGATGAATGGAGTTGCTGAGTGAAAGAACAGGAGCTTGATCGAGACAGCCAGGACTATGTTGGCAGACTCAAAACTGCTAGTGCAGTTCTAGAACGAAGCTGTTGCTAATGCATGCTACACACTTAATCATGTGTCAGTAGTGAAGAGGCACGGGAAGACTTGCTATGAGTTACTACAGAAGCGTAAGCCTAACCTGGAGTATCTGAAACCTTTCGGTGCTCCTTGTACACTTTTGAAGAAAACTCAAAAGGGTAAGTTTAATGAAAAGGAAGATCAGGCGATCTTTCTGGGATACAGCATACCCGACAAACGAGTTTACAACAACTCTACTGGTCAGGTAGAAGTATGGTGTAATGTTGACGTTCAACGTTTCACCATCCCCCCTGCTGGAAAAGTTCCATCGTCATTCTTTGACTACGATGACTTTTTCAAATCATTCAATCTTCCTCAGATAGATTCAGATGATGATATTGCTACTCAGATGATGCATGATGTTCTAAACTCACCGAATCTGGATACTAGCAATGCAACACCTGCAAGTGGTTCATCGGGATCTGCCACAGCTGATTGGGACGAAAGTGAGGACTCATCAGTTGATGAAGAAGCAACTGAAACCAGCAATGCACTAAATGTTGATCAAGAAGGAAGCTCTTCAGCTGCTGAACCTGCATCTGGAACTACAGATACTGAACCTTCAGTCATAATTATGGATTCTGAAGTTGTTGTTCCTACAACTCCCATGACTAGGATCAGTACGAATCATCTGCCAGATGCTATCATTGGTGATCTTCACTCCGGTGTGCAGACAAGAAATCGACTGTATACTGCTGATTACGCTGAAGTTATGGAAAAGGGCTATGTGAATGATGGGGCTTACAGATGTTTTGTTTCTCAAATTGAACCCAAACACGTAAGCGACGCCCTTAAGGATGAAGCCTGGGTCAATGCTATGCAAGAGGAGTTGCTACAGTTCAAGAAACTTGGAGTGTGGACTCTCGTTGACCGACCCAGAGGAGTCAAAGTAATTGGTACCAAATGGGTACTAAAATGCAAGAAGGATGACCAAGGTGTTGTTATCAGAAACAAGGCACAGTTGGTTGTTCAGGGCTTCAGACAAGTCGAAGGAGTCGACTACAATGAAGTCTTTGCTCCAGTAGCTAGAATGGAAGCTATTCGCATCTTTCTAGCGTACGCCTCTTACATGAAGATCAAAGTCTATCAACTAGATGTTAAGAGTGCATTCTTGCACGGGGATATCCGTGAAAAGGTCTATGTCAGTCAACCCGAAGGATTCGAAGATCCTTATCATCGGGACAAGGTCTACAAGTTAGACAAGGCTCTGTATGGGCTACATCAGGCTCCTCGAGCTTGTTATGAAAAGCTCTCCACCCATTTGTTGCAACACGGCTTTCGCAGGGGTGTGATTGACTATACATTGTTCATTAAAGAAAAGGATGGTGATTTGCTTATGGTGCAAATATATGTGGATGACATAATCTTCGGTTCACGAAACGAAGAATTATGTAAAGAATTTGAATCTGTGATGAAGGCTGAGTTTGAGATGAGCGCCATGGGAGAAATGAAGTTCTTCCTAGGATTACAGGTGGATCAGACACCTACCGGTATTTTTCTGCATCAGACTAAGTATGTCAGTGACATTCTTAGTCGCTTTGATATGGAAAATGTCACTGCTGCCGGTACCCCACTCGCCACAAATCATGATGTGGCTCCTGATAAGAATGGGGATTTGGAGGATGCCACCATGTATCGTGGGATGATTGGATCTCTTATGTACCTCACTGCTTCGCGTCCAGATATCATGTATGCCACCTGTTTATGTTCTCGATATCAAGCGAAACCCAAAGTAAATCATCTAATTGGGGTTATGAGGATTTTTTGTTATCTGAAGGGTACTCCAACACTGGGGTTGTGGTATCCTCATAATGATGACTTTGAGCTAACGGCGTATAGTGACTCGGATTATGGAGGATGCAAAATGAATTACAAGTCTACGTCAGCAGGATGTCAATTTTTTGGGAGGAGATTGGTAACTTGGCAGTGCAAGAAGCAGACATCAGTTGTTCTATCTACCTGTGAAGCTGAATATGTTGCCGCCGCCAGCTGCTGCTCTCAAATCATTTGGATACAACAACAAATGCGGGACTACGGTTTGCATTTCACTTCTACTCCTATATTTGTTGATAATTCTGCTGCAATTCCAGTAACTAAAAATCCGGTCCAGCACCCTAAGACCAAACACATAGGCATAAAGTATCACTTCATACACGACTGCTATGAAAAACATTTAATTGATGTAGTCAAAATAAACACGGATTTTCAACGCGCTGACCTCTACACCAAACCGTTTGATAAACCCAGATTTTTCTATCTGTTAGAGGTCAACGGTGTTAAAAAGAAAAGTGACCTTATCTCAGAAGAAACAGATGCATAGTCTGACACTAGTTCTGTTGTTTATTTGTTATTTCTATTTGTTAAAAAGAAGGGGGAGTTTCTATTTTTTTCTATTTTTAATTTTTTTTAAATTTTCTAGCTTTATAAAAATCCAAAAACACAAAAAGATTTTCTATTTTAGAATTTTAGAGGGAGATTAGGTTAAATTCAGTATTTACTTACTCAAAAAAAAAGGGGGGGGGGGAAGGACGGATAATCTATAAGGCAAAAACAAATAGACAAGACTGTAATTCTACACAATGGAAAGTGATAGTACACAGGTGTCTAGTTACTTGGAACACCAAAAAGATTTTTAGAATTTTTAGATTTATCAAATCACAGAAATTTGTAAGTCAGAGGATTCTAAGTCTAACAAGATCGGGAAAATGATAGTACGCTTGTGTGTTACTGTAATTACACGGAGAAAGTTGATCTAGGGAGGCGTCAGTTCACTATACGATGTGTTGGTAGATTCAACACAATAGACAAGTAGACGTCATTGGTGAACTTAATCTAAACTAAATGGTTCAATCAACTGTGGGTTCCCATCTTATCACTGGTTAACATAATCAGCTATTTCCAATAAGGGATAACAAGCAAATAAACGCCACCAAAGGTGTGCGAATGACCACAAAAAGAGCAAAGCACGAAAAAAATGAATACAAGCGCAATCAAGCTGATAACCTATGTTGTTGGTGCGTTTTGTGCAAAAGAAAATAAGAAATACTCTAACAAGGAGATAGGTTGTGTGCCTCTCTGCTGTGCGATGGCACTGACCTGAGGATAAGCATAACCTACATATTCTAGAACTCATTGTTGTTTGCCGCCTCTCTGCTGTGCGATGGCACTGACCTGAGGCTTGGCTTCTCTTTGAAAGTTCTAAGAATAGTCTCTTCTTGTAAAAATACCTATAGACCACTCGAAAGTCCTCTAAGGAATGTTGATTACCATATAGGTGTGGGATCCACAAATGTTGGTTGAAACAAATCTTAATTCATCACCAATGTGTGTCAAAAGTCTGTGTGTGGATTTAAGTGGACAAGTATACTGACAATCATCATGAATGCACCGACTGAAGTTGACAATCAAAGTGTGTTGCGTATCATATCAAGCATGATTCCCAGTTAGAACTTATAAGTATCAGATGAATGAAAAACGGTGCTATGTAAATATTTTAGTTTTCGTTTCGCTAAATATAAAAGGTTCCAAGTAATTTAGTTTATGCCTGTATGATTCCATTTGAATCGGTCTTGAAAATGATGTTAATGCTAATAGGATTATCTACCCAACCCTAACAAAATCACAAAAATATTTTCATTCTGTTACTTAGATTAGTGTTTCACTTTAGTTGTTAAGTGTGTCTGCGTCGGACTATGCTATGCTATTCGTTGTTGAAAACATCATAAACTAAACTTAACGTTTAATCAATAATAACTTGTTTCCGAAAGGTTTAAAGGATCACATCTGAGGTGATCAGGTGGATAAATGGGTCACGTCAGAGGTGATCGGGTGGATAAATGGATCACGTTTGAGGTGATCAGGTGGATAAATGGATCACGTCTGTGGTGATCAGGTGGATAAATGGGTCACGTCTGAGGTGATCAGGTGGATAAATGGATCACATCTGAGGTGATCAAACTATGGTATTAAAATGGTCATGTCTGAGATGACCAAATTGCTCATAAAGTCTTATCTACTGTTAAATGGAGCTAAATGTCATATGGCAAGATGGTTAAAATATCACAGGTATGGCCATTCGCACGACTGAACCATAAGTATGATCAAGTCGTCCGATTGGAACACATGATTGAGTCAAGTCGTATGAATGGGCAGTGCGAATGAATCAAATCGCACGATTGGAGGTGACCGACTGTAACAGTCGTTTGGATGAACCTCAATTGCCCAATTGGAGATGAACGATTGGGTAAATCGCACGTCTGAGACACAGTCGCACGACTGACCTATACAACTAGGCTCAGTCGTACGACTGACCTAAGCGATTAGGCTCAGTCGCCCGACTAGGATTTGCCCTAGTATAAATACAGGTCGAATCAGCATCAATCGCTCATTCACCCAAATCGCCCCCTTATTCGCACGACCTAGACGAACCTCTGCCAAAATTTTGTTTGATTCATAGCTTCATCTATCTGTGTGTTTTAATGTTCAAGTGTACTTATAAAGGTAATATGCGAGATGGTTCATCAATAACACCAATCAATGATGTCTTAAATCTCTCGAATTTCAACCAAACAGTACCCAAGAACATAATGAACTCATAGACTGTCCAAACTAAGCTAAAAGTTCAAACAAATCTTAAAATATGCTTAATCGGTCGTTTCTGAATGTAATGAGCCTAAGTTCGACCTTTAACATCAAGTAAAGCTCAAAACAAGAATTTGAATGGACAAACTTTCAAGTAGGCGACTGGACACACTGATGAACTTCAATCGCCCGACTGAGAAGATGACTAGTCTCAGGCGCACGACTGAGATGGACGGATGGTTCAGTCACATGACTAAGTCCATTCGCTTGACTTAGTTGCATGTATGAACCCATTCGCACATATAAAGCTTAGTCGTCCTACTCAGTTCCACGACTATGTTCATTCGTTTGCTCAGTCGCCCAACTTAACCAAGGTGTAAAGTTCATTGACTGTAATTTGCTATCTTCAACATGCGCTAACGTTTACTTACATTGTGTGATAGATGGCAAGCCGATGGGTAATGAGCACGAAGCACAACATTTGTGCTCATGTGGATTTGACATCCAGGAATGCAGCCGAGTTCTCTGGCATTATCAAATTTTTGAGGAGATCGAGGATATTCCGAGCGATCTCTGCACAGTGTACACCATACAGGTCGATACAGAAGTCGTTTTAGGAAAACGCTGTGGTCGACAGATCCAGGGAGCCTTATACTATTAGAAGCTCTATCTTTGGACAAGATATTGAGCTATCTGAGGAAGATATACGGACAGTCCTAGAGCTTAGGGACGATGCAGAATACCCAACTAGACTGCATCCCCTTACTGTCCGAGGTTGTTTTATGAGGGCAAAGTACTCGGGGGAAATCAACTCGTGTATGCTTAACAAAAGCAACCTGTGCCCCCAATTCAAGTACCTTGCCCGTGTGCTTCTACGGTGTATAGCCTCCAGGAAGGGTGGGTTTGATGAGCTATCAGACCAGATGCAGAATGCATTCGCTGCTCTGGTACTGAACTTCCCGTTCAGCTTCTCTAGGATGATCTTCACCTATTTGGTGGAGAACATCGAAGCAAAAGGAAAAGAGAGCTTCTGTATGTAACCGAGGTTCATCCAGATGATTATAGACCAGAAGCTCCCCCAGCTCCCGAAAGTTCAAGACGATGTTGTCGTCCTGGAGATCATGGAGGACACTACATTGGGAAGGATGAAAGTATACCGGGGCAAGCAGGTCAAGCCCCCAGTGAAGAGATTGTTTGGGCATCTGGCCCGTGAGGATTACGTGGCGCCAGCTAGGAAAAAGTGGTGTCACGATGATAGTGACTCGATGTTGAGCATATTGCTCTTCCCTCCGATGACTCCGACGACGATGATCACGGTACTGATCAGGGTGGAGATGGTCAGGGAGGACCTGAACCAGCTCCAATACACCCTGATTTCCATATGCAGGAGGAGGAGGAATCTGATGATGTGCCACTTACCCGGACTGTGGGCAGTCGGGAAGTGGCAACTGAGCAGGGATTACGGGCGGTTGGCGGACGCCCGGGAGAGTCTGGGAGCTCTTCAGTCGATCCATCCTACACCCCAGCCTCTCCTAGCAACCGAGGGGGAGCCTCTATGTCAAGGGGGACACGAAGGAAACGCATGGCTCAGCCTCATGGGCTGAAGCCGAAACCCAGGAGGATTACTCTCATTACTACCTCCTCTGTTACCACCACTACCACCACCATAGCTACCACCTCTACACCACCCACTACCACTACACCACCCACCACCACCATTCCACCTTTCACAACCACTACTCAAACACCACCACCAATCTTCACCACTACACCACCCACCACCACCATTCCACCTTTCACAACCACTACTCAAACACCACCACCAAACTTCGCCACTACACCACCCATCACTGCTACCCAAGCCGGATCATCCTCCGCTCCAACATGATCATCTCTCCCTCAATTTGGAGTGGAGGAATAGCTGGCAGCACTAAACCGAATGGTGGTGAAGCTGTGGGCTGCCGATGACAAGAAGACTGCTCAGATTCATCAGTTAGTAGATCTTACTGCTGCATAATCTGAGCAGATATCTCAGTAGGCACGACTGATTGAGGAGCAGGCACAACAGATTGCTGCTCAGAGATCCGACATGTCCCAACTCCAGGAGCAAAATGTCATATCTTCAAAGAAGATTGAGGAGTTGGAAGTGGCCAAGAACACCATCATGCTCAAACTGAATGGCACTAAGGACGAGCCACTGAAAATAAAGGAAGGTGATGGTGATGATGGTGATGATGATGGTGATGATGATGATGACGAGGATGAGGATGAAGACGACGAGGATAATGATGATAATGATGATATGGATGGTGACGGTGAGTCTCACGATAGGGAAGGTGACGACAAAGATGGAGATGCAGCTACTTCTCCCTCTGATCCTGCGCAAGAACAAAGAAATAAAAGAAAACAAGATAAGAGGGCCTCTTCTTCTACTCTGTCTACCTCTCATTCTACAGAAGAAACAGCTCAGATTCAAGGCAAAGCTCAAGAATAGACGTCTATTCATTATTTAAACTTTGTACTTGAATATTTGTATCAAATTTTGTGCTTTATAAATAAAATGAAAAGGTTAAACCAACTTCATTTATGTGCTTAATGTATACTTACTTGTGTTGTAATTGGTTGTTAAACAGGTTCATCTAAACAAGTAGATGAACAGGTTGTAGTGCCCCTCCGTCATATTGATTCTAAATTGACGATGATCCTCGATCTACAAGGGATTGTTCAACGATCAGTTAGCTACACTGCTGAGGAAGGGGAGATTATTCATGACTTAACAGATGAACAAATTGCAGAACTGTTTAGTCTGAATCCTGACAAGCTGGTGAAAGATGCTCCAGAGGTCGACATAGTCAGTGACGATGAATTACAAGACGTCGACGAAGTGGAGATTGAGGACGTGACTGCTGATCACTATCCTCAGTATACTAATGCTGAAGGCGAAGTTCTCCCAGATCTGGGGGAAACATTTGACAACAACATCTTCGATAAGGTAGAAGAGATGACTGCTGCGAAAGCAGCTACAGCAGAAGCTCCTCAGGCAAATGATACTGATCTGGCAGTCAAAAAGGCTGAATGGATAGCCTGCCTGGAGGAGATGAAGAAACAGCATGCGTGAAACAAGTCAAATGCCTACACCAAGCTTTACAAGATAAAGAAGCATCAGAAGGTGTCTGGCAAAATTATCAGCTGGGCATACCTTGAGGATCTCAAGGTGTATGCTATCAAGAGGGAGAAGTGAATTGAATATTTTAGATTCTCACACGATCTGAAAACTCTCCCTGGATTTGAGCTTAACCGTCTAGCCAACTTGAGCCTCCTGTATGCTGTTCCAGGAAAGATGTCAGGATGGCTTGAGCAGGCACTGAAGAAAGAGTATCATACGAGGTGGGTACACTTTAAACCTCAATAGCCCAGAAGGTTGATTCACAAGACAGAGGTTGATCCCACCTCATGAAGACCAAAGGTGGTCTTGCGATGGCACCCTCCACGCACAATGTCGCGTATTCCATTGAGGGAAATGCCACAGGATTTTGCACCCCATTTTAAATGGTGGTACTATGACTGGCGCACTGGTGAGGCAGTCATAGTTTTGGAGAAAGAAGGGAAGGTCGAGACAGTTAGGGTATTTGACCCTATGTGGCTAACAAACTTGTCTGCTTTAGATGTATACATCCTGTACAAGTGGCCACTGTTTTTTGACAATCAAGATATCGAGCAAGCACTTCAGTTCCAACACGTCATACGTTTATGCTTCGTACTCGATATTCACTCTGGGGTTTCTAGAGAAGATAGGAAGAAGAGATTTGAAGAATTCAAGAAAGAATTCAAAGTCTAGATAGAACTAGGTCCAAGGGGGAGTTTGTTGGTACACATGTCCCCAGTTCTAGTCTAGTGAGCTTAAATGTAATAGAACTTCTTCTTGTAACACATATGTAATGTTGATCAATATAATGAGAATCTCTTCTATATATGTTTGTTGGTTGTGTAATGTTATATCTAGTTATATTATTTATTGTTACACGCATATATGACCGTGTTATATAGGTTTACAGTTGTTAGACATAGTTCTGAATCATTAAAGGTTCAAGAATGTGTTTAACTAAGTATCCTGATTCAGTCGCACGATTGGACCATGCGAATGGTCCAATCGCACGACTGAACCAGGTGATTGAGTCAATTGCACGGTTGAGTCATAAGACTGACTCAATCGTACGAATGAACCAATCGTATGATTCAGTCGCACGACTGAGCCAGTCGCAAGGCTCAGTCGTACGAATGAGAGCTATAACCTATAAATACCACTTAATTCGTGGAAAAATAAAACACTTCGAATACTTGAAACCCTAATCGACCCAGAGCATCCTGTTCGTTCATTCCAACTTCATAAAACGTTTCGGATCATTCCTAGTCCGTTCTTAACGTTTTCTAATCGTTAGGTTTGATCTTGTTAACGTTTTCCCTGATTGGATCACCAATTAAATAGGATTCCACACTATTTGATTTGGCTTCACGTTTGAATCAGTGAGTACTCCGTCCGTACGCGGTCCTAACAAGTGGTATCAGAGCATAGGCTCTTGATTCTTCGTGGATTCAATCGTTTTTGTAAAAAAGTCTACGTTTTTAAGCGAAAAGATCCTTTCTTTGTGCTAAAAATCAAGTCTTTACATGTGCATGCTCTGAAAATTCAATCTTTTTCGAGTTTCAGCCGTCAAGGGTGCAAAAACTTGCGTTTTAGGTCAAAGTGTGTGAAAAACCTCGTTTTCAGCCGTCCCAGTCACACGATTATCTCAATCGTACGACTAAAGTCCAATCCCTTAGTTCAATCGCCCGGTTGAGTCAGTCGCTTCTTCAATCGCCCGGTTGAGTCAGTCGGTCTGTCCAGTCACTCAAGTGTCAGAGTCGCCTTGTCCATTCGCCCGATTGAGTTCAATCGCACGATTGTGTCTCAGTCGCTCCTCAATCACCCTTCCAGTCGCCTACTCAGTCTGTGTTTTTCAAGTTTAAGTTGACATTCATTATGGACTTCGAAAATTTCACGTTCTCAGTAGGGAAAGACTCAAGGATCCAGAATTTACTGCTACTGGAGAATGAGATTGGTAACCACAATAAGCCACCTAAGCTTCTGTCAATTGATGAGTTCCCGCCGTGGAAGCAGAGGTTTGAGATTCATCTCAATGGCGTGGATACTAATCTTTGGAATGCTATTGAAACTGGTTACACCATGCGAATGGTCCAATCGCACGACTGAGCCAGTCGCAAGGCTCAGTCGTATGAATGAGAGCTATAACCTATAAATACCACTTAATTCGTGGAAAAATAAAACACTTCGAATACTTGAAACCCTAATTGACCCAGAGCATCCTGTTCGTTCATTCCAACTTCATAAAACGTTTCGGATCATTCCTAGTCCGTTCTTAACGTTTTCTAATCGTTAGGTTTGATCTTGTTAACGTTTTCCCTGATTGGATCACCAATCAAATAGGATTCCGCACTATTTGATTTGGCTTCACGTTTGAATCAGTTAGTACTCCGTCCGTACGTGGTCCTAACAGAAACTCACTTGTTAAGTGGTAAGTATGTATGATGTAACTTCCCAAACTTGTATGTATGTATGAACGGTCAATCCCCTATTGACAGTTATGTTAAGCATTAATAATGATACGTCTGATGTTAATCATATTATTTAGTTGGGTCGGGTCGTATCGGTTCGGTTGTGGGTACTCTTGCACACAAACACGCGCATTAGATCTTATGTAGATCAAAGTACTAGAAACGTTGCCATTGTCGATGATGTTTGGGTAAAAGTGTTATTGTTGTTAAAGAAACAATTGGTAAGCACTTGTGTTAGGAATCGTTTGTTGCTAATTGTAAAATGTTAAGTTGATGTTTTGATATAACATTAATGTATTTGATAGTGTTAATCTCAATCATCGTCATTAACAATGGCAACCGTGTCGATGTCACCTTAGCATCACATGACTACACACCTCACACATGAAGAATTCACATACAATGACTCCAATTGCACGACAGGACTAGACGCATGACTGGACACTCCTTTCGCATGAACCAACTTTTAGTCATGCGAATCAGCTTCATTCGCACGACTGAACTCCCCAAGCTGGCGGCGGGGCTTGCTTAACCGGATACACGGAATGAACTGGCCATCATAAAGGAAATTTTTATGCGACTAAGCACTCAGTCGTACCACACAGCACACAATCGTATAACTCAACCTTCCATTTGTACCATTCAACCCTCAGTCGTACGAATCAGCTTCATTCGTACGACTGAGTATTCATTCGTACGACTGGATCTTTAGTCCTGCGATACACACAGTCGCACACAATCATCCGAATTGACTCAATCGCACACACTCTCAGCCGCATGCATTCAATCGCACGACACACACAATCTCATGGATTCAGTTACACGACTCTCTCAATCGCTTGGACTTAGTCGCACGACTCACCCAGTCGCATGACTCAGTCGCATGACAGACCAAGTTGCCCAGTACAGCAGGTCGCGACTGCAGGAAGTGCAAGGCGGCCTTCGCTGCCCGAACACGAGTCTTAAACTGCAAGAACTTCCAGAATTCATATCCTAGCATGTCTAGACAAGAAACACACACTGGAACACAACACACAAGTCCACACGACCTCACGTACTCGGCTGAACCCGAGCACCCGAAACCCTAGAAAACACAGAAGTGAAATTGAGCAAGAAACGGGTCAAACAAGGTTATCTACCTGCTAGAAGTGAGTATTCACGATGATAACCAAGATTTGATGGTGAAAACGCAACAAATGTGACGGATTTTAGTGCTAGAATGGTGTAGAAATGAAGAAGATGAAGATGAAGAAGATGGTGAAGAATGAGGGCTAGGGCTGTGACAGGATCTCAGCCTCTAGTTTGATCAATTAGGTTGTATTCGCAGCGGATTTAGCATGAAAATTAGCAATTAATGCAAGAACATAAAGAATATTGCATGTAAAGTAAATGTAGAGAGAGAGAACAATTCTGCCTAAAACGAATAATATTCTATTTGTCTCACATGTTTCGGCGCAGAATACAATTAGGTCACTGCCCTTTTATAGGCAAAAGACCCATACAGCTGTCAGATTCTACTGACATTTAACAGTTATTTAACTAACTACTAATAGAACACTTAAACTACTGAAGATGTCACAACAGCTGACATCTTCTTACAAAATTACTAAGTGTTCTACCTATTACAAGTACTAAAAAAGAAACTACTGAAAAGCTACAACGACTGAAGAACAACCTCTTCAGTCGTTTACAACTACTGAACTATAACAGCTGAAGAACAGACTCTTCAGCTGTTGTACAAACTACTGAAATAAAAAATATAAAACTACTGAAAAGAAAAACCATCACAACAACTAAAGAAGACTTCTTCAGCTGTTGTGACAAACTCTGAAGCTTCAGCACTTTGGTCTTCAGACTTTGGTCTTCAGATGATTCATCAGCTGATGACTTCAGTAGTTGTCATCAGCTGATGTCTTCAGTCATTGTCTTCAGACTTTGTGCATCAGTAGTTGATCTTCAGTTCTTCAGTTCTTCAGACTTTGATCTTCAGCACTTGTCTTCAGTACTTGAAGTCTTCAGTACTTGTATTTATCAGTACTTCAAACTTCAGTACTTATCTTCAGCACTTTGGGATCTTCAGCTGTTGTACTTCAGATATTTGATCTTCAGCTGTTGATTCTTCAGACTTTGTCAAACTGCTGATGAAGGTCTTCAGCAGTTGTTGTGATGTCATGTGGGACTTAGAGATTTTCCTGATCTTGGCTCATTGGTTCTTTTGGTCCAACAAACTCCCCCTGAACCAATGTAGCCAAAACCTCTAAGTTATTTATTGTCCCACTTATTGTTGGCATAAAGATTGGTCTATTTCCTTCTGGATCAGATCAGAAGTTGACCCTGATAAGCACTGGCCTGAGAGGTAGTCTTTAAGATTTGATTGGCTGAGTATGGATGGGAGCTCTATTTTGGGGAATTGGACACAGAGCTGTTGTCCCATCCATGGGATCTACCTCCCACGTATGAGCTGGTAGGATTCTCGGGTGTAGGCTTGAAGAAATATCATCTGCTCTTCTTTGGTTAAGTCTTCAGCCGCACCTTCGAATAACCCCTCCCGGCCGTACCGCTCTGAGACATACTTGGCCTGTTTTCCATTTTTGAGCTCAACTGTTATGACTTGCCTATATGCAAATTCATCTTGGTGTCTTCCTTCTAACAACAAGTTGAGCTCATCCCTATGGAAGTTCTCAAGCCTCTTATAGACTAAGCCCTTCCTCACCACCCTAATGTCTAACATTTTTTGGGGTGGCTGCTTAGCTCTATAGGCTTTCTTGAACTCCTCCACTATCTCCCAGGGTGTTATTACAAGAGCCACAGTGATTACTTCATCTACAACTCTCTTAAGTTGGCTCTTGTATCTAACAGGCATATCTTTCTGAACTATCCTGTGAGCCACCCTAGGATCAGGCCAAGTCCTCACTCTTTCCTTATCATATTGAAAGGTTTGCTTAAGAGTGAAGAGTCTCAGAGCCTCCTTCTTCATATTCATGATAGAAGTAGAAACAGCATATGATTTGTCAATGCTTTTCAGCATTTCCTCATCATGTAATCTTTGCTACTCCTCTTCTTCTAATTATACCCTCACAGTGTCCATCTGTGAGGTGGGAGTGATGGTTTGAGGTTTGGCTTTTGGTAGAGGGATGACTGCTGAAAGGGGCAGTCTATCCTCTTCATCCTCCTCTTCTTCTTCTTCTTACAGCCTCAACACCCTTCTCTTCTTCTGCAAGGATGGATCATTGGCTGCGGGTTTTGATGGTGAAGGGGTTGGTTTTGTGGGTTGTGTTTGGGTGGTTGGTGTGGGAATGTTGGCAGGCACTGCTAGCAATCTAGAGATAAGAGATGGTTTGGTCTGTTTTGCTAGAAGTGTCCTGTTCCCAGCACCGGCTTCTGAGAGGGCCTCAGCGACCAGTCCTTTGGTGAAATCACCAGCTGAACAGATCTTGGTGGCTATAGCCAAGATTCTGTCGCTGGTCCATGCTTTGACATCAAGGACTGGCCTGCCCAGATACTTCGAAATGAATCTACTCATAGCCTCGAGTCTCTTTTTGTCCTCTTGGCTATAAGTAGACCTTCGGTATTCAATTTCTCTCATTTCCACCTTTCTGATCTCCTGATCTAGCATGGCAGTGTCCATGTCAAAGCCTTGCCTGAACAGCTGATCAATGACAGAGTCCATTGATTTGCTTTGTTCAGCATCAGTCTCCTTGACAAGGGCTACTAGATCAGAGTCAGTCTTCTTTCCCACCTCTCCCTTTTTCTTCTGATAAGTGACACTGAAATCCTTTTGGATTCCAGCCACTTCAATATGCTCACTCTCCTCCCTCACCTTCTTCCCCTTCACCCTAACACTCTCCTCAGCCTTCTCCCTCTCAACTACCTCCTCTCTTACTTCTATCCCCTCCTCTCCCCTCTTCCTCTTAGCTTCCACTGATGTCTCCCCCTTTTGGGTGCATTGGTTGGGGTTTGACTATCAGCAAGCGCCTTGGCTACAGCAACCTCCACCAGGGGTTGGATATGAGTGGGAAGCCTCTCATCAATGGTTTTCATGACAATATCTATTATTATGGGTGTGATGAGAGGCAGGGATTTCTGGAGGATAGCATCTAGCTGCTCAGGGGGGTTCTGGCCCTGAGAGCTAGTGCCAGAAGCAGGGGCTGGTGGCCGAGTTTGCGGGAGTGGCTCAGTGTATATGAGACCTTTGGGTGAAGGTGCCGTCTGTGGGTTTGTGGTGGCAGATGGACTGCTATCTTGAGTCATTTGAGCAAGCAGCTCTTTGAGTCTGCTTATCTCATCTTCTAAGATAGTGTTTTGAGCGACTACATCAAAGAAGAAGCTCAGGTCATCATCAGTGCTAACTGAATCACCTGACCTCCTGACTATGTCAGGATATACATGCTCTGAGTGTGGCTCAGAAGTAGCATGTGACCCTTGGTATTGGTACTGGGGACTTCCAGCCTCGGATTGGATCCATCATCGACAGTTGCCTCTGGTGAGGTCTTATTGATGTTACCAGCTTTACCCTTCTTAGATGTTGATATAGAGGAAGTGGCAGCCTCACCAGAATGTCCTATCTTCCTAGCCACACTGGGAGATTGGACATGTGATTCTCTGTGCTGTGGGCTCCCACCGGCACTAGTGTCCACCCCCTCTTCGGTTGGAGTCTCCCCAGTTGTAATTGGATTCTGGGGAGAGTATGGAGTGCTCAGATGGGTCAGCGCTTTGGCTATTATGAGTGTAGGGCTTTGTGGGGCGGTTTCAGTGGGAGATGGGCTTGAAGCAGTGTGCACATGGGGAGGACTGTGCATTTCAATGGCAGTCTTCTCAAGTGAGATAGACCCCAGAAGTGTGGCTGCCCCAGAAGTGGTTGCAACAGGCTCCTGTTGAGAGGAGGCCTGTGCGGTTGTGGTGGGTGGAGTCGTGGTAGCTGCTGGGAGAATCGAACCAGCAGCCACATCCTGCCTTTGTGTTGCAGGGGCATCCTCAGGGGACTCATTTCCCTGCGTAGCCTTTTTGGGCTTCTTTTTGGCTTTTGGCTTGGTGGGGACTTTGGATTTGGAGGTGGAGGCTATGGGTTCCTGCTGCGTGGGTTTTCGCAGCCGGCCAGCCTGTTTTAGTATGTGGTCGGTGTTGTGCCTGGAGTATACCTCGGCTAAAACAGCCATGGCAGGGACCCCAGTGCCAACAAGTCCCTTAGCTTGAAGCTGGTCCTCGATTATGGCCATTATAAACCGAGGATACAAGATCCACCGGTTAGAAACTGGTTTTGTGGCCATATCCTTGATTTCTAAAAATATAATATCCGTTAAGTTCAAAGGTTGTTTTTCAAATATAGAAAATAATACCTGTTGCCACCTTGTTGACATCTGGTCCCATGAAGATGTTTTGGGGGCCAGACACACATTCACCATGTGGAAGATGAGACGTTGGGGATCTGGGAAGTGTTTCTTCAACAAGGTGGTGGCAGAGAGGTCGCCCTGATAGTCGGTGGCTGTGAAACATAGATCGAGGGTGCCTTTGGGGTAAGAGGTTGGGAAGGTGGCATCCTCCAGCTTTAGGGTTTGGCGCAAAGTAGCTGGAGTGATAACCACTGGGTGGTTGTTGACGGAGGACCGGAGAGAGACCTCGCCATCTTGCTCTCCGGTTTGGACGGTGATGTTCGTCCAAAACTCCGTCAGGGAGTCGGTGTAGATGGTGGGGTTCAAAAGAAATGCCGTTTGGTAAGGTGAGTCGTTCATAAGATCGACGGCATGGTGAAATTTAGGCCATAATGGCGATTTGGTGAGATGAGCGACACAGTTATGTCGAGGTTTGAGTTGCATGGTCGCCATTAATGGTGTATGGGAAGTTCAGAGGTTTTGAAAAGTTAGGTCAAGTGAGAATGAAAAGCTCTGAAGGTTGGGTATTTATAGGGTATGGCAAAGGCTGAAAGAAAACTATTGAAGGTTTTGGTGTTAATCATCAGTTGTTGAAACTACTGATGACGTGGTTTTTATCCTTCAGTGGTTGTAACATCTGAGGACTTGGTGTTAGTCTTCAGTAGATGAAACTACTGAAACCTTGGTTTTGTCCTTCAGATGTTGTAAACGGCTGAAGATTTGTTGTCAGTCTTCAGTAGTTATAAACTACTGAGGACCTAGTTTTCATCTTCAGACGTTGTTACAACTGAAGACTTGGTGTTAGTCATCAGTAGTTGTGAAACTACTGAAGACATGGTTTTGTCCTTCAGTTGTTTGGGTATGAAACAGCAGCTGTTGGCATCAGCTGAAGAGTAAAATTACTCATCAGGTGTTTCCGTCAAATCAGTTGTTTCATGCTGACCTCCACATTTACTCATTAGCTCCTTGGCTGACTTTCAGATGTTTCATTGACCCTTCAGCTCTTGTGAATATTTATGCCTTCAGCTCTTGTGATCAGATGTTCACAAGTGCTGATGAAATACTCCAGAGCTGGTGAACAAATTTTGTCTTCAGTACTTGTGTAAGATTACACATCAGTACTTGTGAACAAAATTTGTTCTTCAATACTTATTTGTTTGAAAATGATACATCAGTAGTTGTAATCCACCTCACTACATCAGTTGTTTTCAACAATTAATGTACATCAGTACTTTGAAGCATTTTAGTCTTTAGTAGTTGTGAAAATGCTGAAGACTAAATTACTCATCAGCACTTATATTTGACCTTTGTATACTAATGCTCATCAGTACTTGTGAACTGAGAGCATCAGTATTGGTCAAATTATTCTAGCTGCAGCATACCAAGCCTTAGGACCAAGTTTTGAAATGTGGCACTATCTAGAGGCTTAGTAAATATATCTGCAAGCTCATCAGCACTAGGCACAAACTTTGGATCAATCAGACCTTTTTCATAGCAATCCCTAATAAAATGATGTCTGATCTCTATATGTTTGGTCCTAGAGTGCTGGACTGGATTTTTAACAATGCAAAGAGCTGAAGCACTATCCATTAATAATAGAGTCTTAGTCTCTGTAATGCCATAATCCAAGAGTTGGTTCTGAAGCCAGAGTATCTGAGATGTACAACTTGCAGCAGCAATGTACTCAGCTTCAGCAGTGGATGTAGCAATTGATGTTTGTTTCTTACTCTGCCAAGAAACTAAACAATTGCCTAGGAATTGGCAACCACCAGAAGTGGATTTTCTGGTGACTTTGCATCCTCCATAGTCACTATCAGAGAAAGCAACTAATTTACAAGAATGCCCAGTTGAATACCGAAGACCTAGTGATTGGGTACCTTACAGATATCTAAAGATCCTTTTGACTGCAATCAAATCAGATTCTTTAGGTGCAGCCTGAAATCTAGCACAGGCACATGTTGCAAACATGATATCTGGTCTAGAAGCTGTAAGGTACATCAAGGACCCAATCATACATCTGTAAAGGGTTTCATCAACCGCTTTACCTTTTTGATCTACATCTAGTTGTGTGATGCTGCTCATTGGTGTAGAACAGGGCTTGCAGGTTTGTAAATCAAACTTATTCAACAACTCCTTAGTGTATTGGACTGATGGATGAAAATTCCATCATCCCTTTGTTTGATTTGCAAACCTAGAAAGGACTGTAATTCCCCCATAGCATTTATTTCAAACTTTTGCTTCATGAGCATTGTAAATTCATCACACAACTTTAGATCAGAGGATGCAAAGATGATGTCATCTACATAAATTTGAACAAGGAGCTTATGCTGTCCTACAGTCTTGATGAACAAGGTTTTATCAATGGTGCGTCTAGTGAACTTATTTTGGAGAAGAAAAGTTGATAGTGTCTCATACCAAGCTCTAGGAGCTTGCTTCAGCCCAAAAAGAGCCTTATCAAACTTGTACACCCAATCAGGATCTTTATTGTTCTCAAAGCCTGGTGGTTGACACACATAAACTTCTTCTTTATTTTACCATATAAGAAGGCACTTTTGACATCCATTTGATAGACCTTAAGACTGTGAAAGACAGCATAAGCTAAGAACAGTCTGATTGCTTCCAGTCTTGCCACAGGGGCAAAGGTCTCATCATAATCGATGCCTTCCTCTTGTGCAAACCCTTGGACAACCAGCCTGGCCTTGTTCTTAACTATTTGGCCTTTCTCATCTGTTTTGTTCCTGAATACCCATTTAGTGCCTATTGCACACTTCCCTTGGGGTAAAGGAACAAGCTCCCACACTTGCTGTTTCTTGAACTGAAGAAGCTCAAGCTGCATTGCTTCAACCCATCTATTGTCTCTTAAAGCAACATGATAGTTCTTTGGCTCTTGCTGACTGATGAAGAGAGCATAGAAGCAGAAATTGGACAATTGACTCCTGGTTGAAACTCTAGCATTGATATCACCAATGATTTGAGATATGGGGTGATTCTTCAGCTCTTGATAGACTATAATGTCAGTGCAAGTGTTTGTAGGACTTTCAGTAGCCATAAATGGTGATGGAGATTCTTGAAACCATGTAGGAGATGGCAGCTCAAATGAAGTAGAGCATGCAGAAATCTCATCAGCATTTGTTGTGGATGGGACTGCTGAAGCTACAGGAGCATCAGGTTTAGTGGACTCAGGCAGGTTGTCACTAAACCTGAAGAGGTGAGTACTGACTACATCATCATCAGTACCACCAGGTGGAGAACTGTTGACAGGTTCAACAGCTGGAGGTTGATAAGGAACATATTGCAGTATGTCCAGATCAAACAACTCCACAGAGTTTTGTGGAATCTTGTCCTTTGGAGATTCATTGAACTTAACATGCAGTGTTTCTTCAACCACCTTTGTCCTACAGTTGAAGACTCTGTATGCCTTGCAAGTTGATGAATAACCAACAAAATACCCTGCATCCACCTTACTAGCAAACTTCTGGAGTGGGTTGCTAGTGTTGAGAATGAAACATGGACACCCAAAGGCTCTAAAGAATGAAATCAGAGGAGCTAAATGATGAAGTATTTCATAAGGAGTCTTCATCAACCTCTTATTCACTAAGGCCCTATTTTGTACATAGCAAGCTGTATTGACAGCTTCAGCTCAAAAGGTCAGTGGCAGCCCTGAGTCGGCCAACATTGACCTTGCAGCTTCAATGACAGTCTTGTTCTTTCTCTCAACCACTCCATTCTGCTCAGGAGTTCGAGGAATACTAAACTGCCTTTTAATTCCCTTGGACAGGTAGAAGTCATCAAGTGTGTGGTTTCTAAATTCTGTTCCATTGTCACTCCTCACACACTTGACCTGTAGGGAATACTGCTTTTCTACAAATAACACAAAGTTCATGATAGTCTTGGCTGCTTCATCCTTGGAGTGCAAGAAGAAAGTCCATACAAACCTGGAATAATCATCCACAATTACCAGGCAGTATTTCTTCTTTGCCATGCTCATCACTCTGACAGGACCAAAGAGATCCATGTGCAAGAGCTGAAAGCAGGCAGTGGACTTTGGTTCTTCTATTGAAGGGAATGAAACTTTGTGTTGTTTTCCTTTTAAGCAAACAGTGCAGTTGTCTTCACACTTGAACTCCTTCAAAGGCAATCCTCTTACTAAACCATGGCTTTTCAGCTGATTCATGTTCTTGAAATTAACATGCCCCAGTCTTCTATGCCATAGAGTAGACTCTTGAGGAGATGCCTTAGAGAATAGGCAAGGATGGCCTTTTAGATCTATCTTTTTGGAAAGATCTAAGGCATACACTCTTCCTGTCCTGTTGGCCTTTAGGAGAGTGTATTCATCCAACGCCTTGTCAATCAAATTTAGAACTTTGGATGACAGAATCCGACAGTTCTGGCTTGTGAAAAGGGCAACATGGCCTTTATCACACATTTGACTGACACTCAAGAGGTTGTACTTGAGGTTCTCCACATGGTTAACATCATCTAACCTTATTTCCCCATTGGAAACAAAGCCTTTTCCGATGATGTAACCCTTTGCATCATTGCAAAAGGAGACAAATCCCTTCTTTTCTTGAGAGGAGTCATTAAGAACGGAGCTGCTTCCAGTCATGTGCATGGATCCTCCACTGTCTACATACCAGATGCAATCATAACCACATGTTAGTTAGTTTTAGAGACCCAAACCTGTTTGGTTTTGGGTCTGTTCTCAACTACAGGTGCAACACTAACAGGTGTGTTATGTGTAACAACCTGAGGTGAAGAAGATGGTGTAGAAGAGGAACACTTTGGCTTGGACTTCCTTTTCTGTGGTTTCAACACAGGAGCATCTAAATGGTTGACTCTTCCCATTAGATGCTGAACCATCATCACCAGTTGTGTCTGACTTTGTGATAAAGCTTTCAGCTCTTTAGACACATTGAGACTTGCTGATGATGGATTCCTATGTTGCACCATCTTCTTTTGAGCAACCTCAGCTGTTGCCTGAGTAACCCCTTCTTTCTTTTTAGATTTAGCTTTGGGCTTAGGGATTTCAGGCTTTGATGTTGCTAGTACAAACTTGGTTTCAAACTCATTTTTCATTTTCTTTATTTGCTCTTTAACTCTCTCCTTTTGTTTGAGTTTGGATCCCCTTTTGTACCAACAATCATCAGTAAGATGATTGAACAAGCCACATACTTCACATGGCTTCTTCTTCATCTTATGTTTATCATCAACTAAAGAAGATGAAACTGCTGAAGACTTGTTCTTCAGCTGTTTGTCATCAGTACTAGCAGTTTTCTTCCCTTTAGTACCTGCTTTCCTGACCTCTTCTTTAGTTGTCTTCAAACCTTTTCTACTGTCAGTTTTCTTCTCTTCAGTGCTGGCAGTAGTTGAGGTTTGAACTTCAGGTGTTATCACTTGCTCTCTAGTACTTTCAGTACTTCTAGAGACAACACCTGAGTTGATCAACCTTTTGATCATGTGACAGTCAGCATTTGAACCAAGAGCTGTTGTAGCATCAGCTGATTGGTTTTGGCAGGAGCTAATGCTGACTTTTATCTCTGATGATGCTGAATCAGAAGATAGTAGGTCACATGATGAGAAGGATTGGTTATTGTTCTCTCTATCAGATTCAACATCTGCTCTTGAAGGAAAATCTGTAGGAGGAGCAGTGTGATTATAACCAATGCCAAACTTCACATTGGAAGCTGATTGCTTGCTAAGAAGCATTTCAAAACCCTTGCATGATTGCACCCATCGATCACACTCTACTTGGGTGTTTGCAAGAGTTTCCTTGAGGTCTCTGTACTTCTCTAGAAGTACATCTTCCCTAGCTTTACCATCTTTTATTTGGCATTTAAGCTTGTAAATCTCATCATTTTTCTCATTAAGTGCAGCCTCAAATTCAGCTTTCTTTTTGGAAATTATTTGATCTAGCTCAAGATTTTTATCTATTAAAGCTACATTTGCTTCTCTAATAGAAGCAAATGCTGCTATGCATGATTCAGAACAAAGCTTAGCTTTGGCCTCAGAGGATACCTGTGATGAGGCATTGGATGTTGACCCATCAGCAGACGCAAGGGCCATCAGAGCAAGATTTCCAAATGGACTATCACCACCATGTTGACCAGCACCTTAGAGTAGTTGTTCCTGACCAGATAGATCATCTGGCAGACTACTCTAGTCAACATCTCCTGGGGTGAAGAAGCTGTGTTGTTGAGGTTGTGTTTGATGATGAGATGGGGAAGATTGAGGCTCAGGAAGAGCCTGTGGTGGCTGAGCAGAGGGTGCTTGAGTTTTACTGGGCTGAGGCACATAGTAGTAGGGGTATGAGTATGGCATATAACCCTGAGACACAAAATAAGTAGGTGATGCATGTGCTTGTGATGGATGGCCAGAACTGGAGGAATGTTACCCTCTGTGCTGTGAGCTATTGCTTGGAAAAGTCTCAAAGGGTGCAGAGGAGTTAGATCCAGATGATCTACACTCTCTAGCAAAGTGTCCAAGCCTTTGGTGCTTGTGACACCTCAACTTGCTCTTGTCAAAACCAACTTTGGTTTTGCCAGAGAGACCAGGGAATTTCCTACCAGTTCTTTTGTAGAACTTTTGAGATCTGATATTGATCATTGCCATTTGGCTCAAAATATCCATCTCTTCCAGATCATCATCTGGAATGCCCTTCAAATCTTCCATCAAAAAGCACCAGTTATCACTGCTACCTCCTGAACTACTACTAACAGCAACAAAAGCTTGTTCAGAGTTGGTAGAGAAATCAATATGCTCATCATAAGAACATTCTGATGCAGCATATTCAAACTCTTGACTTATCAAGGCAGCATTGCCATAGACAAAGTCATCAGTGAGCTTGCCAGAGGTGGACAACTTCCTCTTTTGCTCTATCTCTCTCTTAAATATGAGCAGTTTCTCATGAAGTTGGGTGAGAGATAGAGTATCCAGGTATGCACTGGAGCGTAGGACAATAGTATAAGTGTCCCACCTCTCAGGCAGTGATCTGAGGAATCTGTTGTTCATTTGGCTGTTGGAGTACTCTTGTGACCATCTTCAATTCAGAGATCAAACAAGAAAACCACTCAACCTGCTGAGTCAGAGTCTCACCCTTCCTATGAGAGAATGTCTCATATTGTTGGGCGAGGATTTCCCTAGTATTTTCTAGGACCGAATTGGTTCCTTCGAATTGTTCCTTCAGAGCAACCCATAGGTCATGAGCAGTTTCATGATGCAAAAGCCCTGAGTAAATCTCATTTGGAATAGCCATGGCTAAAATTCCATGGGCTCTAGCATCAATCTCGATCAGCTTTAGATCTTTGTCCGAATATTGTTCAGGTTTCTTCGAAACCTTTTCATTAGATTCAGGGACACTCACCATAGGCTTGTATGGTCCATGCACCACTGACTTCCAACAACCAGCACTGTTGACAGACAAGTGGTGAAGCATACGTCATGGCCATATGTTATACTCGTTCCTCACAAGCATCGGAGGCTTGGTTGAGGAACCAGTATTGTGAGGATCTTTCGTTGGTGTAGTCATCTCAATTTTTATTCAAAATCAAGTTTAAACAAAACGAATGTGGCTCTAAACCACGAGAGACCTCAAGTTTTCGGCCAGAAACAGCAGAATCTCACTCTCTACAGCTAATTCTTGCAAATTGCTAATTCGATCAAACGTAGAGATCAAAAGAGCAGTTTCAAATGATCAATAGTGAAATCGATCAATGATTAACCCGCTCTGATACCATTTGATAGGATCTCAGCCTCTAGTTTGATCAATTAGGTTGTATTCGCAGCGGATTTAGCACGAAAATTAGCAATTAATGCAAGAACATAAAGAATATTGCATGTAAAGTAAATGTAGAGAGAGAGAACAATTCTGCCTGAAACGAATAACATTCTGTTTGTCTCACATGTTTCGGCGCAGAATACAATTAGGTCACTGCCCTTTTATCTGCAAAAGACCCATACTGTTGTCAGATTCCACTGACATTTAACAGTTATTTAACTAACTACTGATAGAACACTTAAACTACTGAAGATGTCACAACAGCTGACATCTTCTTACAAAATTACTAAGTGTTCTACCTATTACAAGTACTAAAAAGGAAACTACTGAAAAGCTACAACGACTGAACAACGACTGAAGAACAACCTCTTCAGTCGTTTACAACTACTGAACTATAACAGCTGAAGAACAGACTCTTCAGCTGTTGTACAAACTACTGAAAGAAAAAATATAAAACTACTGAAAAGAAAAACCATCACAACAACTGAAGAAGACTTCTTCAGCTGTTGTGACAAACTCTGAAGCTTCAGCACTTTGGTCTTCAGACTTTGGTCTTCAGATGATTCATCAGCTGATGACTTCAGTAGTTGTCATCAGCTGATGTCTTCAGTCATTGTCTTCAGACTTTGTGCATCAGTAGTTGATCTTCAGTTCTTCAGTTCTTCAGACATTGATCTTCAGCACTTGTCTTCAGTACTTGAAGTCTTCAGTACTTGTATTTATCAGTACTTCAGACTTCAGTACTTATCTTCAGCACTTTGGGATCTTCAGCTGTTGTACTTCAGATCTTTGATCTTCAGCTGTTGATTCTTCAGAGTTTGTCAAACTGCTGATGAAGGTCTTCAGCAGTTGTTGTGATGTCATGTGGGACTTAGAGATTTTCCTGATCTTGGCTCATTGATTCTTTTGGTCCAACAGGCTGGAAATGGGGTATTTATACCCAGCCCTAGTTTGGCAAATGTCAAGTTTAGTCCCTGCACTTAGCCCCCGAGTCCCCAAACTTGTTTCGGTTGAAAACGACGTAGACACGCGCATTATATCAATTATAGGGAAGTATTTAATGTCGTTTGTATCTTGTATATGTTGTTATTAATGATGTTTATATTATATAACATAATATAATTAGCGATGTCGATGGTGATATTCGTAAGCGTTTTAAGTGCTAATGTTGCAAACAATGATATCACACACGTAAAAGAGAATCAAGCAAGTATAATGCCCTCACGAATAGTCTATGAAGATGTGAAATGAAGGTTCTAAGGATAGTTAACGAAATTTCAAGTTAAATGATGGACCATGAGGTGACGGATGTCACAAGGTGTCACAAGTGCCATAGACTTGGACACTTTGCAAGAGAGTGTAGATCATCTGGATCTAACTCATCTGCACCCTTTATGACATTCCCAAGCAATAGCTCACAAAACAATGGGCAACATTCCACTAGTTCTGGTCATCCTTCACAAGTTCACTCATCTCCTGTATATTTTGTCTCTCAAGGTCCTATGCCATATCCCTACTCCTGTTTTTACATGCCTCAGTCCAATTAGGTTCAAGTACCCACAGCTCAACAAACACCTGCCCTACCTGACCCTTAATCATCTCAATCACATCAACAATCTCAATCTCAACCACAACATAGCTTTTTCACCCCTGGAGTTGTTGACTGGAGCAATTTACCAGATGATATTTCTGGTTATCATGAACAACTGTTTCCTGGTGCTGGTCAACATGGTGGTGAAAATCCTTTTGGAAATCTTGCTCTTATGGCCCTGGAGTCTACTGATGGTTCATCATCAAATGCTTCAACATCACAGGTATCAAAGGTATCTTCAGAGGCAAAGGCCAAGTTGTGTTTTGAGTCATGCATAGCCATATATGCATCAATTAGAGAAGCAAATGTAGCTTTAATCAATAAAATTCTTGAGCTACAGACAGTAATTTCCAAAAGAAAAGCTGAGTTTGAGTCTGTTTTAAATGAAAAGAATGATGAGATTTCCAAATTAAAATGCCAAATCACTGATTACAAGGCAAAGGAAGAGGTCATTTTAGAGAAGTATAAGGACCTCAAAGAAACACTTGCAGATACACAGATACAGTGTGAACGCTGGGTAACATCATGCAAGGGGTTTGAGATGCTTCTCAACAAGCAAACAGGTTTTAATGTGAAGTTTGGGATTGGTTATAATCATACAGCTCCTCCTACAGATTTTACTCCCAGGTTAGAAGTAGAATCTGAAGGAGAAATCAATGACCAATCCACCTCATCATGTGATTCACCCTCTAATACATCAAAATCAGAGGATGAGGTCAGCATTAGCACCTCAGAAAACCAATCAGCTGATATTGAAACAGTTGATGGTTCCAATGCTGACAACCACATGATTAGGAGAGAGTTGATCACTTCAGGCATTGCCTCACAAAGTACTCAAAGTACTGAAGGGCAAGTCATAACACCTGAAGAATAAACCCAAATCACTGAAATAAAAAAGGGTTTGAAAACTGCTGAAGAGTCTATCAGGAAGTCCAAAAGTACTGATAGAAAACTGTTGGTACACATGTCCCCAGTTCTAGTATAGTAATCTTAAATGTAATAGACTTTCATCTTGTAACATATGTAATGTTGAATCAATGTAATGAAAAACTCTTCAGTGAATGTTTGATTGATTGTTTAATGTCATATCTATTAATATTGTTTGTTGTTACACGCGTATATGAACACGTTATATAGGTTATAGAGTTGTTAGACATGTTCTGAATCATTTAAGGTTCAAGAATGTGTTTAACTAAGTATTCTGATTAAGTCGCACGACTGGACCATGCGAATGGGCCAATCGCACGACTGAACCAGGTGATTGGATCAATCGCACGATTGAGTCATAAGACTGACTCAGTCATACGAATGGTTCAGTCGTATGACTCAGTCGCACGACTGAGCCAGTCGCTTGGCTCAGTCGTATGAATGAGAGCTGTAACCTATAAATACCACTTAATTCGTGGAAAAATGTGACACTTCGAGAATTATCAACCCTAACCGTTCCTGTTCGTCCAGAGAGACCCTTCCAACTTTATAGAACGTTTCTGATCGATTCTAATCAATTCTTAACGTATTCTCATCGTTAGTTTTGATCGGATTAACGTTTTCCCTGATTGGATCGCCAATCAAATAGGGTTCTGCACTATTTGATCTGGTTTCACGTTTGAATCAGTTAGTGCTCCGTCCGTACACGGTCCTAACAAAAACTGCTAAAGAACAAATCTTCAGTAGTTAAGAATCCTTCAATACTTAACATAAGTACTGAAAGGAAGAAAGTACTGAAGAACAAACTTTTAGTAGTTTCATCTTCTTCAGTAGTTGATCAACTGAAGATGAAGAAAAAGCCTTATTCAATCATCTCACTGATGAATGCTGGTATAGAAAGGGTTCCAAATTCAATAAAGATAAGAACATCAAAAAGAAAATTAATAAAATGAAAGATGAATTTGAAACCAAGTTTGTACCAGAGACATCTCAACCTGAAAACCCAAATTCCTTGAAGAAATCCAAAAGAAGGAAGGGGTTTATCAGGAAACAGCTGAAGGTGTTCAATGGATTCCTCATGAAATACCAAAACACCAGACTAAGTCTGTGTCTTCCAACAGTGAGAAAATGGTGAAACATAGGAACCAATCACAAACAAGAACTGATGTGTCTGATGAACTAAAGGATTTAGCAAACAATCAGACATAACTTGTTATGGTGGTTCAACATCTATTGAGGAGAGTTAACCAAATAGATGTCCCTGTGATTAAACCACAGAAAAGGAAAACCAAGCCAAAATTAAAGGACTCCTTTTCTACTCCATCTCCACTTCCACAGGCTGTTAATCATGACAAACCAGTTAGTGTCACATCTGTTGATGAGAACAGACCTAAAACCAAAATGGTTTGGGTCTCAAAAACTAACTAGTTTCTTTTGACAAATGCAAGGTTCTTCAGTATGCCAAAGAAGCATCTGGTATGTGGACAGTGGAGGATCCATACATATGATAGGGAGCAGCTCTCTTCTTAATGACTACTCTCAAGGAAAGAAGGGATTTGTTTCTTTTGGTAATAATGCTAAAGGTTACATCATCGGTAAAGGCTTTGTTTCAAATGGTGAAATAAGGTTTGATGATGTCAACCATGTGGAGAATCTCAAGTACAATCTCTTGAGTGTCAATCAGATGTGTGATAAAGGTCATGTTGCCCTTTACCAGCCAGAACTGTAGGATTCTGTCTTCCAAAGTTCTGAGTCTGATTGACAAGGTATTGGATGAATATACTCTCCTGAAGGCCAACATGACAGGAAGAGTATATGACTTAGATTTATCAAAGAAAATTGATCTAAAAGGCCATCCATGCCTGTTCTCCAAGGCCTCTCCTCAGGAATCTAAACTATGGCACAGAAGGCTTGGTCATGTGAATCTTAAAAACATGAACTAGCTGATCCATCATAGTTTAGTGAGAGGATTGCAAATGAAGGAGTTCAAATGTGATGACAACTGCTCTGCTTGTTTAAAAGGGAAGCAACACAAAGTATCATTTCCTCTAATAGAAGAGCCAAAGTCCACTGCCTGCTTGCAATTACTGCGTATGGACCTTTTTGGTCCTGTAAGAGTAATGAGCATGGCAAAGAAGAAATATTGTGTGGTAATTGTGGATGATTACCCCAGATTTTTATGGACTTTCTTCTTGCATTCAAAAGATGAAGTTGCACAAGCCATTATATACTTTGTGTTGTATGTTGAAAAACAGTATTCCCTTCAGTCAAGTGTGTGAGGAGTGATAATGGCACAGAATTTAGAAATCACACACTTGATGAATTCTACTTGTCTAAGGTAATCAAGAGGCAGTATAGCATTCCAAGAACTCCTGAACAAAATGGAGTGGTGGAAAGAAAGAACAGGACACTTATTGAAGCTGCTAGGTCAATGTTGGCTGATTCTGGTTTGCCACTAACCTTTTGGGCTGAAGCTGTCAACACAGCTTGCTATGTGCAGAATAGAGTCTTAGTAAATCAGAGGCTGATGAAGACTCCTTATGAAGTGTTACATCAGTTACCCCCTTTGATTTCATTCTTTAGAGCATTTGGGTGTCCCTGTTACATTCTTAACACAAGTAATCCACTTCAAAAGTTTGAATCAAAGGTGGATGCAGGATACTTTGTTGGATATTCATCTACTTGCAAGGCATTCAGAGTTTTCAACTGCAGAACAAAGATAGTGGAAGAGACCTTGCATATGAAGTTTAATGAATCTCCAAAGGACAAAATTCCACAAAACCCTGTGGAGCTATTTGATTTGGACATACTGCAATATGTTCCTTATCAGTCTCCAGCTGTTGCAGTTCCTGAAAATATTTCACCTCATGCAAACAGTTCTCCACCTGGTGGTACTGATGATGATGATGACAGTACTCACCTTTTCAAGTTTAGTGCTCAACTGCCCGAGTCATCTAAACCTGATATTCCTATAGCTTCAGCAGCTCCATCCACAACAAATGCTGATGAGATCTCTGCATCATCTACTTCGTTTGAATTTCTATCTCCTTCATGGTTTCAAGAGTCTGAATCAACATCTGTTGCTGCAGAATCTCCTGCAAACACTTGCACAGATCTTATTGTTTATCAAGAGCTGAAGAATCACCCAATGTCTCAAATCATTGGTGATATCAATGCTGGAGTTTCAACCAGAAGTCAATAGTCCAATTTCTAATTCTATGCTCTTTTCCTCGGTCAGAAAGAGCCAAAGAACTATCATGTTGCATTAAGAGACAATGGATGGGTTTAAGTCATGCAACTTGAACTTCTTCAGTTTAAAGCAGCAAGTGTGGGAACTAGTTCCTCTACCCCAAGGTAAGTGTGCAATAGGCACTAAATAGGTGATTAGAAATAAAACTGATGAAAAAGGTCAAATTGTCAAGAACAAGGCCAGACTGGTTATATAGGGATTTTCACAAGAAGAAGGTATTGATTATGATGAAACCTTTGCCCCTGTAGCCAGATTGGAGGCAATCAGATTGTTCTTAGCTTATGTTACTTTCCATAATCTTAAAGTTTTTCAAATGGATGTCAAAAGTGCATTTTTATATGGTAAAATAAAAGAAGAGGTTTATGTGTGTCAACCATCAGGTTTTGAGAAACATCCAGATTGGGTGTATAAGCTTGATAAGGCTCTGTATGGGTTAAAACAAGCTCCTAGAGCCTGGTATGAAACACTGTCTAATTTTCTTCTTCAAAATAATTTCACTAGAGGCTCCATAGATAAAACTTTATTTATAAAGAGAGTAGGACAACATAAGCTACTTGTTCAAATTTATATAGATGACATCATTTTTGAATCCTCTGATCCACAGTTGTGTGATGCATTTACAAAACTGATGCAACAAAAGTTTGAAATGAGTGCCATGGGAGAATTACAGTTCTTTCTGGGTTTGCAAATCAAACAAAGAGCTGATGGAACTTTCATTCATCAGTAAAAATATACAAAGGATCTTTTCAAAAAGTTTGATCCACAGTAGTTATCACAACAGCTGAAGAAGTATTCTTCAGTAGTTATGATGATCCTTCTTCAGTAGTTATCACAACAACTGAAGAAGTATTTCTCAGTAGTTGTGACGGTTCTTCTTTCAGTAGTTCTATGAAATGATCAAGTCCTCCTGCATGCTGCACAGAACATGAAGTAGTATTGCTACGAAAGTTTTACACCAATTCAGAAACATTTCAAGTGTAAAATCTTTCATAGCCAAGACCAATATCTTCAGAAGCTAGAAATGAAGTCTTTCTTAGCTTCAAGACAACGTCTACTGAAGCCAAGAAACCAAGACAGATTCTTCCGAAGACTTTTATCATACATGCTTTATCTGATGTACTTTTTCTGCAAAGCTGAACCACTTTGCCGCTGCCCACTATGGTTGGTCACCAACTTGTATGAGTTGGTGAAAAGGTCCATGCTTTAGGAAAAATGTACATTGAGGTCTTGGGTCAAACCTTTCTACATTATGTACCTTTATCCTTTTCGTAATATATTAGGATGTGAGCTATGGCATGTCATAGTCACTAGCCAAAAGGCAAATCTGCCTTTTGACTGTACATGGATTGTGTTGTCTAATTCGTGTATCCAGCTGGCCTTCAAAGTATGGCCGTCTGTAGGTTGTATTATATAGTATCTCAAAGTCTTGTAATGTATGCATGCTGTATACTTGTAACTTGAATTTGAGAAGCAATATACAACATTCTTGAAAACCAACCACTTGTGTAGGTATCTTTTCTTTCTGAAGTGACTCGTGTGTTCATAGCATCATCATAACCGGTTCCCCATTTGATCTGTTAAGTGTTCTAATACACTCTCCTCATTATGTTGTTGTGTTGTAAGTGCTAACCCTTCACCCGGTCCTGCATTTGGTATCAGAGCATCCAGGCTCTTGATATAAGATCTCACCATCTTAAGATCCCTCACACACACAAAATACTTAACAACTCAAATGGCAGCTCTTTCTAAAGCTGATACGGAAACTGGTACTATGACCAAGTCCCCACTGATCACTCCTAAAGATTTTGACACATGGTGCACAACAATGGAAGGCTTCATCAAGTGTCAAGATTCAAGGATGTGGGACTCAGTTATCAACGGTCCCTTCATACCAAGCACTACTTCTGCTACTGGTAATCGTATTATCCCTAAAGATGTAGATGATTACTCAGAAGAAGACAGGAAGAGAATAGAGCTTGATCAAAGGGCCATGACTTGTCTTCAAACTGCTCTTCCAAACACTATCTACAGAGGCTTCAAGAAGTGCAAGACAGCTAAAGATCTATGGGAAGCACTGAAGCTCATGTATGAAGGATCCAAAGAAACTAAAGAAAACAAGAAGGATCTCTTGAAGTAGCAGTTTGAAAATTTCACCTTTAAGGCTGGTGACACACTGACTCAACAATACTTCAGGTATGTTAAGATAGTGGACGCTCTAGTGGATATTGGAGTAACTCTTGAGAACAGGGACATAGTAAGGAAGTTCATGTCTTCTCTTCCTAAACTATGGACACATTATTGTGTTGTGATCAAAAGAACTTCGGATCTTAAAACTCTTACTCTTACAGAGTTATATGGTATCCTGAGTGCATTCCAGATGGAGATAAACATGCAAAATTCCTCTGGTAACTCTAATAACCAACTGAGTTCAGCTCTTCATATGAATGAAAGGGAATGCATTGAACCACAACATTAGTTGTTATGCTACCCTGACAACTCATAAAAAGGGCCTTTCATCACTCTTCCAGAGACACCAAGAGAAAGCTACACTCAAGGAAGTCCCTTCCAAGAGACAAGTTCTTCTCATGCCTTTGTCTCAGCTGATGAAACCTCTGGCAACCTTCTCTTCATTCTTGAAGACTTGGACTGTATCCATCCAGATGATCTGCAGTATATGGAGATAGTTTAGCAAATGGCTCTTCTCACTCACAGGGCCAAGAAGTTCTACAAGAGGACTGGGAGAAGATTTTCGAGCAATACATCCAGTGGAAAGTTTGGGCTGGACAAAAGCAAGGTAAAGTGCTACAACTGTAACCAGATGGGGCACTTTGCAAGAGAGTGTAAGGAACCAAGAACAAATAGTGGCCAGACACAAACCAGACCAAACTACACTGAGAAAGTTCACCAGAATGAGAACCCAAAGCAACAGGCTGCAGTTGCTGTTGAAGAGGGAGGCTTTGACTGGAGCTTTCAGATAGAAGATGCATCTCCAAACCAAGCTCTCATGGCAGATCATGATGAAGCCAAGGTATTGGAAAATCTTTGCTCTTCTGAATGTATTGTTAAAGTTAACAGATGCAGGTCATATAACTTAGAGCTAAGATCTGACCTTGAGTCCTTAAACATCTTGAAAGCTGATTTTAAAAGAGCTGAAAATAACTATAAACTTAAAACAGAAGATTTAGAGAAAACCATTTCAACTCTTAAACATGAGCTAACAAATTACAGGACTCAGATCAAAGATCTCATAGCTAAGTTAACTGAATGCCATGCTGAGCTTGTGATCAGCAAAGCTAAGGCATAAAATTGTGTTCTTGAAGAAGATACTTCAAGAACATAATATCCTCATCCTTGCATGCAAAAATGTGTTATTAGAACAAGCAGGGACTGGGTTTTAGTGAGATAGCTCCTCCACACACCATCTCGTCTGTAAGATCTCCTAGGTGTGGAACTTGTGAACATGAGCTTCCCTTCATAGATTCTTTGACTGAAGAGGATAAAGAGGAGATAGTGAAGAATGACTTTGGTTTGAGTGAAGAAAAGCATTCTGAGAAGGGTCACCATTCCTCTGAGGAGTGTAAAACTGTTGGGATAACTAAGTCAAGAAGAAAGAACTTGATCAGGAAAGCCAAAAGAAAATAAAGGAAGGCTTAAGAGATCAAGGCTACTTTTGACTCTAAGCAGAAACAAGTTTTCATCTCTGCGGGGTTTGAAGTAGTTAAGACTGATGACATGAAATCTGGTTCATGTGCAACTCATCTCAGCAACAAGAAGAAGACTGATCTGTTGTGTGTTACTGCTGCATAACCTGGACCATCCAACTCCAAGAACAGTTCTCAACCCAAAAGAACTGTCTCCGCTCCTGCAAAGGTGAAGATGGAGATGGGATGTGACCAAAGTCAGTGCTCTTCCATGAAGAAGACTCTTGGAAAGAAGAATCTGAAGTGTGTTATGTGTGAGAGTACTTCTCATTTGGCTAAGGACTGTCCATACAATCCTAAGGGTACTCTTCACATGATAAACAAAGAGACTTCCAAGAATTCCAAGATGAAGAAGAAGGCAAGTGGAAAACTGCCTTCGGTTGAAGATTTGGTCTCGAAAGAAAGGAATGCTTCCAAAGTACTGAAGCTTGCGGCAGTAAAAGCAAGATCTTCCGAAGGATCAGTCATCAAAACTTTTAAAGTCTCAAAGGCTTCTGAAATATTGAAGGTCAAGTCTAAACTTCCAAAGTGTAGGATTCGATCTGCCCAAGATACATATTTAATTGATGTGGCTAGTGTGATATGATCCAAGTCGGGTCATACCCAATAACAAGCTAGACAAACACCTGCAATATTTATTTATTGATTTGATCAGTTAAATAAATAACGACACCAAAGCATTTAGAAAATTGGTTTTCTAAATGAATGCACTTAAGAAATTAATAAATAACATGGGTTTATTTATTTTGAGAGATTACTTTATAATTGTTATTTAATGGTTAATTAACACTTATAAAATAAAACGACAACATGACATGTAAGATGTTACAAGTTAATTAAATTAGGTTTTAATTAATGTCATGTTAGAGTTAGTTGAGTGTACAAAATAAAATGTAAATGTTACAAGTTTTATTTTGGGGCTTTAGTTAAATAAATGGATGGTAGAAGAAAAAATATATATATATACACACACATGCAAGCTCACGGTCCATGTGGGGTGAAAAAGCACATCCAATTGTTTAAATAAGATGCCTTATGCACTAACACAAGACCACATGCATTCACACATGCAACCAACACACTCTCTAAAAAGCATTTGCAAAGGAATCTCTCTTGTTTCTCTTCTTCTTGTTCACGGCAACAGCATGCAAAAGTAAGCTGAAATTTTCAGCTTTCAAATGGTTTGAAGCTGAAAATTGGTGTTGTTAATCCTAGCATCAAGAGGGGTTTTGTTGGTAGCTTGGGGTATAGCTCTCTTGAGGTCTTCTTGCTTGAAGATTCAGCCACGATTTCATCTTCTTTCAACTCAAGAAATTCGATTTTGAGCAGCTACAAAGGTTGTATATTTCAAACATCTTATGTTCATTTCATTGTATGTATTTCGTATAATGATCCATGGTTTGGAGTTTGCTTATTAAATGGGTTTAATAATCATCATATTAACATGTTTTAAAACCAATAATCTGCTGCGTTTTTCATATAAACAAGATTATATGAACTTTGATAAACATGTTAAATCCCTACAATGGCATCAAGAGCCACTTATACGAAAGCATACATGTACAAGATATACTAGCTCACGGTTTTATGGTGTGTAACACCATATGGCCGAGAGTTAGCGGGCTGAAATGGTCACCCCTTTTGAATTTTTAAGATGTTACTTTATACATTTAAGGATCTTTAAAATTTTAGATCATAAGATAGTTGTTTGTTTGGACAAAACCCATTTATTCTTGGTTTATGCTGGCCAAGAACATGGGTTAAAAAGGGGCTGCCCAAAATCGATGGATATGTGAATATTTGGATATGCTGTTTTGGTTATGCATAACAAAGCCTAGACCATGTGGATTGATTGATTGGTTGTCATGATATATTCATTTGGCTATGTAATAATTTAATTTTATGTTTCAAGTCTTGGTTTGTAATTTATTTATTCATTGGGTTTGTAATAAATAGATTAGGAGTTTTTCCTTTACTAGAAAAAATGTATTAGGATACATATTTTGTAAGGATGCTCAAGATCAAGATTTGAAGAAAAGATGGACAAAGAGGATGCTTGAAGATGTGGATTCAAGTGGGAGTCCTTTTATCATCCTTGTGTCATGTTCTTAACCCTTAGGACAAGACCTTTTGACACACTTGTTTTGGCTAAACAAGTGTGCTCAATTTAGTACGCTTTGTTATGCATATGTGAATGGTTTGTTTATGCTTGGTTGAACGCTTAAGTTGATGTTTGTTTTGAATATTTGTATATGATTAAGAAACCGTCAATTAAAACAAACTATAACAAGAAATTGGTTCTCAAATCATTAAGCATAAATAGAATGGTTTTATAAAAGGGTTAATGGTTTGCAAAATAAAATGGGTTTTATATAAAAGAACCAATCGGGCACCATATGGTTGAATGCATACAATCATATGGTACATAGAGTTTTCAAAACTAGAATTAATGAAAACCAAAAATCCCTTTTGAAACAAGTTTAACACCATCCTTTTACATGGCACTCGAATCACTTGAGAACTATTTGTTGGATAAAGGTCACCTAACCACTTTTAGGGAACTTGTGTTTTGAGGTGGGCTTAACATATTTGTGGGATAAAGGTCACCTAACCACTTATATGAGTAAACTCACACGTGTGTGTAAGTAGGATGACTTGAATTGGAAACCATGTGCATAAGGTCACCGAAGCATGGCGTACAATGGTGTTGATGGGATTAAACATGCCAACCAAACATAAGATGTTTAACCGATCCCATAAAGGCTAGAAGTTGCAAAAGGTTGCAATTGTCAAATGTTGACTACCTTGTTAATTTAAATAATAGGATAAAGGTCACCTAACCATCATTTGAATGTAACATTGGATTCTAGATTTTAATTATTAATTGTCTATGAGACATAAAAGGGTATTAATAATTAAAATGAAATTTTAAGAAATACTAATAAGAACATTGTAAATTTTGTAGAATGGCCGCAAACAATAATGCTACCACCCCGACCGTCCATACCCTATCACTAAGAACAGAAAGGGATCGTCAGAACAACAACAACCTTATGGACTCAATTTCGAAAATTGAGAATCGTTCTCAAAATGAGTAAAGGCCTATGTCCTTGACGATCCGATGTCTTACCAACCAACACTGTTGATGTTAAGGCCTTTTAACGATTGGCTTAAGCACATTAAGGATTCTGTGCAAGTTTCCTACCTAATGTTGGGAATATGATTCCCGAACTCCAAAAGGGTTTGGAACATCATAGGGCATATGACATGATAATCTAGTTGAAGGAAATGTTCATTCAACAAACTTTAGTAAGATTGCTTCGAAATGGTTCAAGCACTTTATGCATGTCATATGGAAGAAACCCAATCGATATCATCTTATATATTCTTAAGATGAAAAAGCCACATTGATAGCCTTAAGATGCTTAACTGTCCTGTCTCGAAGTAGTTGGCCAAGGATTTGATCCTTGATTGCCCAACTAAAGGTTTGAGACATTCATAATAAACTATAATATGAACGGGTGGGACAAGAGCATCGGTGAAATTAACGCAATGCTCAAAGCAACCGAGGCAGGGATGGGTAGAGAGGTTCTACCTATTCTCTCGATCAATGAGGGAGACTATAAGAAATGGCCAATCTCGATCCTAAGGCAATTATTGCCAAAAGAAAGGAATACATCAAAGCAAAGGTTAAAGCGAAACCTCAAAAACCTAAGCTTATGAAGCCTAAAGTAAAGGAGAACGATCCATGCTTTGAGTATGGAGAGATAGGACAATAAAAGGGAATTGTCCCTCCTATCTCAAGGAGTTGAAAAATAAGAGGGATGCTAGGCAACCTCGAACACAATTTTCATGATTCACATTGTATTAAATGTCATTTCTTCAAACACATGTGTATTGGATACCGAATGTGAGACTCATACTTGCAATTGTTGCAAAGGGGTTCAAAAGAAATATGCGTCTCAAGGAGGGAAACTCTATTTTGAGACTTACAAATGGTTTGGAAGTTGTTCTCAAAACCTTTTTTATGCACCTAGTTTGACTAGGAACATAATTAATGTTTCCTATTAAAACAATATGGTCATGATTTAAAGTTTGTATATAATGGTATTAAGTTTTATGGATGATGTATTTCATTTTAAGGATATGCCTTTTAATGATATTCATGAATTAGTTCATGACAATTCGTCCTATAATAACTCATTATACACATTAAGCACCAAGAAACTTAAAATCGGTTTAAGTTATTATTATCTTTGACATTGTCATCTTGGTCACATAAACAAGAATTGGATTCAAACACTTCAAAAGAATGGTCTTTTGGAAACAAATGAAAATGTTTCATTTGATAAGTGTGAACCAAAAAACTTATTAGGAATGATACATTTGGATGTATGTGGTCCTTTTAAGACAATGACAAAGATTGGTGAAAAGATACTTCATTACTGTTACCGACGATTACAGTCACTGTTATTGTGTGCACTTGATGACACATAAGAATGAAGCTTTTGAAATGTTCAAAATCTTCAATAATGAAGTAGAAAATCAACTCTACATAACTATCTAAGTTCTTCATTCTGATAAAGGATAAACTGAACCCTATTTGGATATGGTTCAATTCATTAAGGCTATGAGCTTACCATCTTTATCATCTTGGGTTTTCGCACTACTCTCCACGGCTCGTATTTTGAATATGGCCCAAACCAAGAAAGTGGGTTTGACACCTTTTGAAATATGGCATGGAAAGAGTTCCATCGCTATCATATTTAAAGGTATCGGGTAGTGAAACTTATGTTAAGCTTAACACCCAAAACAAATTTAAAAGTCGATCCACTAAGTGTATATTTGTTGGATATCCCAAAGACTGTATAGGATACTACTTCTTTGATCCAACAGAGCAAAAGGAATTTATTACTCGAAGGGCAGAGTTCGTGGAAGCCAAGTTCCTTATGGAAGGAGTGACGCATAGAACAATGGAATTTGATGAAGATCAAGATCCACAAGCCGATACACGTTTGGTTGACACTTGCTGTCAACAAGAGGTTGTTGATGATGATCAAGAGGTTGATCAATACACACAAAACGTTCACAGATCTGGTAGAGTTAGCATTCCACCTGAAATATATGGATTTTTCATGGATGGATGCTATGAGGTTGACTCCGATGAGCCAACTACATACCATGATGTTGTAGGATTCTATGCCCAAGACACTTAGAATATTGATGTGGTTAGTACGTTATGATCCAAGTCGGGTTATACCCAATAACAAGCTAAGCAAACACCAATTAATATTTAATTGATGATATGATCATGCAATTAAATATTTACACCAAATTTAGAAGATGGGTTTTCTAAATAAGTTGCATATGAGATGGAACAATTTATTAGGATATTTTGTTCAATAATATTATTTGAAGTGTTATTTAAATTAGTTGTATAACACCAAATAATAATGAGAGTATACTACTTATACAATTAATTGGTTAATTGTATAAACTAGTTAAAATACTAGACAATACATATGTGTGTGTTTATTATTTATAAAAGAATCATCCCTTTTTTTTAAAGATAAAACCGTCCCCTTTAGGCTAAGGGGAGACATATGCATGTGGTCACTAGTCTCTTCTCTTGAGTGGAGGCAACACTTGCATGCTTTTGGGGTTTTCCACTAAATGATTCTCTTGATAGACACACACATGCAAGTTCCACTTACAAAAGGAATTCAGCTCTCATTCTCAAGAGAATACACATGCAAACAAGAACTATAATCAGCTCTATCTCTCTCTCATCTTACGGTTTTGAGCAGCATCAATAGAGGTTTTTTGTACTGATTTTGAGCTGATTACATGTTGTTCTTGGTGTGAGGTTCTTGCACTCCATGATTATGATTCTCATATACATGCAACACAACAACAAAAGCTCTCTTCTCTCTCAAAAAAGGCCACGGATTCAGCAGCTAAGTTTGAGGGTTTTCAGCAGAAAATTAGAGGGTTTTCAAGTTGTTTTTGGTGATATCTACCTAACAAGAGAAGGTGTTTGCAAGGAGCTTGGGGTATACTAGCTTGAGGACTTCTATCCTTGAGGTCTTGGCTGCATTTTGGGCATCTCCATCTTCATCAAACATCTCTTTTGGTCTACTTTATTACTGCTGTAGTAAGGTATATCACAGCTCTATGTAGCTGTGATTTTATGTAGTTTTACATATGTTCATAGCTTGCTAATTCACATAAATGATCCTTTGATTTATGGGTTTGTTTTATACACTTGAATGGTCACTTGAAGAACATAATTTTCAGGTTATAAACATGGTTATAATGCTATACTTCCGCTGCGTTTTCAGAAAGTTTAAATGGTTAAACTATGATTTTATGTTCTAACAAACCCAACAATGGTATCAGAGCCGGTTATGTGAATAGCTTGCTTGTTCTTGTCCTTTAAAAATTAGTTTTAAAGGATGATTATAAACTTAGTATAGGCTGATTTTGGGCTGCTATGGTTTGTTTGAATGATTCCCCAAACTTTCAAGGTCATATCACACATGCTAGTGATTAGACCTTGAAAGATATATATTATGAAATGTTGATTGTTTGGACAATGTTTAAAACCCAAAATTTCAGTTTATGTTGGCTGAAATTTGGTGGTTTTTAGTGGGGTTTCATTATATGTTTGGATGATATGATCATTGGATGTTAGTGTGCATAACCTAGCCATTGGCCTTGTGTTGTTTGGATGCTTGCAATGTTTGTTTTGGTTGTTTTCAATTGGGTTGTAATATTATTCTTTTGTGCTTTGTTTAAAATGTAATTTGTATATTTATTCATTGGGATGTAATAATAGATTAGGAGTGTTTTTCTTTTACTAGAAAATATGTATTAGGATATATATTTTGTAAAAGAAGATGCTCGGGAAGGAAGCACAAGAAGAAGACACAAAAGAAGGACTTAAAGCATATGGATGCAAGTTCAAGTAGGAGTAAATGAATACCTCTATTTTGTGTTATATTCAACCCTTACGAAAGACCAAATGACCACACTTATGATGGCAAACAAGTGTGGTCACAATAATAGCTATGGTTATGCATATTGTGGTTGTTTATATTATGCTTGTTTGATTGTGATTTGATGAATGATTGTATGATATTTGGATATGATAAACAATCTTAATAAAAATGACCTTAACAAGCTAATATAAAATGGTTCTTAATCATTAAGCGTTAATAAATGGTTATTAAAAGGATTAAGGGTTTTATAATAAAATTAGTTTTATTAAACGAACCATAGGGTATCTTGTATTTGAAAGCATGCAAATACAAGTACATAGAGTTTTCAAAACTAGAATTAATGAAAACCAAAAATCCCTTTTGAAACAAGTTTAAACATCATCCTTTTACACGACACTCGAATCACTTGAGAACTATTTATGGGATAAAGGTCACCTAACCACTTATAAGGAACTTGTGTGTTTGAGGTGAGTCTAACATACTTGTGGGATAAAGGTCACCTAACCGCTTGTATGTGAAAACTCACACGTGTGTGTAAGTAGGACGACTTGAATTGGAAACCATGTGCATAGGGTCACCGAAGCATGGCGTACAATGGTGTTGATGGGATTAAACATGCCAACCAAAAATAAGATGTTTAACCGATCCCATAAAGGCTAGAAGTTTCAAAAGGTTGCAATTGTCAAATATTGACTACCTTGTTAAATTAAATAATGGGATAAAGGTCACCTAACCATTATTTGAATGTAACGTTGGATTCTAGATTTTAATTATTAATTGTCTATGAGTCATAAAAGGGTATTAATAATTAAAATAAAATTTTAAGAAATACTAATAAGAACTTTGTAAATTTTGTAGAATGACCGCAAACAATAATGCTACCACCCCGACCGTCCATACCCTATCACTGAGAATCGTTATCAAAATGAGTAAAGGCCTATGTCCTTGATGATCCCATGTCTCACCAACCAACGCTGTTGATGTTAAGGCCTTTTGACGATTGGCTTAAGCACATTAAGGATTCTGTGCAAGTTTTCTACCTCATGTTGGGAATATGATTCCCGAACTCCAAAGGGTTTCGAATATCATACGACATATGACATGATAATCTAATTGAAGGAAATGTTCCTTCAACAAACACTAGTAAGATTGCTTCGAAATGGTTCAAGCTCTTTATGCATGTCACATAAAAAAAAACCAATCGATATCATCTTATATATTCTTTAGATGAAAAGCCACATTGATAGCCTCAAGATGCTTAAATGTCCTATCTCAAAGTAGTTGGCCAAGGATTTTGATCCTTGATTGCTTAACTAAAGGTTTGAGACATTCATAATAAACTGTAATATGAACGGATGGGACAAGAGTATCGGTGAAATTCACGCAATGCTCAAAAGCAACCGAGGCAGGGATGGGTAGAGAGGTTCTACCTATTCTCTCGATCAATGAGGGAGACTATAAGAAATGGCCAATCTCGATCCTAAGGCAATTATTGCCAAAAGAAAGGAATACATCAAAGCAAAGGTTAAAACGAAACCTCAAAGACCTAAGCTTATGAGCCTAAAGTAAACGAGAACGATCCATGCTTTGAGCATGGAGAGATAGGACAATAAAAGGGAATTGTCCCTCCTATCTCAAGGAGTTGAAAAATAAAGAGGGATGCTAGGCAAACCTCGAATACAATTTTCATGATTCATATTGTATTAAATGTCATTTCTTCAAACACATGGGTATTGGATACCGAATGTGAGACTCATACTTGTAATTGTTGCAAAGGGGTTCAAAAGAAATGTGCACTTCAAAGAGGGAAACTCTATTTTGAGACTTACAAATGGTTTGGAAGTTGTTCTCAAAACCTTTTGTATGCACCTAGTTTGACTAGGAACATAATTAATGTTTCCTATTAAAACAATATGGTCATGATTTAAAGTTTGTATATAATGGTATTAAGTTTTATGGATGATGTATTTCATTTTAAGGATATGCCTTTTAATGATATTCATAAATTGGTTCATGATAATTCGTCCTATAATAACTCATTATACACATTAAGCACCAAGAAACTTAAAATCGGTTTAAGTTATTATTATCTTTGACATTGTCATCTTGGTCACATAAACAAGAATTGGATTCAAACACTTCAAAAGAATGGTCTTTTGGAAACAAATGAAAATGTTCATTTGATAAGTGTGAACCAAAGACTTATTAGGAATGATACATTTGGATGTATGTGGTCCTTTTAAGACAATGACAAAGATTGGTGAAAAGATACTTCATTACTGTTACCGACGATTACAGTCACTGTTATTGTGTGCATGTTGGACCTCAATATTGAGACTGAAGCTTACCAAATTGAAGATCAAGTTCAGTTGACTTATCGGTGCTGATCACGATGAAAGACGTTGATAATAGTAGACTAAGGGGAATATTGTTGGGTCTGAAGGGGAATATTGTTGGGTCTGAAGGATAGTCTAATATTATCAACACAGTTAAAGTCAACAAAGTCAACGTCAACGGTCAAAGTCAACGGAAAAGTCACATGACGCTTTCGGGACGAAGATTAGAGACAAGACGTTGAAGATATATTTGTCTAGGATGTTTATTGTTGATAAATATATTTGTGTCGGCAAAATATATTTAATCTTGTTTTAGACATTTTGGGTTTTAATTGTAATTTCTAATTGTCATAGTTTAGGGTCCTAAGTGTCATTAGTAAATTGTCATTTACTATAAATAGTAAAGTATGATAATTAGGGTTTCAAGCTTGTATGAGCTAGTGATTGGGGTTTCCATTTGTACAAATTATATGCAATCAATATTAGATCAAATTAGGGTTAAAAAAAGGGGGAATATTGTTGGGTCTGAAGGATAGTCTAATATTATCAACACAGTCAAAGTCAACAAAGTCAACGTCAACGGTCAAAGTCAACGCAAAAGTCAAACCCGACACGTTCGAGACGTGGAACAGAGACAAGACGTTGAAGATTTAAATGACTAGGAGTTTTATTGTAATAAATATATTTTGTGTGAACAAAATATATTTTTTCTTGTTTTTAGTCATTTTTATGCTTAATATGTAATTTTGTTTTTATTAGCCTAAGTCTAGGGGCTTAAGTTCAATTAGTGAATATTAGTCTAGACTATAAATAGGTTAATTGTCATTAGGGTTGAGGGAATGGTTGAATGTCCAAGAGATTGAGGGATTATTTGTAAACACACATTTTGCAATCCAATTGAAGATCAAAGGGGTTTTGATTGTGATTATCATATTTTGATCTAGTTCTTCATGATTTGATTCAAGTGTGCTTATTCCTGGACCAACAATATGGTATCAGAGCCATTTTGAATCAAATGCATTGAAGATTTGAAGAATTTGTTGCTGAATTTTAAAGGTGTTCATCAGAATTTTAGAGAGAGAAAGTGGGGGTTTAGAGAGAGAAACTAGATCTGAAATTCAAATTTCATCAAAATCATCAGATCTACAAAGTATTACAAGGAATTTGAAGATTTACAAGTTAGAAATCAGATGAGCTCCTAAATCTATACAAGATTCAACAAATAATTTTCAGATCTGGAGATTTTCTCTCACACACACTAGTGTGTGTGTTCTTGGTGTTCTTGAGGGCTTTAAATCTTCAAGGGGCGAAACTAGCATCATTCTGAACGAAAGTTCAAACTGTTCCGGCGAAATTACAGTTTTGTCCGGCGAAACTCCGGCGAAATTCCGGCGAAACTGTAATTCCGGCGAAATTAATTCCGGCGAAACTGCAACTTTGGCGAAAATAAATCCGACGAAACTTTCACCTGCGAAATTACACAGCCAAACCCAAATCAGAACCACAAACCACCACCAAACCCAATCACAACCATAACTCAAATTACCCAAACCACAAACCTGCACGTCGGAGCTTCACCCCGGCACCACATCCACCACAGCAATCCCACTCCGTCGACCACCCGCACCCGAAGACACCACCACTCGCAGCCACTCAACCATTTGCAACTGCGACCCCCCACATCACCACTGCCAGCACCCGACGACACCCATCAGCATCACAACCACCCACCACCATCGTATTCCACCGCCCCACCAACTCCTCCGCCGCATCTCCGCCACCTCCGCTACCGTCTGGTACACTCCACCATCCCAGCCCCCAATCACCACCACCACATAGACCCCTCATCACCACCATCTCTTTATCCATCACCAACAAATCAACCCCATTAGAACCCTAAATTCGCAAACTCATCCCATCTCTCAAACCCTCTCCCATAATCGACCTAATCAACACAAACCCACACTTCCTCACCACAAACCCTGACCACGTCGGTCACATACCCACCACCACTCTAACCATCTTCGACCGAAACCCCATAACCACCACCGCTGCGACCATAGCCAACCACAACCCACTTGTAGCCGCTCATATCCACCACCAATCCTTACCCACGTCGGCCACCTACCCCTCGAGAACACCTCCCGACCCCTATCGAACCAAAAAAGAAAAGAAAGGTAGAAGAAAGTTGGGGTTTTTTGGTTGAAGAAGTCACCGGAGAAGCTCTGGCTGCTGCACCCCATGGATCTGCTGCACCCCGTGGATCTGCTGCACCGGAGAAAGTTGGGGTTTTTGGGAAGCTGGTGGCGTCGGTGAGGTTGTTGGAGTCGGTGTTCATGGTGTAGGTGGTGGTTGCTGTGTGGGAATTGAAGGTGTAAGAAGAAGAATAATAATACTGTTGTTGTTTGGGAAAGAAGGTGTGGTTTGAAAGAAGAAGATCACAAAGAAGAGACCAAGAGGATTAAAGGTGATGGGAGGCATGGAGTCTGATTCGGAATAATAACAATGAAGGTTTATAAAATAGGATATTCTAAGTGGTGATTTGAGGATATGGAGATTGATGATAGTGGGTATTTGTTTGGATCAGAGTGAAGATTTGAGAGGTGGTTGAGGTCTAAAGCAGTAGTTGGTGAAAAGTCAGAGGAGGTTTAGGTGAAAATTCAAAATAGTATGACCTATGGAGCTAGTTGACTGCATACACAACATTATTATATTGTTCTTTCATTCTAACTGTCAATTTAAATGTAATTATTAAGATCAAAAATATGGATTGACCCCAATTGCTAAGATTTTATAGAGTGACATCTTTTTTTTTTAAAAAAAATTATATTTCCCGGGGGAGAATTATTTTACAATTTTTGGGAAAAATATTTTTGAGGCGTTTAATTGTTCAAAATTATTAACAGATTAAAAAAATGGCTTTTGCAGAACTGTATAAATCTATCGAATCTGATGATCTCACAATTGCACAATGTCGGTTTGATAATTTTGCAGCTTTAAAGAATGAAAAGATGTCTGATTTTGTTGATCGTTTTCTGTTGGTGGCAAGTAATCTGAAGAATTTTGATGCTCAATTGGGAAATCATGAACAAGTTCGGAGATTCCTTGATTCCCTCCCACCAGAATGGAGTTCACACGGCAAGTCGATTAACAAGATAGAAATTTTCAGGATTACAAACTGATGGAGGTGGTCAACAAACTAAAAGAAATGGAGTTGGATATCAAACGTCGTGAGTACTATGAAACAACATATCTAACTCCAACGATCACTTCAAACTTCAAAGAGAAACCAAAAGAGAGATCAGTTTCTAGCATTAATTCTGACGGTTTACTGAAACCTAGAATTGAAGAGGTTCAAGAGGAGCTTAAGCAGACATCAATAGGTAAAGGTGGAGCTGAGTTGAATGATGGAGTTTTTGTTGCTGAGAAGGAAGAGGAATGGAAGCGAAATATCAGAGTTTGCAACTGCGAGAAGGCTCTTGCTGTTGAAAGAGTCATCCTGGATCTTCCATACGAGACAGTTCAGGATATGTGTTCTTCTGCTTGTAAAATCTGTTTATTTGGTGTGTATAAAGCTAATAGGTTACTTTTAGATAACCAAAAGGAATTAACCACCATAAACGCGGAACTTAAAAAGAATGAAGCCAAGTATTTTATAAAATTAAATGAAGCTTTAAAAGAAAATGATCATTTAAAACGAACTCTTCTTGAAAGAAACGTTGAAATCAATCTTTTAAACGAAAGAGTCACTTTGGCTGAATTTGAAACAAGCAAGCTTAAAACAAAGCTTGATAGATGGACCATATCTGGAATGAAACAGGAAGAGCTATTGTGTAAACAGAGGGGAGCTAGGATTAAAACGGGAGTGGGTTGTGGTGAAAATCCATATGTTTATCCTCCTCCTAGCACCCATTGTTACTCTCCTATGCCTCAACCTCATCCATCTAATGATTTGATTGAAGCTACAGAAACTAATAGTTTAAATGCAGGTTTAAGCAATGTTAATCTTAAAGAGGTTAGAGATGTGCAGGATTCTCCTGTAGGTTTAGGATCTCTCAGGCAACGGTCTGATAAGAAGATTAATGACAATTCTACCTCTGATGCTCCAAAATCAATATCAGTTGCTTCTCCAACCTTCTTTAACAAATTCAAAACAGGTAACATTCCTTCGTTTGTTCCTGTCAGGTTTGTCAAAGAAGGAACAGTTGTTGAATCGTCAGGCAATCAAAATCCTATAACCGAAGCCGACATAATAGGAGGTGTCAATCAAGATCCATTGGAAGCTGATTTATGTATACGAGATTGGATAAGCTCAGATGATGAATCAAACACAGAGGAGCGTGTTGGTTCATCACAGATCAATATATCTCCTGATATTGTCAAGTCTCAAAAGCTTACAAAAATTGAATTAAGACCAATACGGATCTCGTCTCCAATTGCAAAGCATCCCACTCAATCAGTGAAGATCTCATTTCCTGTTCAGCATAGCAAATGCCAAAACAAGCAAGAATCTGCTACAAGCTCAAAGCAATCCTCATCCCCATCTGCATCACTCGATTCAGTCAAGCATCAAAAGCCATTCAAGGCTTGTTTTGAGTGTAGAAAAGAAGGTCATGTGGTGAAGAAATGTCCTTAAAGGCTTGCTACGAATGGTAAAGGCAAAACAATTTGCTTCTCCAAATGTAAGTCTAAAAAGAATGTTCCAGACGGTAAAGGCAACACGGGTTGCTTCTCTGGATCAAGAGGTACACAACACACATCTTTGAATTATTGGATGAAAACCCTCCATCCAAACCTTTTCATTTGAAGGCGGTTTCACATGATTCAAAGATGAAAATGACCAAAGGTTCAAAACCAAATTCTTTTCCTTCTAGCCTTAAAAATAAAATGATTTCCAAATTTAATTCATTCAAATCCAAATTAATTGAACCGAAACGAATTTGGCAAATTAAAAGGAAGGATACAGAAATCCCTGATCTTTCCATAAATTGTGTGCAGAAGCAGGTTACTTATATTGATGAAAAAGGAACTCCTAGGACTACAATGGCCTGGGTTTCCCTTTAAAACTAATCTGTTTATGAGTGCAGGAACAATTCAGGAGGACTGTTAGTAATCCGGTTTACTGACAAGGATTGTTCCTAATTCAAATTTGAGGCGGAACAAATAGGTTAAAGTCATGGTATTATATCCACAATCTGGATTTTTATCTGCATTCTCACAGTTCTCACTTCACAGTCACTGCATATTTCTTAAAAATTCATTTCTTATCTTCATATCAGTGTAGTTTGGAAGAGCTTCTTTGGTAAATTTCTATTTTGTTCAGTCTTAAAAAAATATAAAATAAAAAATATTAACAAAAATTTAAAAAAAAAATAGGTTTGCTAAAATAAAATTTAGGGGGAGAGTATATCAAAATTAAATAATATGAATAGAAATGAAAAGAGAACTGGCAACTTGATTCGAGATAACTGAGAAATGACTGTATATCATCTTGAAATACTTGTTCTTGCATGACTTGCATTTTAAAATGAGAAATGATAGTAACTGATGATGTTATCTGATTCGCATCTTAATTTAATTGCAAATAATAGAAAAACAAATAGATTCTTTAATGATATGCTTGGTAGGCTCAGCCTGAAGAATAAAGTAGACAGCAGCATGATGATTTAAATTAAATATATGCTTAAGGATGTTTGGATTTACGCAATCATTTTGGCCTGCACAAAAACTGAGTCCCGACAAAATTGGATTGAGAATTGATGTTTCACCCACCATGATGCAAATCATATAAGCTATATCTCTATCTCTTTGCCATGTTTGGTGTATTTATGTATCTTGTGTTTGTACTAATCTCCTCTGCTATACGGAAGTACTGACCTGGAGTGATGATCTCCTTTGCTGTACGATAGTACTGACCTGGAGCTCTCTTCGGCACATGATTAAATGGTCATCTCCTTTGTTATACGTGAGTATAGACCTGGAGCTCTCACCATTTTGATCTAAGTTGTGTCAAATCATCTAACGATGAATTCATCACAGAATAAAAATATTCTGTTGATAATCACTTGCGCACTAATGCACAAGCCTTGTTCCATAAAGATCGTAATAAAATTCAAGAAATCCTGTGATGAATTCATCTCCTTTGTTATACTTGACATATTTTGTGATGAAAAGGGTATTACAAGACAATATAGTGCTCCCAGGGACCCTCAGCAAAATGGAGTTGCTGAGAGGAGAAACAGGACACTAATTGAAGCTGCAAGAACTATGTTGTCTGACTCTAAACTGCCCATCACCTTCTGGGCAGAGGCAGTCAACACTGCCTGCTATGTGTAAAACAGAGTTTTAGTAGTTAATACACATGGTAAGACTCCTTATGAACTTTGGCACAAGAGGAAACCTTTCATTGGTTTTCTCAGGTCTTTTGGATGTCCTTGCACCATCTTGAATACCAAAGATCATATAGCCAAGTTTGCTGAGAAATCAGATGATGGACACTTCATTGGATACTCTTCTCAAGCTAAAGCTATAGAGTATACAATCTCAGAACTAGAGTAGTTGAGGAGTCAGCCAATGTGACTTTCAATGAACATACACCCAGTGTGAAAGGTTCTGGTCCGGATTGGCTGTTTGATCTTGATTTAGTTACCAATTGTTTTAACAAATCTTGTGAGCATGTTTCAGGAACCACAGATATATTACCTACAGGTGATCCTAATCCAAGAATTGAGTTGAGAAGATCTTCAAGCAACATATTGTTGGGTTTACTAGAACACAAAATCTATGTTTAACCTTTTAAACATTCTGAAAAAACGCAGCGGATGCATGGCTTTAAAACCAATTTTAAAGCTGAAAATCTTATGTTCTATATGTTGTTTAAGATGAAAACAAAACCCAAATCAATAGGATCATATATATGTGAATAGATTAGTTATCAAGAAGCATAACAAAACAACCAAATCAACACAATGAACTACCTCATTCATGCTGTCAAAACCATGATGTATGCTGTTAAAACCGTGCATGTACCATGAAGATGAGGCTGCTTTTGGATGGGCAAAACTTCAACAATAGATGTCACATTTCATGTCATCTATTAACTCTTTGTATGCTATCAAATGTGGCTAAAAGCCAACATCCAAGCTGCTGAAAACGTGGCTTCCAAAGCTGCTGAAAAACCGTGGATGATACATCATCCATTAAGGGCCTCAAGCCTTTAGAAGCTGCCCAAAAAGAAACACATGCAAAGCTTTAGAAGCTGTCAAAATGTGGATGAAACATCATCCAAAGAGGCTGAAAAAACGTGGACTTATCTGAAGAGGGGGCTGCTATTAAATGACCAAAACACCAAGAGAAGGTGTTCTCAAGTGTTCATACCCACAAGCTCCTTTAGCAACACCCTTTGCTAGGCTTTTGTACACCAAATCGACCAAGAAAGGTTGCTGGAACCATTCCAGCCGTGAATCTTTGTAAAGAGAGAGAGAGCCCCTTTTGAGCACCAAACCGAGCAAGAAGGCTGCTGCTGGAAGCCTCCAACCGTGAGCTTTTCTTCAAAGAAAGGGAGAGCAGCCGTGAGCTTTTCTTCAAAGAAAAGAGAGCTTCATCTTCATCTTTGGTCATTTGCATGTGTGTGTGTTAGAGAGAGGGAGTCAAAGAGATTCTCCTTCTTGTAAAATGAAGTGTGTGTTTCCAACAAAACAAAAGGCTTTTAATCCCCTAAAGGGGCTGCCGTTTGTTTCTTCCAAGGGGTTTTTCCCCCCTTTAAAATTTAAACACACATTTCATTTATAATTGTAAGAGTTATAAAATTAACCTATTAATTTATATAACCCTTACATTTTCTCTTATCATTTGATGTCATTTGATTAAAACAAATAACATTACAAAGAATACTCATGGACAAAATATCCCAATAAGTTGTTCCATCTCACATGCAATTTTATTTAGAAAACCCATTTTCTAAATTGGTGTAAATATTTAATTGCATGATCATATCATCAATTAAATATTGATTGGTGTTTGCTAAGCTTGTTATTGGGTATGACCCGACTTGGATCATAACGTACTAACCACATCAATGTTCTATGTGTCTTGGGCATACAGAATCCAACAATCTCCCACTTGCACAAGATACATAGAAGATTGATGCAAGCAGTAAATACCGCCTAACAACGATTTACTACCCTTAATACGCATGACTTAGAAGCCATTCAATAACATCATCCCCTTCAAGCATCCAACTTGAAATGATTTAGGTGAATCAATCATCTATCCTTTTGTTACAGATGTCATGTTAAATCCAAGGACACAGAATGATCATTCCTTGTTGATTTAACTTAATCAGGCCTTAGACATCATACTCTCAACGAATAAGAGGAACAAATCCCATCTTGACTACATACGTTTCTCACAATCACCTTATGTCATATCTGAACATAGTCTTATGTACTGACAATTATCTCATATCAGTGAAGAACTAGCTCAAGGTATAACACTTGGTGAATATCAAAACCCAATATGCATCTCAGGTCGGAGGATACCAAATGATATTCGCCTTTACTCAAATTTACTTATGATCAATCAATAAGATTCCATGTAGTAAGATTTGAGATGCGGGTCAGTCCAATATTCGTATCCCACGAATATCTATGAACCTTGGCAGCAACCAATTGCTTTATATTCATGCCTTATGAATATCCACCAATCCAAGTTCATAATAGTCTTACATTCATATTTGTTCCCACAAATATGACCGACTACGGACATTTAGAATAATAAAATTATTCATGGATGTAGACATGCTAAAAGGAACATTACTTAAAATATCATAAACACATAGATAAGTTAAGTATTACTATTGTTCCATATTAATAATATTAATACTAAACAGATCAATTCCAATCACTAGAATATCGAAGTCCTGAGGCACAAGTATGACTTTCATGCTTTGCCCTTTCAAGGAGCTTCGTGAGTGGATCCGCAATGTTTTTGATCAAAGTGAACTTTGCGAATACATATCTTTTCCTTTTCAACTTCATCCCTTATGTAGTTGAATTTCCGCTCATTGTACCTAATCTTTTGATGTGCACGGGGTTCCTTGATATGAACAATCGCACCCTCGTCATGACAAAAGATTTCTAAGGGGTCTTGAATGGTAGAGACCATCCTTAGATTAGTGATAAACCTTTTTATCCATGTAGCTTCCCAAGCTGCTAATGAGGCGGCTATGTATTCGTATTCTGTAGTGGACAATGCTACACTATTCATAATAGAGACATATCCCGATTGTGATCGAGGATCATCTCGATCAGTTTCGAAACTAGCATCCGTGTAACCCTTTACAACTAGTTCCCCTTCATTAAATCCGTATATTAGAAACATATCCTTAGTCCTCCTAAGGTATTCCAATATACATTCAACAACCATTCAATGGATGTTACTAGGATTCTGCTGATATCTATTTGTCATGCTTAACGCGCATGACTCGTCCAGTCCAGTGCATATCATCGCATATATGATGGATCCTATAGTAGACGCCTATGGGATGTCCTTCATACGATGTTGCTCATCCTTTAAGCTTGGACATTGAGATGCACTTAATATTGTCCCTCTTTGAATAGGTACTATACCTTTCTTAGAGTTTACCATCTTGAACCTTTTCAAGATTTTATCAATGTATGCACTTTGGTTTAACCCTATCAACCGCCTCGATCTATCCCTATAGATCTTTATTTCTAAAATAGAGACGGCTTCACGGAGATCCCTTTTGGAAAGACAATTTCCAAGTGTAGTATGTCATCAACATACAATACTAAGAACGTAATTGTACTCCCACTAGCCCCTTGATACACACAATCCTTGTTAGCGTTCTTGATGAAACCCAATTTCTTGATCTTTCATCAAAACGTTGATTCCAATTTCTCGATGCTGGTCTCAATCCATAGATTGATATTTTTAACTTGCATACTTTATCAGGATGACTTTAGCATTGCCATTGGCGAGAAGGTTTCATCATAATCAACCCTTTTGACTTAGAGTGTAACCTTTTGCTACAAGTCTTGCCTTGTAAGTATCCAAGTTCTCATGCATGTCAGTTTCCATCTTGAAAACCCACTTGCATCCAACCGGTTTGGAGTTAAGTGAAGAGTCAACCAATTCCCAAACTTGGTTGTCATACATGAATTGCATCTTTACGTTCATGGCTCCTAGCCACATGTCACAATCCGAATTGGACATTGAATCATGGTATGTAGTTGGCTCTTCGGAGTCAACAACGTAGCATCCATCTATGAAAAATCCACATCTTTCATATGGAATGCTAACTTTACCAGATCTGTGAACGTTTTGTGTGTATTAATCAACCTCTTGATCATAATCAACAACCTTTTGTTGATTGCTAGTGTCAACCAAACGTGTATCGGCTTGTGGATCTTGATCCTCATCAAATTCCACTGTTCTATGCGTCATTCCTTCCATAAGGAACTTGGCTTCCAAGAACTCTGCCTTTTGAGCAATGAATACCTTTTGCTCTGTTGGATCAAAGAAGTGGTATCCTATACAATCCTTTTATATATCCAACAAATATACACTTAGTGAATCGACTTGCAGTTGGTTTGGGTGTTAAGCTTAACATAAGCTTCATAACCCATAATTTTAAATATGATAGCGATGGAACTATTCCATTTCATATTTCAAAAGGCGTCGAATCCACTTTCTTGGTTTGGACCATATTCAAAATATGAGTCGCGGAGAGTAGTGCGAAACCCCAAAATTATAGAGGTAGTGATCTTATAGCCATCATAGGTCGAACTATATCCAATAGGGTTCGATCTCCTTTCAGACACACCATTATGTTATGGTGTTCTGTGAGGAGTAAATTGTGAGACAATCTTACAACTTCCTAGATGATCCCTAAAAGTCTCACTTAGGTATTCACCTTCTCTATTTAAACGGAGAACTTTGGTAGTTCTATCGAGTTGATTTTCTACTTCATTCTTGAAGTTTTGAGCATTTCAAATTATTCATGTTTATGTGTCATCAAGTACACATAACCATAGCGACAATAATCGTCGGTTAAGGTAATGAAGTAAGTTTCACCATACCTTGTCATTGTATTAAAAGGAGCATATACATCCAAATGTATGATTCCTAATAAGTCTTTTTGCCCTCTCATTAGTACCACTAAAGGGCGTGTTGGTCGTCTTACCTTGTAAACAAGATTCACACTCATCAAATGAACAATTTTCATTTGCTTTTAAAAGACCATTCTTTTAAAGTGTTTAAATCCGATTCTTGTTTATGTAACCAAGTTGACAATGACAAGAATAAGAGTTACTTAAACCATTTTAAGTCTCTTAGTGTATGATGGGTATAATGTTTTATTATAGGACGAATCATCATGAACCAATTCATCAACATCATTAGAAGGCATGGCCTTGAAATAATGTATATCATCCATATAAACATAAATACCATTATTTACTAACTTTAAATCATAACCATATCGTTTTAAAAGGGAAACTTAAATCATGTTCCTAGTCAAACTAGGAGCATATAACATGTTTTGAAGAACAACTTCCAAACCTTTTGAAAGTTTCAAAACATAGTCTCCTTTCTTAAAGTGTTTATTTCTTTTTAACCCTTGCAACAAATTGCAATAGTGAGTTCCATATGAGGTATCCAATTACCCATGTGCTTTTAGGAAATAACACCTAAGTTAATATGGATTATGAAAGTTATACTTAAGGTTTGCCAGCATCCCTTTTATTTCTCAACTCATTGAGATAGGTTGGATGAATCCCTTTCAAATGACCTATCTCACCATACTTAAAGCATGGATCGTTTTCGATTACCTTAAGCTTCATAAGCTTAGGCTTTGGAGGTTCCGCTTTGATCTACCCTTACCCATTGCCTTTGATGTGCCCTTCTCCTTTGGCAACATTTGTCTTAGGATCGGGAATGGGCTCAACATCGTCGGGGTCGGGTTGGTTAGGAATAGGATCGTCAAGGACACATGTCTTTGCTCTTGCTTGAGAACAGTTCTTAAGTTTCGAGACTGGTCCATAAGGTTATTATGGTACAGACGATCCCTCTCTAAAATAGCTCTCAGTGATAGGGTATGGACGGTCGGGATGGTAGCATTATGGTTTGCGGTCATTCTACAAATTTTACAAAGTTCTTTTTAGTATTTCTGAAAAATTTCATTTTAATTATTAATACCCTTTATGTCTCATAGACAATTAATAATTAAAATCTAGAATCCAACGTCACATTCAAATAATGGTTAGGTGACCTTTATCCCATTATTCAAATTAACAAGGTAGTCAATATTTGACAATTGCAACCCTTTGTAACTTCTAGCGGTATGGGATCGACTTTAAACGTCATATGAAAAGTCGGCATGTTAATCCCATCAACACCATTTGGAAACCATATTTTAGGTGATCCATTCAACATGGTTTGCAAATCAAGTTACCCTACTTGCACACACATGTGAGTTTACCAACACAAGTGGTTAGGTGACCTTTATCCCACCAATGTGGTATTCTCACCTTAAGTCATAAGTTCCCTCAAAATGGTTAGGTGACCTTTATCCCATTAAGAGTTTCCAAATGACTTAAGTGTTGTGCAAAAGGACGGTGTTAAACTTGTTTGAAAAAGGGATTTTTAGTTTTCATTGATTCTAGTTTGAAAACTCTATTTACCTTGTATTTGCATGCTTTCAAATGCAAGGTATCCTATGGTTCTTTGATTAAAACCAATTTTAATCATTAAAATCATTAAACCATTTTAATAACTTTTATTAACCTTTAAGAACCATCAATTTTCAGATTGTTGTGTTCATTAACTAGTTTGTTATGCATGTCAAAACATCAACCAAACCATCAAACAACAAACAATCAAACAAGCATATATATATGTACAAACATATGTGCATAACCATAGCCCTTATGTTGACAACACTTGTTTGCCATCACAAGTCTTGTCTTTGGTCTTTCTAAGGTTCAAACACATCATAAAGGTTCCAAGAACCTCCCACTAGAAACCGCATCCAAATGCTCCATGTTTCTTGTGTCTTTGTGTCCATCTTTGGGTCTTGATCTTGTACATCTTCCTTTTACAAAATTGTATCCTAATACATTTTTTTTTTCTAGTAAAGGAAATGAACCTAATCTATTATTACATACCCAAATGAATGAATAATTACAACCCAAAAGAATAAACACAAATATTACAACCAAATTGAATGAATAAAACAACCACTTGAATCATCCAAACAAACCAAAACAACATAGGGTCATGGCTAGGTTATGCACTTTATCAACATCCAACATATCATTAAAACAAAATGATGAATCCCCACAAAACCCATGAATTTTCAGCCAACATAAACTGAAAATTTTGGGTTTAGATGTTGTCCAAACAAAAACACAATCAACCAATTTGATATTTTCCTTTCAAGATCCAATCATAAGCATGCATGATTACAACCTTGAAAGGTTGGGGTATCATCAAATCATCACAAAACAGCCCTAAGAAGGTTGTTAAACCTTATATATCAAAATATACAAGAACATATGAAACTAATCATCCACATAACCGGCTCTAGATGCCATTGTTGGGTTTACTAGAACACAAAATCTATGTTTAACCTTTTAAACATTCTGAAAAAACACAGCGGATGCATGGCTTTAAAACCAATTTTAAAGCTGAAAATCTTATGTTCTATATGTTGTTTTAAGATGAAAACAAAACCCAAATCAATAGGATCATATATATGTGAATAGATTAGTTATCAAGAAGCATAACAAAACAACCAAATCAACACAATGAACTACCTCATTCATGCTGTCAAAACCATGATGTATGCTGTTAAAACCGTGCATGTACCATGAAGATGAGGCTGCTTTTGGATGGGCAAAACATCAACAATAGATGTCACATTTCATGTCATCTATTAACTCTTTGTATGCTATCAAATGTGGCTAAAAGCCAACATCCAAGCTGCTGAAAACGTGGCTTCCAAAAGCTGCTGAAAAACCGTGGATGATACATCATCCATTAAGGGCCTCAAGCCTTTAGAAGCTGCCCAAAAGAAACACATGCAAAGCTTTAGAAGCTGTCAAAATGTGGATGAAACATCATCCAAAGAGGCTGAAAAAACGTGGACTTATCTGAAGAGGGGGCTGCTATTAAATGACCAAAACACCAAGAGAAGGTGTTCTCAAGTGTTCATACCCACAAGCTCCTTTAGCAACACCCTTTGCTAGGCTTTTGTACACCAAATCGACCAAGAAAGGCTGCTGGAACCATTCCAGCCGTGAATCTTTGTAAAGAGAAGAGAGAGCCCCTTTTGAGCACCAAACCGAGCAAGAAGGCTGCTGCTGGAAGCCTCCAACCGTGAGCTTTTCTTCAAAGAAAGGGAGAGCAGCCGTGAGCTTTTCTTCAAAGAAAAGAGAGCTTCATCTTCATCTTTGGTCATTTGCATGTGTGTGTGTTAGAGAGAGGGAGTCAAAGAGATTCTCCCTTCTTGTAAAATGAAGTGTGTGTTTTCCAACAAAACAAAAGGCTTTTAATCCCCTAAAGGGGCTGCCGTTTTGTTTCTTCCAAGGGGTTTTTCCCCCCTTTAAAATTTAAACACACATTTCATTTATAATTGTAAGAGTTATAAAATTAACCTATTAATTTTATATAACCCTTACATTTTCTCTTATCATTTGATGTCATTTGATTAAAACAAATAACATTACAAAGAATACTCATGGACAAAATATCCCAATAAGTTGTTCCATCTCACATGCAATTTTATTTAGAAAACCCATTTTCTAAGTTGGTGTAAATATTTAATTGCATGATCATATCATCAATTAAATATTGATTGGTGTTTGCTAAGCTTGTTATTGGGTATGACCCGACTTGGATCATAACGTACTAACCACATCAATGTTCTATGTGTCTTGGGCATACAGAATCCAACACATATCTCCAGCTCCAGTGGTAACTAATCCTGCAAATGAAGTTTCTACCAGCACATCAATGGCACATCCTGCTGATACATCTGAGTTGCCTTCATCTTCCAGTGTTGAGGCACAGAACTCAAATGTAGAAACTTCAATTGTCGGAGAACGTGGTGGTGGTGACAGTAATCAAGAATTTCTTGATGCTGAGAACCATCCCATTGAAGAAAATCTCAATGATGTCACACACTCATTGGATGAAGTTAATCTCGATAGGTGTGCTGCTGTAGAGGGTGAATCCTCCTTGCCAGATCAGAATTTTTCTAATTTGGATCTGTCTAAACAACTTGCTGTGATCCCTCAACTAAGGATCCACAAGTCTCACCCCTCTACAAACATCATTGGAGATGTTGGTACTGGTGTAAGAACAAGAGGACAGTCTCATAAAATATCTGTCTTCACTCTTGTTTCTTATCCCAAATAGGGCCAAAGAAGATTGATGAAGCTCTAAAGGATGGAAGTTGGGTTGAAGCTATGCAAGAGGAGTTGCTTCAATTCAAGAGAAAAAAGGTTTGGAATCTATGTCCTCTTCCTCATGGGAAGACTACCATAGGTACAAAGTGGGTCTTCAGAAATAAGAAGGATGATAGAGGACTTGTCATCAAGAACAAGGCTAGACTAGTTGTTCAAGGGTATACTCAAGAAGAAGGAATTGATTACACTGATGTCTTTGCTCCAGTAGCAAGACTTGAAGCTGTCAGGATATTCCTAGCTTTTGCTGCATCCAAGAACTTCAAGGTCTATCAACTTGATATCAAGGGTGCTTTTCTTTATGGAGTGATTGATGAAGAGGTGTATGTCAAACAACCACCTGGCTTTGCAGATCCTGATCATCCTGATTATGTCTGCAAGCTTGACAAAGCTCTCTATGGGCTACATCAGGCACCAAGAAAGTGGTATGAGACTCTATCTCAGTATCTCTGTTAGCATGGCTACAAAAGGGGTACCATTGATGGAACTCTCTTCATCAAAGGAACAAGAGATGACATAATGCTAGTTCAAGTATATGTAGATCATATCATCTTTGGGTCAACTAATCCAAAGCTCTGCAAAGACTTTAAGAAGCTGATGAAGGATAGATTTGAAATGAGTGCCATGGGGGAACTCAATTTCTTTCTTAGGATTCAAGTGAAGCAGGTTGACAATGGTATCTTTATAAATCAGTCAAAGTATGTACAAGACATACTTAAAAGGTTCAACGTGACTGAATGTAAGGTTGCTAAGACACCCATAGCTAGAAACCCCTCCCTTGGACCTGATCTTGAGGGGGAGTGTGTTGATGAACATCTCTACAGGGCTATGATTTGGTCTCTTATGTATCTTACAGCTAGCAGGCCAGATATTATGTTTGCCACTTGCATCTGTGCAAGATATCAGGCCAACCCCAAGATGTCACACCTAACCACTATCAAAAGAATTCTAAGATACCTTAAAGGAGCCCCATCTCTTGGCCTTTGGTATCCAAAAAATTCTGACTTCTATCTGTATGCATATACAGATAGTGATTATGGTGGATGCAATATTACTGCAAAGTCTACATCAGGGGGATGTCAATTTCTTGGTGGAAGGATAGTCTCTTGGCAATGCAAGAAACAATCCTGTGTATTTGCATCAACTGCTGAGGCTGAATACATTGCTGCTGCAAGCTGCTGTGCTCAAGTGCTTTGGATTCAAAATCAGATGCTAGACTATGGATTCAACTTCAAAGAGACTCCCATTCACATAGACAACAACAGTGCTATCTCAATCACAGAAAATCCAGTACAGCACTCAAGAACTAAGCACATCAACATCAGGTATCATCTGATTAGAGATAATTTTGAAAAGGGATTAATCAAACTAATCAAAGTACATACAGATGAACAATATGCTGATCTGTTCACAAAAGCCTTTGATGAACAGAGATTTAAATATCTTATATCAGCTATTGGGATGATCAACTTTGAATAGCTTTTCTTAAAACTTAATCATATTATTTCTAAAACTATGTGTGTTCTATGTTGTCTATTCTATCACCATAATAAGCCCCAGTTTCTCTTTGGAAAAAAATTCTTTTAAGATATTCCTTAGATTTTTTTAGAATTTTACACAAGTTGCAAAATTCCTCAAAATCTTTGAAATATTTTTGGAGGCAAAATTTGCCTTCGGAAGCTTTCTGGTTAAAACTTCCGAAGCAAAATACCCTTCATGGTCAAAACTTCTGAAGATAAATTATCTTTGGAAGATTTCTTAGAATTCCAAGAAAACTACTTTTTGGGCAAAAAGCAAACTACTTTTCAGAGGTGGGACCAACAAAATGGATTTCAAAGTTTATCCTTTTTTATTAACTGTGTCCCAAATCCAAATTCATACAAATATCCAACGGTTACACCTCTTTCCTCTACCTGCTCCAAAATTCACCCATACCTCAAATTTGATCTCTCTGAAACCACTTTTGCTTTTCACCTTCCTTCATCCTTAAAGCTTTTCAAAATGGCCAACATTCCAAACAAAAACAACCCAAATTTCTCCATGCAATTCCATAGGCAGCACAATCAAGTTGCCTTGTTGTACTCTGAGAAAGATGATAGTTTCTCAGAGGTTTGCTGTTTTCTTGCTCTATCCAACTACTACACCTCACTCACCATTGATCCTATTCTTTATAAGGATCACCTGCTTGACTTTTGGAGGACATGTCAAGAGGTTATTATGGATGGGGAGAAGGCATTGTCTGCCACAATGCAGGGGAGGACAGTCTTTATCACTCCAGCCATCATCAAACCCATCTTCAGTTGGATGATGAAGAAGGTGAACTGTCTTTCCCAAAGGAAGCTATCAACTATTCCTTTAAGCAGATGGGCTATGAGGGAGATTTCTCTGTAAAGACCTTTAGGAAAGGGAAGGTCTTCTAGTGGAAATACCTACTCCATGTAGTGATTCACAGCTTGTCCAACAAGCATGGTGGGTGGGACCAGATTCCTGAGGATCTCTCCTTTATAGTTCATGGAATGATACAAGGGGTCAAGTTCAGGTACTCATAATTTGTTTACACAAACTTGCTTGCTAACTTGGACTCCTTAGAATACAATGTGTTTCCTAGATATGTTCAACACATTCTTAACTGTGAACTTGGATCACAGTTGAGGGAAACAAATACTATTCTTAAATTGGGACAGATGAAGCCAGACATCTTTAAGATTATGAAGAAGCCAACTGTAGGCTTCTCAGGGGTAGAAACAGCCCTGGTCTCCAAAATGTTAGAGCTCATTGCTCAAGGTGACAACCTAGCAACACAAGCTAGTGTTGAACCCACACCTTTTACATCTCAACCACCAAAACAGCCTCAAATCATCCTCACCTACCAAAGAAAATCCAAACGAACCCCTGCTCAAGCTATTGAGTCTGTGCAGGTCCCCATATACTCACCCATACTGGAAGAAGTGGATACTAGAGCTCCCACTTCTCCTAAGGAGCAAACCACTCCCATCCCTTTAAGAATCAGTGCTGATGTTCCTCATGATCAGCCTGAGGAGCTCATAAGCCAAAATGCCTTAAGCCTTCACTCTGAGTCTCAACACTCAAGTGAAAAACCTTCACGGGACAGTTACCATCCCCAGCCTTTGGACTTAAATATCCAAATTCCCAACCTTGAATTCTATACTGATGAGGACTTAGGCTTCAGTAAGCATCATGAATCTCTCTATCCCTCCCCTACTCAATGAAAGAGGAGTGCTTCTGAATTACCTATGTCTATCCCACATCAGTCACCCATTGCTGAGGTGGGTCCTTCTGAACTTGTTCAGGGGATCCATATGGAAGAGGCTCTCACTTTTGCAAGTGATTACATCATTAAGACCTCCACCATGGCAACTCAGCCCATTGACACTTCATCTGAGGCTGTCAATGAGCAGAGGAAATCCAGCAGCCAAGAACCCCATGCTGGTGATGAGAGTGAGGATCTAGGTCCAATTCTCTCATCCCCCCATGATTCTTCTGATAAAGATGAGGGGAATCTAAGACTAAAAGTGCAACAACTGACACAAACATGCACGTACTTAGTCTCAAAGGTTAGTCATCTTGAATTTCAAGTGACTACCTTACAAAATAGGGTCAATGATCAGCAACTTGAGATATCTTATCTTAAGGAAAAACTAGCTGAGAGACCTTTAAGAAGAGCTCAACCAGGAACACAAGAACCTGAAGATGTGGCTGACCTAACTCCTAGCTTACCTATACAAGAAGGTGATGCCACCAAAAAGGGGGAGAAAGTCACTACAATCACAGAACCTGGGAGTTTTCAAGGATTATGGACATTGAGGACTCGCCATCCTCTCTTGAAATTGTTCCTACTCAGCAACCTCCTCAAGTTCACATTGATATGAACATCCTAGACTGCTTGTTTCAATGTCTTTTTGGGGAGGGTGTATCAAGGCAAGAAGCTGAAGAAGATAGACCAAGGCAATCAGGTAATATCATTGGTCAACTGGATGTTGAGGCAGACCCTGAGATTAGCTTCAAAGGGAAAACCTTGACTGAAGGCCCAGTGATAGAGCCTGAAAGTCCTATCTTACAGTCAACTAATGAAGTGACAGAAATTGAAACACCTGTCACCACAACAACTACTTTAGCAACTCAACCCCTCAGTGAAACATCTGCTGGTGAAGGTGTATCACAGTCTCTCTCTGGTCAGAGTTTGGATGCTACACCAAGCAATGAAGGCCAAAGCTCTCTCCACCCTATGTCACAAAGGTCTATGGGTGACAAGGGGAAAAATGTTCTAACCCCTGAGGAGATTGAGGAGGAGGAAAGAGAGAGAAAGAGGAAGCTAAGGGGAGTAAGTTCCACTAGGTCTTCAAGCTTCAAGCAAGCTGCAATCAGGGCTGCTCACAGACCAAACACTCAAAATGATAAATTGAGGGCAGTCAGGATTACTTACTTACAGACCAGGAACTATGACATAGATGAGATTATATCTCTGCCCTTAGAGGAATTAAATGATCTGGCTGACATGGAAATGTCAAGAGAAAGGAAGGAAGCTGAAGATGCAAGAATTCTTCTTGAGATCAAAGAGAAGAAAAGACAACAAAGATTATACAAGCATATTCCTACTCTCTCACCAGTTCAAGAAAGTCCTGTGCAAGAGGCTATGGCTGCTACACAAGAACCTCAGGTAGATAAAGATACAAATAAACAAAGAATGATAGACTACCTGAGTGCCACAGGCTTCTACCAGGCAGAAGCACTTCTTCCTTTGTCCTTTGAGTGCAGTGAGTTTGAGTATCTCAAACAAGTTGAACTTCAAGTACTCAAAGAACAGAAGTTAACAAAGAAGAAAATAAGGGAAGAAGCTGCTATGTCAAGAGCTCTCATTCAGAAGAACTTGAAAAAGTCTGATAATAGACAAAGAATGATGAGCTTCTTGAAGCTGTATGGATTCTCTGGAAGGATACTTGGCCCTATGTCTCTATCTACTCTGGATGACCATATCAGGGTGATTAAGCAGAAGGTCAAGAGTGGAGAGCTTGCTGACTTGCACACTCCTCCAAGTCAAGCTCTACCTCAAGTAGAGGTTAAGTTTGAACAACAAAAGACAACTTAAACAAGAACCTCCAGCTTCATTTTCTAATCCACAGCAGGGTCAAAGGCCAGCCTCTTCAACTATTGATCAACAGCAAGGTCAAAGGCCAGCCTCAACATCTGACCCACAACAAGGTCAAACTCCCTCTCCTTCTGAACCTGTGAGGGAGGAACACCCAACTGAGGAAGACACAACTAATCTACAATGTGCTGTAGGCCAGTCTTCTTAGTAAAAGACTGCAAAGAGGAAGAAGAGAATGGCTTCTAAATCTGATGCAAAGAAGAAGAAGAAGTCAAAATCAACCTCCTCTGATCCTCAGGATGAATCAGAACATCCTAAGGAAGTGCAAGAAGAGAAAGCCAAATCATCTCCAATTCAAATGGCTCCTCTTGCATCAGGAAGACAGTGAGCTGCTAAATATCCTTAAGTGTTTTGGTAGCATCAGCCTAGGGGGAGTTTGTAAGGATTCCTAGAAGTCTGATGCCGCCAAAACACTCTTGAAACCATCTACTGAAGACAACAGCTGAAGACAACAGCTGAAGGTAACAGCTGAAGACATCAGCTGAAGACAACAGCTGAAGACATCAGCTGAAGACAACAGCTGAAGGTAACAACTAAAGACATCAGCTGAAGATATCAACTAAAGACAATAGCTGAAGGTAACAGCTGAGGACAACAACTGAAGACATCAGCTGAAGATATCAACTGAAGACAAAGTCTGAAGACAGTTTTCAGTAGTTGTCACAACAACTAAAGAAGTATTCTTCAGTAGTTGTGATGATCCTTCAGTAGTTATCACAACAGCTGAAGAAGTATTCTTCAGTAGTTGTGATGATCCTTCAGTAGTTATCACAACAGCTGAAGAAGTATTCTTCAGTAGTTATCACAATAGTTGAAGAACATTCTTCAGTAGTTGTGATGATCCTTCTTCAGTAGTTATCACAACAACTGAAGAAGTATTTCTCAGTAGTTGTGACAGTTCTTCTTTCAGTAGTTCTATGAAATGATCAAGTCCTCCTGCATGCTGCACAGAACATGAAGTAGTATTACTACGAAAGTTTTACACCAATTCAGAAACATTTCAAGTGTAAAATCTTTCATAGCCAAGACCAATATCTACAGAAGCCAGAAATGAAGTCTTTCTTAGCTTCAAGACAACATCTGCTGAAGCCAAGAAACCAAGACAGATTCTTCCAAAGACTTTTATCATACATGCTTTATCTGATGTACTTTTTTTGCAAAGTTGAACCACTTTGCCGCTGCCCGCTCTGGTTGGTCACCAACTTGTATGAGTTGGTGAAAAGGTCCATGCTTTAGGAAAACTGTACATTGAGGTCTTGGGTCAAACCTTTCTACTTTATGTACCTTTATCCTTTTTGTAATATATTAGGATGTGAGCTATGGCATGTCATAGTCACTAGCCAAAAGTCCAATCTGCCTTTTGACTCTACATGGATTGTGTTGTCTAACTCGTGTATCCAGTTGGCCTTCAAAGTATGGCCGTCTGTAGGTTGTATTATATAGTATCTCAAAGTCTTGTAATGTATGCATGCTAAATACTTGTAACTTGAATTTGAGAAGCAACATACAACATCCTTGAAAACCAACCACTTTTGTAGTTATCTTTTCTTCTGAAGTTACTCGTGTGTTCATAGCATCATCATAACCGGTTCCCCATTTGATCTGTTAAGTGTTCTAATACACTCTCCTCATTGTGTTGTTGTGTTGTAAGTGCTAACCCTTCACCCGGTCCTGCAAAAAGGATCTTTAGATACTTGTAAGGAACTCAATCTTTAGGAGTTTGGTATTCCACTGGGCACTCTTGTAAATTGGTTGCTTTCTATGATAGTGACTATGCAGGGTGTAAAGTAACCAGAAAATCTACTTCTGGTGGATGCCAATTTCTAGGCAATTGTTTGGTTTCTTGGCAGAGTAAGAAACAAAATTCAGTTGCTACATCCACTGCTAAAGCAGAGTATATTGCTGCTGCAAGTTGTACATCTCAGGTACTCTGGCTTCAGAATCAATTACTGGATTATGGCATTACAAAGACTAAGACTCCATTATTGATGGACAATGCTTTAGCTCTTTGTATTGTTAAGAATCCTGTCCAGCATTCTAAGGCCAAACACATTGAGATCAGACATCATTTCATCAGGGATTGTTATGAAAAAGGTCTGATTGACCCAAAGTTTGTTCCTAGTGCTGATGAGCTTGCAGATATATTTACTAAGCCTTTGGACAATGCAACTTTTCAAACTCTTGTGCTAAGGCTTGGTATGCTGTAGCTAGAATAAATTAACTACTACTATACTCTCAGATCACAAGTACTGATGAGTATTAGTATACAAAAGTCAAAAATAAGTACTGATGAGGTATTTTGTCTTCAATATTTTTTAACTACTGAAGTGTTAGAAAGACTGAAGACTAAAATACTTAAAAGTATTGAAGTACATTATTTGTTGAAAAGAACTGATGTAGTTACAACTACTGATGTGGTTATAACTACTGATGCCTATTTCCAACAGATAAGTATAGAAGAATAAATTTGTCCAAAAGTACTGATGTGTAATCTTGAACATAAGTACTGAAGACAAAATTTGTTCACAAGTTCTGAAGAATAATTTGTTTAAAAAGCTCCAATGCACAAATGTTCAGAAGAGCTGATGAATAAATATTCAAAAGAACTGATGACCAATGAAATGTCTGAAAATCAGACAAAGCCTGATGAGTAAATGTTGAGGTCAGAATGAAACAACTGAAACCTGTGAATTGACGACAACAACTGATGAGTAACTTTACTCTTCAGCTGTTTCAAACAACTGCTGTTTCATTTCAAAACAACTGAAGCCAAAACCAAGTCTTCAGTAGTTTCCAACTACTGATGACTAACACCAAGTCTTCAGTTGTTTACAACATCTAAAGGTTAAAACCATGTCTTCAGTCATTTCAAACAACTGATGACCAACACCAAAACCTTCAGTAGTTTTCCATCAGTCGTTTTATAACCATACCCTATAAATACCAAACCCTAACTTCAGAGTTTTTCATCCTCACAATCTTATTATTCAAAATCTCTGAACTTCCCTCCTGCATTAATGGCGACCATGCAACTCAAATCATGCCATAACTATGTAGCCTACCTCACCAAATCGACTTTCTGGAAAAAGTTTGATGACACCATCGATCTGATGGTTGAATCCCCATACCAAACAACCTTTCTTTTGAATCCAACCATATACGCCGAATCCCTACAACAATTCTGGACAAACGTCACCCTTACAACTGGTGAGAATGATGTCGAGATCACTCTCTAGTCGTTTGTCAAGCAGAAGAAAGTGGTCGTCACTTCTGACATTATTCGGCAAACCCTAAATCTGAATGATGCCACCTTCGTCACTGAATATCCTAAGGGTACAACTGACTTATCCTTTGCCCATCATGGATACGAAGGTGACCTAAGTGCTACCACAATCTTGAAGAAGCATTTCCATGACCCTGAACACCTAATCTTCCACATGGTCAATGTATGCCTTGCCCCCAAGACCTCCTCATGGGATCAAATGTCTTCCAAGTGGCAACAGGTATTGTATTCTATTCTTGAACGCGAAAGCTTAAATTTTTCTGAAATTATCCTTCTAAAATTAAAATAAATGGGTTTGAAACCTGTGGCTAATAGATGGAACTTATATCCAAGGTTTCTTATGGCTATTATTGAAAATCAATTAAAAGATGAGGGCCTTGTTGGCCTAGGAGTCCCTGCTGTGGCAGTTTTACATGAAGTATACTCCAGGCAAAACTCGAACACACAACTAAAAGAGGCTGCCAAGCTGCTAAAACCCAAGCAGCGGGAACCCACAGCCTCATCCTCAGGATCCAAAGTCCCCACCAAGCCAAAAACTAAAAAGCCCAAAAAGGCTACTCAGGGAGTTGAGTCCCCTGAGGATGCCCCTGTAACACCAAGGCAGGAAGTAACTGCTGGTAGTAATCCACCAGTAGTCATACAGACTCCACCAACCATAACCGCTCAAGAACCCTCTCAACAGGACCTTGAAGCAACCATTTCAGGGGATGCCACATTTCTGGAACCTCTCTCATTTGAGAAGGTTGCCATTGAAGAGCACCATTCACCCCAGGTGCAATCTACTTCACACCTATCTCCCACTGAAGCCACCCCATAAAGCCTAACTTTTATAATTGCTGAAGTGCTGACTCAGTTAAACACTCCAACCCCTCCCCAGAAACCTATTACAACTGGGAAACCCTTAACCATTAAGGGGGAGGATTCTAGTGTTGCTGATAACCCACAGCACATGGATTACACAGTTCAATCTCCCCGTGTGGAGGAGGAGATTAGAATTTCTGGTGAGGCTGCCACTTTTCTTGCTTCAGCACATGAACGGGCTGAAGTTGCTAACATCTCTAAGACGTCACCAGAGGCAACTGCCGATGAAGGACATAATCCTAAAGCAGGAAGTCCCCAGTACCAAGATCAAGGGGCATATGTGAATACTGATCCACACTCAGCACATGTTCATCCTGATCAAATCAGGAGGTCAGATGATTTAGCACCCACTAATGATGACCTGGTTTTTTTATGATGTTCTAGGCCATAACACCATTCTTGAGGCTGAGGTAAGTAGACTACAAGAACTACTTGCCAAAATGTCTCAAGAATCAAGTCCACCTGCCCACATTAACCCACAGATGGCACCTTCTTCTGAAGGTCTCCCAAACACTGAGCCACTCTCAACAAATCAACCACCAGCCTCTGCTTCTAGCACCATTTCTCAGGGACAGAACCCATATGAGCAAATGGTTGCTATCTTTAAATCTTCCCTACCTCTCATCACTGCCATCATCACTGACATTATGCATCAAGCCCTTGATGAGAGGCTATCCTCAAATATTCACACCCTGGTTGATGATACTGTCACTAAGAGACTTTCTGACATTCAAACCCCTGAACTCAATGCATCCAAAAAGGGGGAGTCTAAGTCAGTGAAAGTAGTCAAGAGAAAGAGAGTTGAAGAGGAGAAGGAGAAAGAAAAGAAGAAGGAGAAAGAAAAAGAAAAGGAGGAGGAGAAAGAAAAAGAAAAGGAGAAGGAGAAGGAAAAAGAAAAAGACTTTCATGTCACATACAAGAAGAGGAAGGGTGATGAGAAGACTTCTGAGAAGAAATTAGATGACATGATTAAAGAAGCTGATGAGCAACATAGCAGATCAATGGATAAAATCATTGATCAGCTATTCAGACAAGGGTTTGACACTGCTAAGCTTGACACTGAGATTAGGAAGTTGGAGATACAAGAGATTGAGAACCGATGGGCTGGCTATAGTAAGAAGGAGAATGAAAGATTAGAAGCTATGGTCAGGTTCATGTCGAAGTATTTGGGGAGGACAATCCTTGACGTGAAATCGTGGTCCAGGGACAGTATTTTGGAAATAACCAACCAAATCTATTCGTCTGATGTATTTAGAAAGGGATTGATCATAGAAGCCCTGGATGAAGCTGGTGCTGGGAAAAGGACTGATCTGGCAAAGTACTCCAAAGCCTCACTTGCAACAAAAATGCTAGAGCAGTCTGTACAATCTTCCACACCAAAACAAGCAACATCACAACCCACAAAACCAACTCCTTTACCCAAGAAACCAACTCAAACTACCGATGATGCACCCAAGAGGTAGAGAAGGGTGTTGAGGCTTTAAGAAGAAGAAGAAGATGATGATGAGGATGATAGACTGCCCATTTCAACTGTAGTTAAACCAAAAGGGAAGATGCTTGAAGTATCAAAGATTATTGCCAATAGCCAACTAACAGTGATCACTCCTATCATCCAGATGCAAACTGTCAAAGTAAAGCTTGAAGAAGAAGAACTTCACAAACAACATGATGAGCAGCTGTTGAGTATGGTTGATAAAGACTTTCCTCAGACTACATCAATACAATCTATGAGGAAACATGCATAGAGGTTGTATGCTCTCAGATTCGCCTTTCAATATCAGAAGGAGAGAGTTAGAATTTCGCCTGATCCCAGGGTGAGTCATAGAATTCACAAGAAGAACATTCCAAATAGATATAATGGCCAAGTAAAGAAGATTGTAGATGCAGTGATCATGCTGGCCATTGTAGTGTCACCCTGGGAAATCCTAGAAGACTTCAAGAAAGCCTACAAAGCTAATCTTTCCCCCCAAAGGTTACTAGAAAACAAAATGGTGAAAAATGAGTTAATTTATAAGAGTCTTGAAGAAGTCAGGAGCAATGAACTCCAGTTGTTACTTGAGGGTAATCACCCTGATGAGTTTGCTTATAGAAAAATAACAACTGTGGAGTTAAAGAATAGGAAACAGGTCAAATATCTGTCTGAGTATTATGGGCCTGAGTTCTTCTTTGAAGAAAAAGCTGAAGAACTCACTTTGGAAGAACAAGTTGTTTTCCTGGAGGCCTATGTAAGAGAGTCTTACAGACTCATTGTAGGGAAGTAGGTTTCATGGATGGGGCAACAACTCTATGTCCAATTCCCCAAGACAGAGTTCCCATCCATCCCTTGCTAATCAGATCTACTGAAACCTCTTCCCAGGCTTGTGCTTAAAATGACCACTTCTGAGCTGATCCAGAAGAAAAAGAAAATCTTTTTGCATAATAAGTGGGACTCCAATAATCTTAAAGGTTTTGGCTGCATTGGTTCAGGGGGAGTTTGTTGGACCAAAAGAACCAATGAGCCAGATCAGAAAAACCTTTAAGTCCCACAGACATCTTAACAACTGAAGAAGACTACATCAGCTGAAAACAAAGTCTGAAGACAAGTACTGAAGACAAAGTCTGAAGCCAAGTACTGAAGACAAAGTCTGAAGACAAAGTTTGAAGACATCAGCTGAAGACAAAGTCTGAAGACCAAGTCTTCAGAGGTTGTCACAACAGCTGAAGTAGTACTCTTCAGTAGTTGTGATGGTTTACATTTCCGTAGTTGTTTTTATCAGTTCAGTTGTTTGTAATCAATAGTTTGTAGTAAGTAGTTTAGTAGTTTGTTTTCAGTAGTTGTAGTATTAGTTAATACTTAGCTTCTTTTGTAAGAAGATGTCCTCAGCTGTTGTGGACATTTTCAGTAGTTTTAGTTATTTTCAGTTGTTTATGAAAAACGGTTAGATGTCACTATCAGGTGACATCTGCTGACGTCACCTTACCTCTATAAAAGAAAGTTTGACCTAATTTGTATGCACCGAAGCTTGTGTATGAATGAAAACATTCTCTTTTGCAGAAAACTTTCTCTCTTTATAACCATACTGTTTCATTGAATATCCTTTGTGTTCTTGCTTAAATTTCATCTAATTCTTCTACTATTCCGCTGCAAATCATAACCTAATTAATCAAACTAGATCCTAGATCCCTTCAGTATGCAATATATGTATAGGTTAACCCAATTAATTATGTGTTGATTTATATGTGTGATTGTAGGAAAGACCATCATACTTAGTCAATTTGAAAATTGACTAAGTGTAAGAACTATATACGGATGAACAATCTCTATTTCTGTAGATATTCTACTGGAACAACAAGCAATTGTGCATCTGAGGATCTCCTGTGGAAGAACAACTAGCTATGGATGAAATCCCAAGTGCTGACTCCTACGGAAGACCAAAGTCCTACGGAAGAATAAACTACTATGGAAGGCCAAAGTCCTACAGAAGGCTCAAGTCCTACGGAAGAACAATATACTTGCATTTACTACACCAAGTACATTAAGTCAAAAAGAAGATCTCACTGAAGTGGTCATAAAGTCAACATCTGCGGACGACTTTACTTTAGTCAGAAATCATCACATCAAGAATATTCTCTGAGTAACTTTCTTACCATAATAAGAAAGTTACTGTTACCCTAAAAGTAAATCCCTTGGCCTATAAATACAAGGCATAGGAGCACACTTTTAGGCACCGATCATAACCTAACAAATCAACCACAAACCCTAGCAACCATAACAACAATCATAACAATACACACCGATTTATCATTAGAATCCTAGCAATCAATAATAGCAATCAATCAATCATCATTTGTTCAATCGTAATCATTATTCCGTATTAATGGAAAACATTTGAATCAAATTTGTTTGTTTATCTATTACGTTCATCTGCTTTACATTTATTTGATTTGTTCTTCATTGATTCATATTACAATTGCTATTTCTTCATCAATTAATTAACCAATGAGTAGTGATAATTTTGCGATCACTATTCGTACAATCTAACCTGATAATTCCATGTTCGATCCTTGGATTCATAGTTGGTATCAGATTCTCATGCTCATTGATCTAGATCAATTGATCTATCAGTGTTAGATTTGTTTAATTGGTGGTTTATATCATTAGATCTATCAGGTTTCTAATTAGGTCTGTTGGTTTTGAGTAAAATTACTTTAGGGTGTTCATAACGGCTTGAGAGTTCATAACTCATATTCAAGCGTATTCTTGAACGAATTAATCAAAACACAAGTTGAGTTAAACTAATCGATAGCTAACGAAGGAATTCTACTCAACAATTTGGTGTAATCAATTTAAAAATCTTTAAAACTTGTTTATCGTTCTTCGAGTACTGTTCCATTGCTCGATTAACACCAATCTACATCAAAATCGTTTTGATCTGTGGATTTATGTTATTAATCGATAATCAACTGTTGTTCAAATGAATTTGAACAGATCTCATCATTAAAAATCCTTAATTGCATCTCGGTTTGAGAACATATAGAGAGGATTGACTAATTTTGACTTCAACTTCTTAGTTAACCAATAATTAAGAGTTTATCATTCATTAGATCATTTACAAAGGGATTTTTGTTTTAGCTAACAATCACCAAATTAACTAAAATGAGTAATTCAATTGTTGGTTCAGCTTGCCAGCCTCCAAAGTTGGAAAACAAAGTCAATTTCAAAACATGGATAATCAGATTTAGGAATCATATGAATTACACTGATTCTGATATGTGGGTGTCCATCTCTGAAGGTCCTTACATTCGACCAACACTTGGACCTGATTACAAGGACAAGAATCAGCCCATAAGTCTGAAGGATCTGTCACCTGAAGATGCAAAGAAGGTCAAAATTGACATTAAAGCCTATAATATGCTTACTATGGCTTTACCTGGAGACCTCTTAATCAGGTGCAAAGCTTATAAAACAGCAAACTCCTTGTGGAAGATTCTTCACACTTTATGTGAAGGGAGTGATGAAATTAAAAGCATAAGGATACACTTCGTTCATAATATGAAACTTTCCATCATATTGAGGGTGAATCTGTTCCTCAACAACTACACAGGTTCATGCAATTGGTCACTGAGATGGACATCCTAGAGTTGAAATACAGCAATGAGGAGTTGAACAAAAAAATGCTCCATACTTTACAAGAAAGTTAGACTCAAACAGTATCCATGTTCAAGAATACCCTTGATCTAAAAGCCATTAGGCTAGATACCTTGGTAGCTAAGGTGAAAACACTTGAAATGGATGAGAAAACAAGAAACAAGAGTTTAAAAGCACCTATTACTCCATACCAGTTCAAAGAAACTAAAGGTTTTGGAAGTGCTTTTATTTCCAATCATGATGATGAAAGCTCTTGTGCTATGAGTGATGATGAAGAAGAAGTTGGTTTTTATGCAACAAGGCTGTTTGGACTGAGTACGAACTGGTACTAACCGAATCTACATTAAACCAGATCAAATAGTACGGAATCCTATTTGATTGGCGATCCAATCAGGGAGAACGTTAATCTGATCAAAACTAACGATTAGAAAACGTTAAGAATTGAAAAGCAATGATAAGAAATGCTCTATGAAGTTGGAAGGAACGACTTGGACGTTCTGGGACGGATAGGGTTGCGAATTCTCGAAGTGTTTAGTTTTTCCACGAATTAAGTGGTATTTATAGGTTACAGTCTTCATTCGTACGACTGAGCCATGCGCATGGCTCAGTCGTGTGACTGCGTCATACGATCCACTCACACGGATGACTGACCACACGATTTATTCATTCATACGATGGTGCCAGTCTTATGACTCAATCGTGCGTTTAGATCAATCACGTGGTTCAGTCGTGCGACTGGCCCATTAGCATGGTCCAGTCGTGCGACTAGATCATAAGCCTTGGTTAAACATATTACTGAACCTTTAACGATACAGAACTATGTCTAACAACTGTAAACCCATATAACATGTTCATATAATCATGTAATAAACAATAATATAAATAGATACGACATTCAATAGCCAATAATCATTCAATAAAGAGTTTTCATTACATATATCAAAACATTATATCAGTGTAATCAAAGTGAAAGTCATTTACATTTAAGCATACTAGAACTGGAACTAGGGACATGTGTACCAACAAACTCCCCCTTGGACCTAGTTCTATCTATTCTTTGACTTTCTTTGAAAACTCTTCACATCTCTTGAATCTTTCCTCTTTCAAAACCCCGACATGAATATCAAATGCAAAGCTTAAGCGTATGACATGTTGAAACTGAAGCGCTTGCACGATATCCTACGTATCAAAAAATAGTGGCCACTTGTACAATGTGTACACGCGTCTGCAGACAAGTTTGTGAGCCACATTGGTGTAGGATTCTATGTGCTCAAGACACGTAGAACATTCATGCGGTTAGTACGTTATGATCCAAGTCGGCTTATACCCAATAACAAGCTTAGCAAACACCAATTAAATATTTAATTGATGATATCATCATGCAATTAAATATTTACACCAATTTAGAAAATGGGTTTTCTAAATAAGTTGCATATGAGAGAGAACAACTTATTAGGATATTTTGTTCAATAATATTATTTGAAGTGTTATTTAAATTAGTTAGATGACACCAAATATTAATGAGAAACTACAACTTATAAGTTAAATGGTTAATTGTATAAGTTGTATATAACTTGTACATACAATTAAATTGTTATTTGTATGTCTAGTTAACAAGACTTTTAATGTGTCATATTTCAAGGAGGGAAGCCAATTTTAAACCTCCTTGGTCGTCCCCCCTTTAGCATCTCATTAGACCAAATTGGCCTTGAACATAACACACATTAACTAGCCTTGATTTCTCCCACACTCTCTACCATTCACAATACATGCAACTTGCAAAAATCTCCCCTCTTTCTCTCCATTCTGCTCTCGGTTTTTTTAGCAAAGTAGCAGCCAATTTTGGAGCTTTTGAGTGGGTTTTTGTTGGTGACTCTCCCTAGCAAGAGTGGTGGTTGCATCAAGGCTTGGGGTATACAAGCTTGAGAACTTCTACCTTGAAGTCTAGGCCGATTTTCAGCCTCATCTCAACCTTTCTTTCTATCGATTTTGCTGCTGTAGAAAGGTAGTAATCACAGCTCAATATAGCTATGATTTTATGTACGTTTATATATGTGTTCATAGCTTGTTTATTCATATATATGATCCTTTGATTTTGGGTTTGTTTTATACATTTATATGGTCATCTAAAGAACACAATTTTTAGCTTTTAAAATCAGTTTTTAAGTTGTCATTCCGCTGCGTTTTTCAGAAAGTTTAAGTGGTTAAACTCGTTTTTGTGTTCCAACAAACCCAACAATGGCATCAAGAACCGGTTATGTGGATGACTTGCTTGTTTTGTCCTTTAAAATTGGTTTTAAAGGATGATTATAAACTAAGAATAGGCTGATTTTGGGCTGCAATATTTCTGTTTTGTTGAATCCCCAACTTTAAGGTTATATTATACATGCTTATGGTTAAATCTTGAAAAATATACATATTGATATGTTGTGTTGTTTGGACAACATCTAAACCCGAAATTTTCAGTTTATGTTGGCTGAAAATTCGTGGGTTTTGAGGGGATTCATAGTTATATTTTGGATGATATGATGAATGTTTATTTTAGTGCATAACCTAGCTTTTGGCCTTGTGTTGTTTGGATGCTTGCAATGTTTGTTTTGGTTGTTTTCATTTGGGTTGTAATATTATTCTTTTGTGCTTTGTTTAAAAATGTAATTTGTCTATTTATTCATTGGGATGTAATAATAGATTAGGAGTGTTCCTTCTTTTACTAGAAACTATGTATTAGGATATATATTTTGTAAAAGAAGATGCTCGGGAAGGAAGCACAAGAAGAAGACACAAAAGAAGGACTTGAAGCATATGGATGCAAGTTCAAGTGGGGGTCTAAGAATACCTCAATTTTGTGTAATATTCAACCCTTAGGAAAGACCAAATGACCACACTTATGATGGCAAACCAGTGTGGTCACAATAGTAGCTATGGTTATGCACATTGTGGTTGTTATATTATGCTTGATTGATTGTGATTTTATGAATGATTGTATGATATTTGGAAATGATAAACAATCTAAATAAAAATGATCTTAACAAGCTAATATAAGATGGTTCTTAGTCATTAAGTGTTAATAAATGGTTATTAAATAAAATGGGTTTTATTAAAAGGACCATAGGGTATCTTGTATTTGAAAGCATGCAAATACAAGTACATAGAGTTTTCTAAACTAGAATTATGAAACCTCTAAACATTTGAAAAACAAGATCAACACCATCCTTTTACACAACACTTAAGTCACTTGGGAACTCTTTGTGGGATAAAGGTCACCTAACCACTTTGAGGGAACTTATGGCTTAAGGTGAGAATGTCATATTCGTGGAATAAAGGTCACCTAACCACTCATTTTGGCAAACTCACACGTGTGTGTAAGTAGGATGTATTGATTTGCAAACCATGTTAAAAGGATCACCTACAATATGGTTTCTAAATGGTGTTGATGGGATTAACATGTCGACTTTACATATGATGTTTAAAGTCGATCCCATACCTCTAGAGGTTGCAAATAGTTGCAATCGTCAATCGTTGACCACCTTATTAATTTAAATCATGGGATAAAGGTCACCTAACCACAATTTAAATGTAATGTTGGGTTCTAGATTTTAATATAAAATTGACCTTAAAAGGCATTAATTATTAAAATTAGCAATATCAAAAAATACTAAAATAGATCTTTGTTAAATTTTGTAGATGGCCACCAATAATGAAAATCACGATAACTCATCCGCGTCCAACCAATCATTATGAGTGATCCTCCAAAAGGAACGTCTAAATCATAAAAACTTTATTGATTGGTATCGAAACTTGAGAATCGTTCTCAAGCAAGAGAAAAGATCATATGTTTTAGACGACCCTATCCCCGATCAACCTAGCGAGGATGATGAGGAGGCCTTTAACGATTGGATAAAATACACTGAGGACTAGATCCAAGTGTCTTGTCTAATGCTACCGAGCATGACTCCGGATCTCCAAAAGGAGTATGAACATCACGGAGCTTACGACATGATAACCCAGCTGAAGGAAACGTTCCAACAGCAAGCAAGGGTTGAGCACTTTGAAACGGTTCGAGCACTCCATGCATGTCGTATGGACGACAACCAATCTGTTTCATCTTATGTACTTAAGATGAAAAGTCATATTGACCGCCTCGAGAGGCTAAATTGTCCCGTCTCGAAGGAATTGGCTACGGATTTGATCCTAAATGGCCTTACCAAAAAGTTCTAGACATTTGTGTTGAACTACAACATGAATGCTTGGGACAAAAGCATTGGTGAGCTTCACTCAATTCTTAAAACGGCCGAGGCGGCCATGGGTAAAAGGGGTTTACCCGTCCTCACCATCAATGAAGGTGGGAACAACAAAAGGCCTCATCACGCACCCAAGGCAAAGGTTGCCAAGGGTAAAGGACCTGCATGGGGAAAGGGGAAAGGGGTGGCAAGGGTGCCACCCAAACCACAAGAGAAAAAGCAAAAGGTTGCTACCAACGACCCATGCTTCAAGTGTGGGGAGATTGGACATTGGGCAAGGAATTGTCCTGTTCATCTCCAAGAGTTGAAAGCTAAGAGGGATGTCGGGCAGACCTCAGGTACAATATACATGATTCATATTGATCTTATTGTTACATCTTCTAACACATGGGTATTGGATACCGGATGTGGAACTCATATTTGCAATTTGTTGCAGGGGTTCACAAGAAGTAGGGACTTCAATCAAGGGGATGTTAGCTTCTTCATGGGCAATGGAACTAAAGTCTTAGTTGAAGCTCATGGGGACTACATCCTAAAACTTCTAAGTGGCTTGGAAGTTATTTTGAAGAATGTTTTGTATGCTCCTAGTTTGACTAGGAACATTATTTCTGTATTCCGATTAAGACATTATGATTATGTATTATCCTTTATTGAAAATGATATTCATGTTTCTTTAAATGGTATGTTCTATTTTAAAGCTATTTCCATTAATGGTATTTATGAATTGGTTCATGAAAATACTTTAAATAGTTCATTGTACCAAACTAACACCAAGAAACTCAAGTTGGACTTGAGTGATACCTATCTTTGGCATTGTCATCTTGGTCATATAAACAAGAAATGTTTACAAACACTTCAAAAAAATGGGCTTTTAAAAACAAATGAATGTGATTCATTTGATGTTTGTGAATCTTGTTTACAAGGTAAGATGACTAAGGCACCCTTTAGTGGAACTACCGAAAGGGCAAAAGATTTATTAGGAATCATACATTCGGATGTATGTGGTCCTTTTAAACCAATGACTAGGAATGGTGAAAGATACTTCATTACCTTTACCGATGATTATAGTCGCTATGGGTATGTGTACTTATTAAGGCAGAAAGATGAAGCTTTTGAAATGTTCAAAATCTTCAAGAATGAAGTAGAAAATCAACTCAACAAGTCAATTAAAGTTCTCCGTACCGATAGAGGATGTGAATACCTAAGTGATGCTTTTCAAGATCATCTTAGGAGTTGTGGGATTGTCTCACAACTCACTCCACCTGGAACACCACAACATAATGGTGTGTCTGAAAGGAGGAATCGAACCTTATTGGATATGGTCTGATCTATGATAGCTAGAAGCATATTGCCTCTATCATTTTGGGGTTTTGCTTTGCTCTCCACGGCCCGTATTTTAAATATGGCCCCAACCAAAAAGGTGGAAAGGACACCCTTTGATATATGGCATGGAAGAGTTCCATCCCGATCATACTTAAGGGTTTGGGGATGTGAGGCTTATGTTAAGACTCCCACCCCAAACAAATTGGAAGTCCGATCCACCAAGTGTATCTTTGTTGGATATCTTAGAGATTCTATGGGATATTATTTCTATGATCCACTGGAACAAAAGGTGTTTGTTGCCAGAAAGGGTGAGTTCTTAGAAGCAAAGTTTCTTATGGAAGGAACTAGCACTAGAACAGTGGATCTTGAGGAAGGTCAAGAACTACAACCCGATGCATGTTTGGTTGAAGCTAACACTCAACATGAGAATGTTGAGGATGATCAAGGAGTTGATCAATACACACAAGACGTTCGCAGAAGTGGTAGAACTAGTAATCCACCTGAAAGATACGGATTTTTCATGGATGGATGCTATGTGGTAGATTCAGATGAACCAACCACATGCCATAATGCAATATCTAATTCGGATTGTGACAAATTGCTAGAAGCCATGGACGTTGAGATGCAATCCTTGTATGACAATCAAGTTTGGGAGCTTGTTGTACCAACTCTTAATTCCAAGGTAGTTGGAAGTAAGTGGGTTTTCAAGAAGAAAACCAATATGCATGGAAACTTGGATACTTATAAAGCTAGACTTGTAGCAAAGGGTTTCCCTCAAACTCAAGGGGTTGACTATGATGAAACTTTCTCACCTGTTGCGATGCTAAAGTCTAAAAGGATATTGTTTGCCATAGCAGCTCATTATGATTATGAGATTTGGCAAATGGATGTCAAAACCGCTTTCCTAAATGGATATCTTGAGGAAGATGTCTATAGGAGTTAAGCCTGAAGGTTTTGTCGATCCAAAACATCCTAATAAAGTATGCAAGTTAAAGAAATCAATCTATTGATTGAAACAAGCATCAAGAAGCTGGAATCATCATTTTGATGAGGAGGTAAAGAAATTTGGCTTCATCAAAAACGCTGATGAGGCTTGTGTGTATAAAAAGGCTAGTGGGAGCACAATAACTTTCTAGTATTGTATGTTGATGACATACTACTATTTGGAAACGACATTCCAACCTTGGAAGGTGTAAAAACCTGGCTTGGAAGTTGTTTTTCCATTAAGGATCTTGGTGAAGCCGGCTATATTCTGGGAATAAAGATCTATAGGGATAGATCAAGGCTGTTGATTGGTTTAAATCAAAGTGCATACATTGATAAAATCTTGAAAAGGTTCAAGATGGAGAACTCTAAGAATGGTACAGTACCTATTCAAAGAGGAACGATATTTAATACGACTCAATGCCCAAGCTCAAAGGATGAGCAAGATAAAATGAAGGCAGTCCCATACGCATATGCTATTGGATCCATCATGTATGCGATGATATGCACTAGACCGGACATGTCATGCGCCTTAAGCATGACAAGTCGTTACCAGCAAAATCCTGGAAATAATCATTGGATGGATGTTAAGAACATACTTAAGTACCTAAGGAGGACAAGAGATATGTTCCTAATCTATGGATCTGGTGATGAGGAACTCGTTATAAAAGGTTACACGGATGCGAGTTTCCAAACCGATCATGATGATTCACGGTCACAATCAGGATACATTTTCATTCTGAATGGAGGAGCGGTCTCTTGGAAGAGCTCCAAGCAGGATGTGGTGGCTCTATCAACTACAGAATCAGAATACGTTGCCGCCTCATTGGCAGCTCAAGAAGCTGCATGGTTGAAGAAATTCATTGCTGATCTAGGGGTTGTCCCTTCTATTCAGGACCCCCTAGAGATCTTTTGTGATAATGAGGGTGCGATTGCTCAAATCAAGGAACCCCGTGCTCATCAAAAGACTAGGCACATTGAGCGGAGATTCAACTACATACAAGATGAAGTTGAAAAAGGAAAGATATGTATTTGCAAAGTTCACACGGATCAAAACATTGCGGATCCTCTCACGAATCTCCTTGAAAAGGCAAAGCATGAAGGTCATACTTGTGCCATGGGACTTCGATATTCTAGTGATTGGATTTGATCTGTAAATTTTGTATTTGGATATGTGGAACTCCTTATTATTTGAATAAAATTATTTGGTTATAATGTTTCAATTAATGTTCCAATTTAGCATGTTTAATCCATGAGTAAATTGTTTACTCTAAATGTCCGTAGTCATTCAAACTTGTGGGAACAAGTGTGAGGGTAAGACTATTATGAACTTGGATTGGTTGATATTCATAAGGATGAATATAGAGCAATGGGTTGCTACCAAGGTTCATAGATATTTGTGGGATACAAATATTGGACTAACCCGCATCTCAAATTTTACTACATGGAATCTTATTGATTGATCATAAGTAAATTTGAGTAAAGGCGAATATCATTTGGTATCCTCCGACCTGAGATACATATTGGGTTTTGATATTCATCAAGTGTCATACCTTGAGCTAATTCTTCACTGTCCTGAAATAGTGGACAGTACATAAGGGTATGTTCAGGTATGACACGAGGTGTTTGTGAGAAACGTGTGTAGTCAAGATGGAATTTGTTCCTCTTATTCGTTGAGAGTTAGATGTCTAAGGCCTGATTAAGTTAAATCAACAAGGAATGATCATTCTGTGTCCTTGGATTTAACATGACATCTGTAACAAAGGATAGATGATTGATTCACCTAAATCATTTCAAGTAGGGTACTTGAATGAGATGATGTTATTGAATGGCTACAAGTCATGCGTATTAAGGGTAGTAAACCGTTGTTAGGCGGTATTTACTGCTTGCATCAATCTTCTATGAATCTTGGGTAAGTGGGAGATTGTAGGATTTTATATGCCCAAGACACGTAGAACATTGATGCGGTTAGTACGTTATGATCCAAGTCGGGTTATACCCAATAACAAGCTTAGCAAACACCAATTAAATATTTAATTGATGATATGATCATGCAATTAAATATTTACACCAATTTAGAGAATGGGTTTTCTAAATAAGTTGCATATGAGAGAGAACAACTTATTAGGATATTTTGTTCATAATATTATTTGAAGTGTTAATTAAATTAGTTAGATGACACCAAATAATAATGAGAAACTACAACTTATAAGTTAAATGGTTAATTGTATAAGTTGTATATAACTTGTACATACAATTAAATTATTGTTATTTGTATGTCTAGTTAACAAGACTTTTAATGTGTGATATTTCAAGGAGGGAAGCCAATTTTAAACCTCCTTGGCCATCCCCCCTTTAGCATCTCATTGGACCAAATTGGCCTTGAACATAACACACATTAACTAGCCTTGATTTCTCCCACACTCTCTACCATTCATAATACATGCAACTTGCAAAAACCTCTCCTCTTTCACTCCATTCTGCTATCGGTTTTTTTAGCAAAGTAGCAGCCAATTTTGGAGCTTTTGAGTGGGTTTTTGTTGGTGACTCTCCCTAGCAAGAGTGGTGGCTGCATCAAGGTTTGGGGTATACAAGCTTGAGGACTTCTACCTTGAAGTCTAGGCCGATTTTCAGCCTCATCTCAACCTTTATCTCAACCTTTCTTTCTGTCGATTTTGCTGCTGTAGAAAGGTAGTAATCACAGCTCAATATAGCTGTGATTTTATGTACGTTTATATGTGTTCATAGCTTGTTTATTCACATATATGATCCTTTGATTTTGGGTTTGTTTTATACATTTATATGGTCATCTAAACAACACAATTTTCAGCTTTTAAAATCAGTTTTTAAGTTGTCATTCTGCTGTGTTTTTCAGAAAGTTTAAGTGGTTAAACTCGTTTTTGTGTTCCAACAAACCCAACAATTGGGTCGAACACCCTTATTGTCTCGATTGTTCCCTTCCTATTTAAAACAATGACGACTTCTCCGGTACGCCAGTCATAATACCACCATTTGAAATAGGGTGTAAAGTCTTGTGGCATCTCCCTCAAAGGTATACGTGATATTATGCGTGGAGGGTGCCATTTCAAGACTACTTTTGGTCTTCCTAAGATAGGGTCAACCTCTGTCTTATGAATAAACCTTCTGGGCTGTTGAAGCTTAAAGTTGACCCACCTCGTGTGGTATTCCCTTTTCCATGCCTTCTCGAACCATCCCGATTTCTTTCCGGGAACTGCATAAAGCAGGTTCAAGTTAACAAGACGGTTAAGCTCAAATCCAGGGAGAGTTTTCAGATCGTGTGGGAATCTGAAATACTCTATTCCCTTCTCTCTCTTCATAACATAGACGTTTAGGTCCTCAAAATACGCCCAACTTATGATCTTGCTAGACACCTTCTGATGCTTCTTTACTTTGTAGAGCTTGGTGTAGGCGTTAGACTTTACAGGCTCCCGCTGTTTCCTCATTTCCTCCGGGCAGGCTACCCACTCAGCCTTTCTGTTTGCTAGATCAGCATCATCCGCCTGAGGAACTTCTTCTGTAGCTTCCATTTCAGCTACTTTTTCTTCAACCTTATCGAATGCACTGCTGCCAAATGTTTCTCCCAGATCTGGTAGTACCTCGCCATCAGCGTTCGTATACTGGGGGTAATGGTCAATAGTCATATCCTCAATCTCCACCTCATCGACACCTTGTAGTTCTTCATCACTGACTACATCGACTTCGGGAGCATCTTTCACCAATTCATCCGTGTTTAGACTGAACATCTCAGCAAGTTGTTCATCTGTCAGATCATGGATCATTGTCAATTGAGTCTTGATTTGTAGAAGGGATACCATATCATGCTCATCAACCAGTTTAGTTAAGCCTATTATAGGAATAAACAAACATATTTAGAGTTAATAGACATTAAGCACATAATACATGACAGTTCAACTTTTCATTTATTAAATTAACATTGATACATAGATTTCAAGATACAAGTCTAATCAATCATTACTTTCATCTTTGGACTGTGTGTCTTGATCTTTGGGGCCAGAGGTCGATGCACCTCGGTCTTCGTTCTTCTTGTTCCTCCTTTCTCTATCTGGCTGAGGAGAAGGTGATGTCTTTCCTTCAGTAGGAGGTTGATCATGTCATCATCACTATCCTTGCCATGTTCTTTATCTGAGACATCTAATATCTCATCCTCCTCCTTATCATCATCAGATTCTTCCTCACTGGTGTCATGATCATCATCTCCGTCATCCCCATTCCCTTTGATCTTCAAGGTTTCAGCCTTCCTCCTCTTCAACCTCAGTAAAATCTTCTTATTTTTCCTCTCCAACTCCTCAATTTTTCCAGTGGAGGCCAACAGCAACTGGTTTTGAGTCTGTAAGGCCTCGTGGGTAGATACCAAAGCCCTCTCATTGGCCTCGCTCCTCTTTCTAAGCGCAACCATCTCTTCAGCTTATTGGTCCATCTTCTTAGCTTGGTGAGCTATCTGCTCAGACTGAGCAGCATTAGCAGCCATAAGCTGCTGAATTTGCATAGTTCCCGAATCCTCAGTAGCTAGCAGCCTCATCACTAGCCTGTTGACATTAGCTAGCTTCTCCTCCATCCCTACTGGTGATGAAAAGAAACCTTGGAAGATTGGGGTTTGGATAGGTGCGGGATTTGCTTGAGAGGATGTTGGTTTTGGGGTAGATGTGGTGTATATAGGTGTGGGAGTAGGTGTGGTAGTTATGGTGGTTGTGGTAGGTGCAGGCATGGGTGTGGGAGTGGTAGTGGTGGTTGTGGTAGGTGCAGGCATGGGTGTGGGAGTGGTAGTGGTGGTAGTAGTGGGAGTGGCTGTGGCAGTGGTAGACGGTGAAGGTCTAGGAGAACCCCCTAGGATCAATCTAGGACGCTTGCCCTTGGACTTGGTCATCCTCTTCTTCTTCTTTCCCGTCCTAACCACCTATTTTCCCTTTGGAGCTAGAGGCTTAGGGGTGTATGACGGATCCATTACCTCAGGATCCTTCCCCTTGTAGCTCACCGGTCGGGCTCCATCCTCTGCTAAGCCACGAGCAATAACAACAACCTTGTTGCCCTCTCACCTGACAAGCGGCTCCTCCTCTGAATCTTTAGAATCATCCAAGTCATCCAGATCAAAGTTACCCAGATCCTCCATTTTGGAGAAATCTGGGTGAGCCGAACTTTCACCAGAAGCACCTACTGATGCCTCTCCACCCTGTACCTGGCCCAAGGCCTCATCACCACCATGATCACTATCCTCATCGTCATCATCGTCATCATCCTCATCGTCTGAAAACACTACATCCTCTATGTCAGAATCACTGTCGTTGTGCTTCCATTTCTTCCCTCACCGAGCCATATAGTCAGTTCTAGCAAGATGACCAAACAACCTTCAAACAGGAGGCTTTTCTGCCTTGCTCCTGTAGACGTTCATCCTTCCCAGCGTAATGTCATCCATAATCTCACGCTTTACTTCATCAGCTGGACTCTTGGGCAGGTTAAGAAGCTTACTGTCGAATATCATCTACAGGAAGCGAGGATATATGCAGAAACCTTCCTTTCCCTTCGCTTCGATGTTTTCAACAAGATAGTTGAAGAACATCCGGGAGAAGCTGAACCTCGCGTTGAGCACCAAAGCGACAAATGCATGTTGCATTTGGTTTCTAAGCTTATCAAATCCTCCTCTTCTTGATGCAATGTACTTCAGTAGCATATGAGCAAGGTACTTGAACTGAGGGGACATGTTGCTCTTGTTCAGTACACCGACATTTAGATCACCGGCGTACTTGATGCGTAGAAAGCACCCTCGAACAACCCTCGGGTGAAGCTTCGTGGGATGATCACCATCATCACCCAGTACCAAAACCCTCCTAAAATCCTCCTCACTAATATCTAAATCTTGATCCAATATCTTGCTCCGAATCTTGTAGGGCTCTACAGTGCGATCAATAACTGCATTCTCCCAAAACAGCTGCTAATGGGAGTGGCAAGGAATGCAGTGAGTAGATATGGCAGTAAAAATCCTCGATCTAGTGAGAAACTCAATGATCCCGGCATAATCTCATGCATTCCTTGATGCTGGGTTCAGGTGGGCACATATGTTGTGCTTGGGGTTTATAACCCATCTGTGAGCCATCTGTAAAACACAATAGATAAACATGTCAGATCTAACAAACACAGATAGATGGTTAAACTTTAAAATTTTCAGAAGTGTGATTCAACCGTGCGATTGAACCACACGACTGAGCCTAATCGTACGACGGAGTACCCGACTGAGTTAAGTCGTGTGTCAAGTCATACGATTGAGCCAGTCAGACGAATGGATGGATGATTGGTTCAACCGTGCGATTGAATCATGTGTATGACTCAATCCTATGATTGAAGTTCATCAGGGTGTCGAGTCACACATTGACAGACCGCGTCTTGTAATTTTGAACATTTTGCAAATCAACATCATTAGCCTTGAAATTTGGATCCATAGACACGTATTTACATCTTAAACACCATTGACATGATTAATTTAACTTTAATGGTCATTTAGGTGTTTATTTTAAGAGATTTCAGTTTGGTACTCTTTATTGTACTGTACGATCAATTTTTGACCAAAAGGGACATAATTCCTGTGAATATATACCTGTAAATGGTACGGAAATGATCAGCAAACACAAGCGCACAAGAATATCAAAGGAAAATTCAGCAAGGGGAGTTAGCAATTTCAAGATTCGAACGTGAGTCAGGTATGCGATTAGGGTTCGCGACCGACTCGCCTTCCTTTTATACCCGCTGTGATTTCAAGCGTACGTATGGACTCATACACATGTTTCATACGTACGACTGAGGTTCAGTCGTACGCATGAGTAATACGCATTCACATACATGCGGTTGAAGTTCACCGACCTAGCCAATTGTACGATTGATCCATACTCATGAACCCAATCGTGCGATTGAGGGTCACTGACCATGCCATTCGTACGATTGGTCCATACTGATGTACCAATCATGCGAATGAGCTCCACTGATCTTGTCAGTCATACGATTGGTCCATACTTATGATCCAATCGTACGTTTGGGCCATACTCATCCTTCATTAACGTTATGCTTATGATCCAATCGTACGTCTTGGCAGGGTCAGTATCCGGATTCCCTGATGCATTCTTAGCATCTATTGACCTTCTATCTTGATTAACGTTATGCTCATTGCTTGTCCCAACTGCTTCTTCATCTTCTGATGAATCATCACTCTCATCCTGAGTAGTTGCTGAAGATCCCGAAGCACCACTGGATGGTGCTATATTGCTGATATCCTGATTCGATGTATTCAAGACATCGAACATCATCTGAGCAGCAATCTCGTCATCTGAACATGTTGAAGGAAGGTTGAATGATTTGAAAAAGCCATCATAATCGAAGAATGATGAGGGACCATTTCCAGCATGGGGGTGGTGTATCTTTGTACATCTACGTTGTACCACACTTCTACCTGACCTGTCGAGTTGTTATAAACCCGTTTGTCTGGTATGCTATATCATAGAAAGATCCCCTGATCTGCTTTCTCGCTAAACTTGCCCTCCGGAGTTTTCTTTAGTAACATACATGGAGCTCCGAATGGTTCCAGATACTCCAGGTTTGGCTTGCACTTCTGAAGTAACTCATAGCAAGTCTTCCCATGCCGCTTGACTACCAACACACGATTAAGCGTGTAGCACGCATTGGCAACTGCTTTATTCCAGAACTGTACTGGCAGCTTTGAATCTACCGATATAGTCCTTGCAGTCTCGATCAAGCTCCTATTCTTGTGTTTAGCAACCCCATTCATCTGTGGCGTATATGCAGAGGAGAACTGATGAGCAATTTCCTTTCCTTTGCAGAAAGCATCCATCCACTGATTCTTGAATTCAGTTCCATTGTCTGAACGAACCTTCCTCACCTTCAGATTGTAAAGGGACTCCAGTGTTGTGACGAGCACTTTGAACGATTCAAATGTCTCTGACTTAGCTTTCAGAAACATCACCCAGGAGAAGCGTGAGTAGTCATCTGTGACTACAAAGCAGTACCAGTCTCCAGCGATACTCTTTGTGCTGACAGGACCAAATAGATCCATATTCAGAAGCTCCAGGGGAATCTCAATAGTGTTAACATGCTTAGACTTGTGAGACTTCCTGGTCTACTTTCCTTTCTTGCACGAGACACAAAAATCTGGAAGTTTGAAGTTCTTGACAGTAACTCCCTCAACTAAGTTGTTTTGAATCAGATGATTCATCTTCCTGGGATTTATGTGTCCCATTCTCCTATGCCATGAGATGGACTCCTTCTCCGTTGCTTTTGACAAAAAGCACTTAGCAGTGGACTCAGTAGTAGAAGCATTTGACATGTCCAAGACGTACAAATCGTTGTACCTTGACGCTGACATTAATACCTGCTCCTCCGGAATATCCATCTCCTTCTTCAGAATGTAACACTTCCTATTGTCAAACATTACTTTAAAGCCCTTGTCACATATCTGAGAAACTAAAAGTAAATTGTTCTCTAACTGTTGAACAAAATTTACTTTATCAAACTTTAGCTTTCCATTACCTACTTCACCTTGCGCGGTAATGTAGCCTCCTTTGTTTCCAGCGAATGAAACATGTCCCCCTTTAATTTATTTGACTTTAAAAATGAGAGACTGATTTCCTGTCATGTGCCTGGATGCCCCACTATCTACAATCCATGTGTTGGTAGAAGCGCTGTAGTGGACAACCTACACAAAATAGAAAATAATTAGTTAAGGAGGGGGACCAAGCCTTGATGGGCTTGGGTTTCCCAGAGGCATCGCACATCATAAACTCCACCCACTGACCATTTGGAGTTTGAGGAGCAGCTTTCTTCTTCTGATCACCACTATCAGACACATCAGATGATTTAGCTTTCCACGGACCAACCTTGTGTAAAGCTTGTTTGTGGTAAACCAGTGATTGATTAATGGTTTGACATTTAGGCTTATTTTAAAAAACTGGTTTTACCTCAGGCATCATAGACTTGCCAGTGGCTTGTCTGTGTTGTCTGTGGTGTTGGGGAAGGGTGTTAGACCTAGCAAGTGTTTTAGACCTTGGTTTTGTGAAATTAGGTTTAACATCCGGATCTAATTCGACTTTACGCCTAGGTATCTGATAGCGAGGACAGTGTGTAGAAATGTGTCCTCTTTGTCCACAAGTATAGCATGATATCCTCTCAACAAGACTAGGAAATCTCTTGTGGGATGGGTAGTACACTTCAGGCATGGGCTTTTTAGTCTCAACTTTTTGTTTTTCACCTTCTTTGACAAATTTGATTTGTTTAACGTTATGATTTCTTTGTCTTTTCAAATTGAGATCTTTCTTAACCCAACCCAAGAGGTACGTTATCATCCTCTTCGACCCAGTCCTCAATGATGACTTTATCCTTTGTGCGCATGTTGAAGCCTTCGGATCAGCAACCGGAGGTGCAGGTTTAACTGCAGTGTCCGGATCACTGACCAAAGGAGTAGTCAGCACATGGTCCTTGATGGGGTTATTGTTAACAGGTCTCTGTGTGGTGTTTAGAAGGATGTCATGTGGTGGAGGCATAACTTTATAAGCCAGCCCTTCCCATTGTTTCATTCTTTAACTAAGTTTTGCAAGATGTGAGAGGAATTAGCTAAACTATGTTGTTTTTGCTTTAAGGACTCATTTTCAACTTGTAAAACAGCTCTTTCCCTTTTAGCTTCCTCAATTGTCTTTATGTAAAAGTTTGTCATTTTCTTGGTTAAATGCTACAACTTCGGTTTCCCTTAGTTGTTTTCTCAAAACTTTGATTTTCTCTTTATAACTGCTCTCATTTTGTTTTAACACCCGATTAGCCTCGATGCACAGTTTTAAGTCTTTTACCAAATTGTCATTATGATCTAACAACCTAGAAAATTTTAAATCTATGCTTTCTCTAAATTTATTTCAATCAACACAAACATGTTTATCAAAGAGAGCTTCTTTTGATTCTACCTGCGCAGATGTAGAGGTGCCGACCATGAAAGCAGCCTGGGGTTCTTGGTGTGTTGCAGATCCTGCATTCAGTTCATCCTCCACCAGGTGATCAACAGCAGCCACAGTCTCATTCACATTAGCAGTATCAAACTCAGCCGAGTTCTCCCCCTCACTCGCTGAGTCGTCGTTCAGATCATTAACCAATTCAATGTTAGCTTCACCATCAGATAAGAAATGGAAGGACCAGTCTTGTCCTTCATCACCCTGTGCTACCATGGCTTTGGAGTCATGGCTGGTTGAAGCTACCTTTTTGTTCTTATCCTGACTGTTAGTTGAAGAAAACGGGTTACCATTTCCTGTCTTCTTAGGTTTGACACACTCTCTCTTGAAATGGCCTTTCTCACCGCAGTTGAAACATGTCACTTTTGACTTGTCAAATCCAAAAGTTGTATCCTTTGTAGCCATCAGGTTCTGTCCCATCTTCTTAACAAACTTCTTTGCTCTACGCACAGCACTAGCGAGAGCCCACATGATATCCATCCGTTCAAGCTCTGTTTCATGAACCTGCTTATTATCTTCATCTACTAGATGGCAATTTCCAATCTTCCCTGCAACTAACCCGTCATACGATTGGACCACTGTAGCAAGTAAGTCCATATGCTCTTTGGCGACTTCGACAGTTACGTTGCTCAAGTTCTCTATTTTCAACTTCATTGATTGAGCTTCTGGAGCACTGAATTGGACACTTGATGATCCACCTAATTCACAACTTGAGGATGCACTTGGGTTGCTTGCAGATGTGTTAGATACGAAAGCTGTCTGCAAAGGTGCACTTGAAGACACAGCTGTAGTAGGAGTCACATTGTATAGAGAAGGATTCTGAGTGTAGGTTCCCTTTTTAGACTTGTACTTATGTCATAGCTCTTCCTCTCTCAATTTCAGAATAAAGTCATTTATATCCAACGTTTCCAGCACTTCATTATGTCTTAAAGTAGAAACGAATAAATCCCACTTATCAGGTAAACCATCAGCCAGACTCGACACTTTATCTTCCATTGATGTTTTAACCCCATGAGTGTGCAGTTCACTCATCAAATGATAGAGCGATCGATAACGTCATCCAAACTCTCATTTCCGATTGACGAGAAGTTGTCAAATTCCTTCTTCAAAGCTTTAGCCTATAGAGACTTAAGCGTTGCATTTCCTTCATACCGCTTCTGTAGAGCCTTCCATAACTTCTTGCACTGCTTGTGCTCTGAGAACTGATGGAAAATATCCTTTGGGATGGACTGTGTCAACAATGCATAAGCGTTCTTCTCCGCATTGTACGCAACCTTTTACGCCTCATTCAAACCACTTAGAGTCAGTGGAACACCGTCAGCTCCAACTGGCATAGTGTAGCCAGTCTGAATACTGCTCCATAAGTTGGTGTCCACTCCATTTAATTGAATCTAAAACTGTTGCTTCCATTGAGGATGTTCGTCAAGTGACAGAAGCTTCAGTGGTTTGTTGTGATTTCCGATCTCATTTTCCAAGAGCAAGAGATTCTGAATTCTGGAGTCCTTCCCGGCTGAGAAAGCAAAGTGCTGTTCGTCCATGATGACTTGGACTGAAAAACTTGATGATGTAACTGAATGATGCGACTGGGAATGCGAATGGGACTCAACCATGCGATTGAAGTCAATCGGACGATTGAAGTGTGCGACTAAGTTCATGCGTGCGATTGAGGTCAACCGTGCGTATGAACGTATGCGTATGAGTTCAGTCGTACGAATGAACGAGACGATTGAGCTGGACCGAACGAATGAACTTAAGCTTGCGAATGAGAAGACGATTGGACCAATCGTGCGACTGAGCTATGCGTATGAAGTTCAGTCATGCGATTGGATCAATCGTGAGACTGAGACGTCTGACTTCGAAATTTTTCAAAATTTTCACTCGATTCGACTAAAATCACGATTTTAAAAACCCTAGTCGGCTAGAACTCGAAAAATACGAACTTTTGAACACATGCACTCATAAAAATCGAATTTTTAATGCAAAAGGAATGGATATTTGATTGAAAAACATTGATTTTTGCAAAAACGCTATTGAATCCACATAGAATCGAGAGCCAAGGCTTTGATACCACTTGTTAGGACCGAGTACGAACTGGTACTAACCAAATCTACGTGAAACCAGATCAAATAGTGTGGAATCCTATTTGATTGGCGATCCAATTAGGGAGAACGTTAATCTGATCAAGACTAACGATTAGAAAACGTTAAGAATTGATTAGAAATGATCAGAAACGCTCTATGAAGTTGGAAGGGACGACTTGGACGTTCTGGGACGGCTAGGGTTATGAACTCTCAAAGTGTTCAGTTTTTACACGAATTAAGTGGTATTTATAGGTTACAATCTTCATTCGTACGATTGAGCCATGCGTATGGCTCAGTCGTGCGACTGAGTCATACGATCCACTCACACGGATGATTGACCCACACGATTGATTCATTCGTATGACTGAGCCATTCCTATGACTCAATCGTGCATTCGGCTCAATCACATGGTTCAGTCATGCGACTGGCCCATTAGCATGGTCCAGTCGTGCGACTGGATCATAAGCCTTGCTTAAACACATTCCTGAACCTTTAACGATACAGAACTATGTCTAACAACTGTAAACCCATATAACATGTTCATATAAGCATGTAATAAACAATAATATAAATAGATATGACATTCAATAACCAATAATCATTCAATAAAGAGTTTTCATTACATATATCAAATCATTACATCAGTGTAATCAAAGTGAAAGTGATTTACATTTAAGCACACTAGAACTAGAACTAAGGACATGTGTACCAACAAAGGCTTTCTAAATCAAACTCTCAAAGAAACTCAAAAAGAAAAGAGAAGGGGAGATATGATGAGGAAAAAAAGCCCAAATGTTGTAAAAATAAAGGGATCCTCCTTTAATAAAAACAATCATCAATCTGTACCAATCACTGTGGTTCTACATTCAGAAGAACAGAAGGTAGCTTTTGCAGTATTTAGTTCAAGCTTTCAAGCTTATCTAGGTAGCACATTGACCCTTGCACACATTTGCTAGCAAGATCTTAAACAATTACATCCAGATGAAGTAGAAGAGATGGCTCTGTAATGGCAAATGGCCATGATTGCTTCCAGAGCCAAAATGTATCTGAGAAGAAATAAGGGATTGGCAGTTGCGAGGAGAACAACAAATATTGGTGTTGACAAGTCAAAGGTCAGATGCTACAAATGCAATCTATATGGTCATTTCTTCAGAGAATGCAATCAGCAATCCACTAATGATTTGAGACAAACTCAACAAACCAGCCCAAATAATAATATGAAAATCAAAGAACCTTCAAACAGCCTCAACTAACAAACTTATCCCCACCAGCAACAAGTTCATCAGCAGGTCCAAGCAAAACCAACGAAAGAGGGTTGATTATTCTGCAAGATGGAACTTATGATTGGAGCAGGTATGAGAAGGAGGCGTTGGAAGAAAATCAAGCATCGATGGCCAACATGGAGAACAAAGTCCCACCTATGGATAGAGAGGTAAGGGATAGATTGTATTCATCCAGCTATGTTTAAGAGGTGGAAAGATATAGAGTCGATGCTTAATAATTGGCTAACAAAGTAAAAGAAACAATGATTTTGAATGAATCTCATGTAAGAGAACATAAATTATATCAGATCAAAATCACTTCCTTACCAAAAGTTTTGGATAAAATTTTTTTGAAAATTACAATTAAAGCCCAATTTAAGCATCTGACCTCCTCTTTAACAAAATTAATGTCTGATCATGCATCAACTGAAGTGAAACTTCAAAAGTTTCAATTATCATCTCGGCAATATGAGAAACTATTAAACTCTCATATTGAATCAAAGAACAGGTATGGGTTGGGTTTTAATGTTGTTACACCCCCATTGTATGACAACTATACCCTTTACTTGAGTCTATGACCAACAGTTTGTCAAACCATTTCATGCCAAGCACCAAAATTGAACCAAAATCTAAAATTAATCAATTGGTAAATGTTGATGATTCTAAGGTGAGTGAAACTGATTCTTCTAAATCGAAAGTTTCCAAAGAAGAAGAATCTGAATTTCACTTTGATGAGTGTGATGATTTGAATAAGTCTGATGAACATAATGAGCAAAAAGATGATGTTTAGGTAAAGCAAAGAATGATTCGTTTGAACCAATCATGCCTAAAGTTCTTGAAGAGATAAAGCTACCTTAACCTCCAAAGAAAATAGACATGCTGAAGACCATCTACAAGAGGTTAACTCAGTTATATGAAGGACTTCATAAGCTCAACAAGTAGCAAAAATCTCATTGAAGAAAAAGAACAGCTGAAGCTGAAGTCACTCTTGACTCTATGGAGGAGGCAAAAATCACTTCTATAGAAAAGTCAAAGACTTCAGTAGAACTACTATGGAAGAAGAAAAATGTTGATCTTTTAACAAAATCAACATCCGTATAAGATCTACAAAACAAGTAGTCATCAGTTGAATCAAACACCATCAAGAAGAAAACCAAGCAACAGAAAATTATGAATGCTAAGCAACAGAGATCATCTACTGCTAAACAAGAACCATTTGACATTATGTCTGGGACTTGGGAGTGGCAAGGATTCATCAGTTTCCAAATTTGAAAAAGAATTGAAGGCATAAAAGCAGACAAAGAAGAAGAAAGTGATTGACTCTGTGAGTGAAGTAGAGGAGAAATACTACAAGTGGTGTGATATGCATAATCACAACACTGATGAATGCTACTTCAGCATTTATTGCTCCATATGCAACATGAACAATAACATGACTTCTGATTGTTACTTTAATAAGTACTATGCTATTTGTAACAAGAATAACCATTCTACTCAAGAATGTTATTTCAACAAAAATAACAAAACAAAGAGCACAAAGAAGCAACAATCTGAGAATGTTGAATCAGACACACCATCAAGTGACCGTCAGGAAGATTCAAAGCTCAAGAAGCAGCAACCAAAGCAAAATATGCCAAAGGCAGAGAATATACTAATGATAAAACGAAGGAGAAGCAACATTCTCAACTCAAAACACCTCACAAGAAGGTAGATTTAAAGAGAAACCAACTACTACTGATAAAGCCTTCTTTGACCATTTTGAAAAGGGCACTCATAATCAAAATCAAAAGATGGTGAAAATTTCTTCAATCAAGGTTCATCATCTAGTTCAAAGCATAAGAAACACAAAGAACTGGTGAAAGAAAAAATGGTTGTGGAACAAGGACAAAGTTGTTCAAGTCTATCTTCAATAGAATCATCCTCACCTCAAATAAAACATAATAAATCAAATGAGTCTAAAATCAAACCGAAACATCTAGACTCATTCATAAAGGAGCAATAATTTTAGACATAAGTGGCAAGCCTAATATCATTAAGGCTTGGGTTTCACACTCTAATTTAATTCATTATGTGTGCGGGAACAACCATGGAGGACTGACAACAAGTGGTATGTTGACAGTGGGTGTTCTAAACATATGATAGGAAACTGTTCTCTTCAACATGATTGTAAACATAAAAATGTTTCGTATGTAGCATTTGGTGGGGATAAGAAGGGGGTAAAATTGTTGGTGAAGGAATGGTAACAAGTGGTGTACTCAAGTTTGTGAAAGTATATTATTGCGAAAATTTACAATACAATTTACTGATGTTTTTCAAATTTGTGATCAAATTTATACCACTTTATTTGATAACACTTACTGTTACATTCTTAAGCCAGGTTTTCAAGTGCTAGCAGATTGGATCCTTCTAAAACTTTAAGAAAAGAAAACACATGTGTTTTGGATATGAACAATACCTCTATAACAAACAAAGAAACCTGTCTGATTTCTAAGTCTTTAGAAGATGAATCTCAATTGTGGCATAGAAGGATGGTTCACTCCAACATGAAGAACATGAACAAGCTGGTCACAAATGACTTAGTCATTGGCCTACCAAAGAAAGAATTTTATTGTTCTAATCATTGTTCATCATGTTATAAGGAAAACAACATAGGGTGTTATATAAATCTAAAACAATCAATACAAACACATCACCACTCAAAATGCTTCATATGTATCTTTTTGTTCCATCCAATGTGATAAGCATTGGCAAAAGGCAATATTATTTGGTGATTGTTGATGATTTAACTAGATTCACATAGGTCTTTTTCTTAAAATAGAAAATTGAAACATCAAAATCATTAATGGAGTTTATCAATAAGATTGAAAATCAACTTGACTTGAAGATCAAAATCTTAAGAAGTGATAATAGGTCTGAATTTGTTAATAATATATTAGATTCCTTTAACAGTTTCAAAGGCATAGCAAAACAATTTAATGCACTAAGAAATCCACAACAGAATGGAGTTGCTGAAAGAAGAAACAGAACTTCCATTGAAGCAACAAGAACAATACTAGCTGATTCACATTTACCAATCACATTTTAGGCTGAACCAGTGAACACAACATGCAATGTTAAAAACAGGAAATTAATTGTCAAAGAACATAACAAAACACCATATGAGCTTTTATTTAAAATAAAACCTTTTATAGGATATCTTAGAGATTTTAGGTGTCATATGTCTATTAGAAACAGCAAAGATCAATTATAGAGGACACTCCTAATGTATCTTTTGATGAATCCTTATTTCCATAATCTGTAAAAGGATCATCATGGCTATTTAATATAGATGCATTAACAAATTCATTTAACACTGGTTATTTGAATATTGCAGGTTCTACGGATACATGCTATCCTTATGTACCTCCAAGTATGAGTGAAGTGCCATTGACTGTTGATCCTCAAAGACCACAATCTCACACTTCAAGTGTTGCTGATCCTGGCCTTCATCTCAAAAAAGCATCAACAGAGGTTAACTCAGCATCCGCAGAAGTTACTAATGCATCCGGGGGAATGAACATTTTCGAAGTTGCTCCATTACGTTCAAAGGAACACAACACATCAGTAGATCCACAAACTACTTTCATAGATGTTCCTGTAACTCCTGCGGATGTTATTCTTACATCTGTGCAGACTCAAACTCATGAAGATTGTTTTCATTCAGTTTCAGAAGATCAAAAAGATGAAGATTTTGACTACTTTGTTGATTCCCCGTCTCAGCTGGATCTATCTCCTTCAACAAATATCACTAATTTGGAATCATCTATTTGAGTTGCATCATTTCCAATATCAAGAATTCATAAGAATCATCCAATAGATAACATCATTGGTGATCTTAATGAAAGAACCACAAGAAGCAAGGGGGAGCTACCAACATATGTCTTTTCTCTTGTTTCATTCATAAGTGGTCCCTTCCAACATCACTGTTGCATTAAAGACAACAGCTGGATTGAAGCTATGCAAGAAGAACTTCAGCAATTCAGGAAGTTAAAAAGTTTAGAATCTTGTTGATCTTCCTGAAGGCCAATTTCCAATTAGCACAAGGTGGGTTTTCAAGAACAAACTAGATGAAAGAGGTATCATTGTCAGAAACAAAGCAAGGCTGATAGCATAAGGATATACCTAAGAAGAAGGGATAGACTATGATGAAGTCTTTGCACCAGTTGTAAGGATTAAAGCTATTAGAGTCTTCCTAGCCTATGCTTCACATAAGAAGTTCACACTTTATTAAATGGATGTAAAATGTGCCTTATTATATGGTAAAATTGATGAACAAGTCTATGTTGCCCAACTACCAGGCTTTGAAGATCCTGATTACCCAAACAGGGTATACAAGCTTGACAAAGCTTTGTATGGTCTTCATCAGACACCAAGAAAGTGGTATGAAACATTATCTACTTTCTTTCTTAAGCATGGTTACAAAAAGGGAACCCTTTATTAGACTCTCTTCCTCAAACATGATCATCAAGACCTCTTGGTTGTCCAAATCTATGTGGATGACATTATTTTTAGTACAAAACAAACAAGAGATTATGTGAAGGCTTTGAAAGTTTGATGAAATCTGAATTTCGAATGAGTTCCATGGGAGAACTAACAATCTTCCTTGGTTTACAAGTTCATCAAAAACCAGATGGCATATTCATCAATCAGGAGAAATATGTGCATCGAATCTTAAAGAAGTACAACCTTGCTGACACTTTTTCATGAAAAACACCATCATCAACAATAGATAAGATTGTACCTGATCCTAAAGGGAAGTCAGTTGATCAAAGATTGTATAGATCAATGATAGGATCTTTAATGTACTTAACCGTCATCAGACTTGATATAATGTTTGTTGTGTGTGTTTGTGCTAGGTACTAATCAGACCCAAAAGAGACATATGAATGTAGTTAAGAGGATTTTTAGATACCTCAAAGGGAAGCCAGCTCTTAGGCTTTGGTATCCCAAAGAAGGACACTTTAACCTCTATTCATATTCTGATAGTGACTTTGGAGGATGCAACAACAGCAGAAAATCTACAACCAATGGATGTCAACTCATAGGACCAAGATTTGTTTCTTGGCAGTGCAAAAAGCAAACAGATATGTTAGTATCCATAGCTGAGGCTGAGTACATAGCTGCTTCAGCTGGTTGCTCTCAAGTATTATGGTTGCAAAACCAATTACTTGATTATGGTTACAATTTTTTTCAAACACCAATACACATAAATAACTCACCTGTTATGTTTATAACTGCTAATCCAGCGAAACATAGTAAAATAATACATATAGAAATAAGATATCATTTTCTGAGAGACAACTCAGAAAAAGGTTTGATCAAGTTGATCAAAGTGGATACAAAGATCAGCTTGCTAATTTATTCACTAAAACCTTTGATTCAGTGAGATTTAATTTTTTAATTAAATCATCAGGCATGATCAACTTAGGTTAGAAATCATCACAAAGAAAAGCATGATCTGTCCTTGATCATAATCAATATGAAAAAGTCAAAACATTCACAAAACATATAAAAACAAAAGATTGTCTTGTTGATATGTTTTTACATCATATAGCTTTCATATCGTGGAAAATGATAGTACACTATACCTTTGCTTACTTTCTTGATTTTAACTTGTTGGACTCAACAAGTGCATTAATAAAATAATGCTTAAAAGGATAATGCTTGCCATAATCTAACATAATGTGTTCTAATATTCAAACAATTATTAACTAACATATTAGCATAATTAAAAATCATAACATTCACTAATCATTGTTTAAATTTCGTTTTCAGGTTTGTAGAGAAAACAAATTTTGACAAGTGTTAGCAGCGGATGAAGTGTTATCCACAGCGGATGACTAAGAAGATACAGCGGTCAAAGAACAAGTCCAAGTGCACACAGGGGATGCCAAGTCCACAGCTGATGAACTGTCCACAAGTGATGTTCATCCATAGTGGATGAACATTTCATAGTGGACAACATACAAAGCAAACATACTCAAGTGTTCATAGCGGATAACATCCGAGGCACAACGGACAAGTTATCTGACTTCTATAGCGGACATCTTAACATCAATAACAGACAGCTAATCATCCACAGCGGACGACTTAGACTTAGGATTTTATGTAATTTTCAATTACATAAGGATAGTTTAGTAATTGTAAATAGCTTTTGGTATAGGCTATAAATAGTATACTACCCTAATCCTTTGTAAGCTTTTGAACATTCAATACAAACAACAGTTATTATCATTTAGGAATTCAATCACAAGCAATCACACACACTCAAACACACTGATAACATAACATTATCATTCAAGCATTCATCACACATTCTTCTTTATCATACATTTAATAAATGTTCAAGAACATGATATCCGTGGTTCAAATCATACACTAATTTTCGATCCTCTCTTTCAATAACTTGATATCCGTGGTTTGTTAGCTTCATAACATACATTTTGAGCTTGAAATCATCACACATTCTTCTACATCATACATTCAACAAATGTTCAAAAACATGATTTAATCATCTGTTTTCATTCATTTTAAAGAAGGTTCTACGTTTTTGTTACTAACAAAGCTCCCAAAATCATTCATACACTGTTTTTGAAATAGAAACATCACAAAATCATTGAAATCTCATCGTTTTCTTCGGGTTGTCTCGATTAAACAATACACGAGTATTGTTCTATCGATTTTCATCAAACAAACACTCATTTAAATATTTTGAATATATTCATTGTATTTAAACATCATATTTGAGTTTTTTTACACTCAAAATAGGCAATTAATCTTCTTCAAACAACAAAACGATTGTTGTTTTATTGAAATTATTACAGCCATCAACAAACCCTAGATAAACCCTAGTTTTTGCTCACTCACAAACCTTCATAATCTCTAGTGATTGTGTTGGTTTATCATTAAAATCAAAGAAGAAACATAATCTTCTTTTAAATTTTTGAAAAAGTTAATTTTTGATCCAAAAAGTTAACTTTTTAAAACAAAATATTTGTTTTAGGGTTTTGACTTTTGTTGACCTGACCATCATTAAAAGGTTTAATTGTTGATTGACATCCTTAACAGAATAAACCTTTCTTGTCATCGAGATTTGAAAGTGATATAACATTGGACATTATTTAATGTTTGATCTATTAAGGCTGGTGGAACCAAAACAAAACTTAGAAGAAATCTGTACAACTAAGAGAAGTCTTCCAAAGGCAATGCTGCAGCTTCCAAAGCTTACAAGATGATCTTCTGAAGAACTTCCAAAGGATGAACTCAGTCTTCCAAGACTTAGAAGATCTACTTCCGAAGTTTACACTTAGAAGATTAAAGACAAAGTATTCCAAAGACAAAGCCCCGAAAGAAGTTGTGTCTTCCGAAGTATAAATGGTTCGGAAGAACTTATTCTTCTGAAGCCATTTTATGTTTGGAAAAATCACAGTATTAACTAGTGGACAAAGCATGGTCCGACTCACACTTTTTTCCTACTTTGATTCACTACAAGATGTTTTCCACATTCATATGGTTGACCTTACTTTTGTCCACTGTTCACCATTCCTTAGTTGGTATAGTCACTACATTTAGTTGGTGACCAAAAGGTAAGTCATGGACCTATCATGACTACCTTATCTTAGATAATACTTTATCTAAGATATCTTACCTCTAGGAATGTAATATTTGTTTAGTAGTAAGTCCCAGCATGTTATCTACGTATAACAAGCTGTAGATAGTAGTATATATAGTCGCTCATTGTAACTTAGTAACTACGCTTCTGCATGAGTCTTGTAATACTTAGTTGAGAGATAATATATACAAGTATCTTGAAAACCATTTCTTCTGTTCTTTACTAATTATATTATTTTCAACTGAGTTCTTGATTCTGCAGTCATCAAACGAGTGATTCTTAACCGGTTTGTGAGAAACACTAAGTGTTGAGAGACCTATATCGATGCTGCATTTAGTTTCAATTAATTAATTCATTTTATTCGGTAAATCAAATTAATAGATGACATCATTAACAGACAAATTCTAGTGAATTTAGGATAAAAACAAATTTAGCGCCGAGCTAAATACTCAAAAAAAATTGACATAAACCGTTAAGTTAAAATTTAACAAACATGTCTGATGAAATTTCAGGAACCAATGGTGGTCTAAAATCACCAAGACTAAAAAACAAAGCGGATTTCAAACAATGGAAAGTTATGTTCCGAAACTGGATTATTTTCCATGACCCAGACTTATGGACATCCATAACCGAGGGACCATACATTCCTGTGAATCTTGGTCCAGATTACAACACATAAAAACTAATGAGTTTGAAAAGCGTAGCTGGTGATAAACTCAAGAAAGTGAAAATAGACATGAAAGCATACAATATTTTGGGAATGACTTTGCCATATGAAATCTTGACAAGGTTTGAAAATTTCAAAACAACACATGAACTATGGAAGGTACTTCACACTATGTGTGACGGGAGTGAAGAGATTAGGGAAATCAAAAAGGAGAAATTGAGGACCCAATATGAAACCTTCCACCATGTTCAGGGAGTATCAATTCCACAACAGCTTCACAGATTCGTTCAACTAGTAACTAAGATGATTGTCTATGGTCTTAAATACGAATATGTGGAGATCAACAAAAAGATGTTGCACGCATTGCAAGAGAGCTGGACTCAGTCAGTGTCTTTGATGAAAGCAACATTGGATCTTGAAGCATTATCTCTAGATGCTCTAATAGCTAAAGTGGAAGCACTAGAACTAGATGAAAGATCCAGAAACCACAACACAATCAGACATGTGGAATCATACAAGTTCAAGGAACTTCAATAAACAGATAGTGCATTCTTGACATGCACTGGAGAAGATGAAGATGAAGAATTTCTAAATTCCAGTGAAACTTCCTTCTTCTCAGCTCTTGAATCATCTAACAATAAATAGAAGTCTAGAAGACTAGTGTTCACTCTTCTTATAAAGCAACTCCACAAAGCAAACAACATCAACATCATCATGCTTCAATCTTGAGCAAGCAACAACAACCTACACAAAGTCTTAAAACATACATAAATTTGATAAACCTATGGATGCTCTCATAATCATTCTCCAAAGTGAATAGCAGAAGGCAGCCTATGTAGCTTTCTCCACAAGCTTTGAAGTTTACTTAGGTTCTAATCTCATACCATCACGGATCATCCAACAAGACTTAGATGAATTACCACCAGACATGGTTAAAGAAATGGATCTTAAATGGTCTATGGCAATGATTGCTTATAGATCAAAAAGGTTTCTTCAAAAAATCAGAGGACTGAGCATGGACAAGTAAACCAAGATTGGTTTTGAAAAGACAAAGATGAGATGCTACAATTGTTAACTGTATGGACATTTTTCAAGAGAATTCCAGCAACCAAGATTTGACAGAAACAACAAACAAGAGTTGACAGAAACAACAACCAAACACAAGCATCAAGCAGCTACCTTCAAACAGACAAATCCCACCTCTATTCAGTATCCCTGCTGCACCAACCCAACCACAAATCATATAATACAGCCCAAATTAGCACTCCAAATCATCAGCAATGATCATAAAAAAGGATGGTGAGTGTGATTGGAGCATGTATGAGGCTAAAATTCAATCTCCAGCTCATGCCCTCATGGCAGACATAGAAGATTAAATTTCAGAAATCCCGAAAGAGGTAAGGGAAAACCTCTGCACACAAGCATGTATAGATAAAGTCAACAGATACAGAGAACATGCGGACAAACTTTTAAAGAAAGTAATTAAAACAAACATTTATATGAAAGTCTAAAATCAGAACAAAAATAATATGGAATCAAAATTCTTTCATTATAAAATGATTTGGAGAAATTAGTGTTTGAAAAATTAACAATTACAGCTCAAGTAGTGCAAGTCCCTGTATCATTGACTGAGTCAAAAACATCGCACGCTAAAACCGAAGTGAAACATTAGTAGTTTCAGGTAAGCAATAAGAAGTTTGAAGACTTCTTTCTCAACAAAGGGCCTTCAAAGAGCCTTTATAAAGTTAATCCACAATACAATGATAATTATATTCCTTTACCTGATTCCATGACCAACAAATAGGGTGAGTTTCTTGACCCACATGACAGGACTGGTGATTCAAAACAATCATCATCATCATCATCATCAAAATCATCATTAACAGCAAAACGTCTTTGATAAAATTTGTTAAAAGTGAAGCACCACCATAAATTAGATCAACATACTTTTATCCAGGAGAGAATAATGAATTTGATGAACAGACAACTGATTAAGATGATATTGATTTATTGGATGTCACACCCCCGCTGATAGCGGAAACACGGGGATGCGAGCTAGACGGGATCATCATAACACATGGTATACGATAGAGAAGCAATATAAATATGATGACAAGCGTGTCATGACGACACCCGAACACAAACGGAGACTTGTGTCGCGTTTAGTCAATATTCACGACAACATAGCCATAAGCATAGCATGTAAGGATCACATAACCATATAGAATAACATTGTTTAATTTCCCACAACCCGGGAACAAGTGTTCAAAAGAATGTTAATTGTTTAATGGACTGCAACAATATACAAAAGTTGTTTATCATGTATGTTCAGTCTCAAAAATGCTTCCTAGGGTCTCCACTAAAAGGCAGTACTCCTAGAATCTTTAATTACCTTGATCACCTGAAATGTTGGTGAGCTTCGCAGGTTTTAAGTAATAAAAGATGTTAAGATGTAAATGGTGAGTAAGTTTAAGAAGAGCTACCGCAACTACACTTATGTGTAGGCGGTTTTACCAGTTATAAATAGCTACAGCCAAACCTATTCATAGGTTCCTCACGGGAATTGATGGCTGTAAAGAAAGCATTCCCAAAGCGTAAATAGTTTAAAATGACGTAGCAAGATCTACAAAGCGCATACGTATAAATTACAACCAAACCAATCCTTAGGTCCCATTACCGGGATTAAGGGTTGTATTGAAAGGTTTTCCATAGCATAATAAGTTAACATGACGTAGCAAGATCCACAAAGCGCATACGTAAAGGTTACAACCCAACCAATCCTTAGGTCCCATTACCGGAACTAATGGTTGTATTGAAGGGCAAGTTTCACATGACGTAGCGAGACCCACGAAGCGCATACGTATAGATCACAACTAAACCAATCCTTAGGTCCCATTACCAGAACTGATGATTGTAATGAATGCTCGGTGAAGAAGAACCACAAAGTAGACCCATAAAGAAGAACCACACCGCCGAGAGCATCCATGGTCAATAACATTCACAAGTAACATCATGCAACACATAACATCCAGTAATAGCGCCTAGTAATGTAAAGCCACCAAGTAATATACAAGGTAGCAACATAGCATAAAGTCAAGAGTCATAACAGCACCATTCAACAAGATAAGTAAGATAGTTTAACCATAAGAGTTGCAGCAGACTTCCACTAAGGAAGATGCTTGAAAATGTGTTAAGTAAGCGTGCATTCTATTCCCCCATGTTTGAAAATGTTTAAAAGATATATAAGCGTTAAAAGGGGCTACGAAACTCACTGAATAGATGATAAGCACGAATGATGAATATTCCCAACAGTAGAATGCTATGAACAGTCACGACAAGCATTAATAATGAGCATAAAGCATAAGATGATGTTCAATAGATTCGGGCAGTTTCGGTTCGGTCGTGGTTAACACTTGCATGCAAACACACACGATAGATCTTATGTAGATCCGGGTACTGGAAGCATTGCCATTGTAAATGATATTTGTGTAAAAGTGTTATTGTTTTCAGAGAAGTGTTTGTCAAGTACTTGTGTTATAAATCATTTGTTACTAATTGCAAAATGTTAAGTTTATTGGATTTTGATATAACATTAATAAGTCCAATAGTGTTAATCTTACAAATCGTCATTAGCAATGGCAACCGTGTCGATGTCACCTTAACATCACACGACAACACACACCACACACAGGAAGACTGACTTCACACACAATGATTCCATTTGCACGACAAGACCAGACGCACGACTGGATACTCCATTCGCACGAATCAACTTTCAGTCTTGCGAATCAGCTTCATTCGCACGATTGAACTCCTATTCGTGCGACTAAGCACTCAGTCATACCACACATCACCCAATCACACGACTCAACCTTCCATTCACACGATTCAGCTTTCAGTTGTGCGAATCAGCTTCATTCGTATGATTGAACTCACATTCGTGCGACTGGACCTTCAGTCACGCGATACACACAGTCGCACATATTCATCCGCATTGACTCGATCGCACACACTCTTAATCGTATGCATTCAATCGCACGACACACCCATACACATGGACTCAGTCACACGACTCACTCAGTCGCACGGCTTCTGATGATTGTCGGCATAGCTCTTTTGGCGATCTCTAGCAGCTTTTAATTTGTCTTTGATTTGGAAAATCTTGTCAGTTGTCTCTTGAATGATCTTTGGGCCCAAGAGCTGGCTCTCACCAACTTCGGCCCAACAAACTGGGGATCTACATTTCCTCCCGTACAATGCCTCAAATAGAGCCATCCAATGCTTGTGTGGTAACTATTGTTGTATGAAAACTCAATCAACGGTAGATGAGTGTCCTAGCTACCACCAAAATCGATTACACAAGCTCTGAGCATGTCTTCCAATGTTTGTATGGTTCATTCACTTTGGCCATCTGTTTGTGGGTGATAGGCGGTACTCATATCCAATCGAGTGCCCATAGCTTTCTGTAGTGTTTGCCAAAATCGTGAAGTGAATCGACTGTCGCGGTCGGATATGATTGACACCGGCACCCCGTGCCGTGTCACGACTTCTTTGATGTACAACCTTGCCAGCTTATTCATTTTATAGTCTTCTCGGATAGGCAAGAAATTAGTGGATTTTGTCATCCGATCCACTATGACCCATATCAAGTCGTGTCTGCTAGGCGTCCTTGGGAGTTTGGTAATAAAATCCATGGCTATGTTCTCCCATCTCCACTCGGGAATTTCAGGTTGCTGTAATAATCCCGATGGTTTCTGATGTTCAGCCTTAACTTTTGAGCACGTCAAGCATCAGGTTACATACATAGCAATGTCTCTCTTCATGCCTGGCCACCAGTATAGATCCTTAAGATCGTGATACATCTTGTCTGCGATAGGATGAACAGAATATCATGTCTTGTGCGCTTCCTCCATGATCAGGGTACGAATGTCTCCCCATTTAGGTAGCCATATGCGATCCATGAAGTACTGTATGCCATCATCCTTGCAAATCATCTGTTTGTCTAACCCTCGGAATTCTTCTCCCGCAAGGTTTTCTTCTTTCAATGCTTCCCTTTGTGCAAGTTGGATCTAAGCTTTCAAGTTTGTTTGAATAGTCAATCCCAAAGCTCGAGCACGTAGTGGTTTCACGTGCTCTTTACGACTTAGGGCATCAGCCACCACATTTGCTTTCCCCGGGTGATACCGGATTTCACAATCGCAGTCACTAAGTAGCTCTACCCAACGTCGTTGTCGCATGTTGAGTTCTTTCTGATTCAGGATGTGTTGAAGGCTCTTATGATCTGTGTAGATGATGCATTTGGTTCCATACAGATAGTGCCTCCATATCTTGAATGCAAATACTACCACGCCCAACTCCAGGTCATAAGTCGTATAATTCTTCTTATGCACCTTAAGTTTTCGTGAGGCATAGGCAATCATCTTGTCTTTCTGCATTATCACACAACCCAATCCTTGATGTGAAGCATCGCAGTACACCACAAAATCATCAGTTCCGTCTAGAAGGGACAATATCGGTGCGTTGCATAACTTCTCCTTCAATGTTTGGAATGCTTGTTCTTGTGCTTTCCCCTAATCAAACTCCTTGACTTTCTGAGTCAACAAAGTTAACGGTTGGGCAATCTTTGAGAAATTCACAATGAAGCGACAATAGTATCCGGCCAATCCTAAGAATTGCCGTATCTCTAAAGGTGTCTGGGGTGCATCCCATTTCTTCACTGCTTCAATCTTGCCAGGATCTACATGAATCCCATTTTCGTTAACCACATGCCCCAAAAATTTCACTTCTCGAAGCCAAAACTCGCACTTCGAGAGTTTAGCGAAAAGTTTCTCTTCTTGTAATAGACTCAGTATCGCCCAAAGATGTTCTTCAAGGTCCGCTTTCGAACAAGAGTAGAAAAGTATATCGTCTATGAACACGATCACGAACTTATCCAAGTAAGGTTTGCACACTCGATTGATCAGATCCATGAACACAGCTGGTGCATTAGTCAGTCCGAACGACATGACTAAGAACTCATAGTGCCCATAATGAGTCCTGAATGCTATTTTCGGTATGTCATCCTCAAAAACCCTTAGTTGATGATATCCAGAACGAAGATCAATCTTGGAGAAATATGAAGCTCCTTGCAGCTGATCAAATAACTCATCAATTCTGGGAAGAGGATATCGATTCTTCACAGTCAACTTCTTCAACTCGCGATAATCGATACACATGCGGAACGACCCGTCTTTCTTTTTGAAAAATAAGACCGGTGCTCCCCATGGCGAATGACTCGGTCGAATGAAACCCTTCTCCAATAGCTCCTGTAATTGGATAGATAACTCTTGCATTTCAGATGGCGCTAACTGGTATGGTGCTTTTGCTACCGGCGTAGCTTCAGGAACCAACTCTATACGAAATTCCACCTGTCGTGGAGGAGGTAAACCCGACAAGTCATCAGGGAATACTTCCGGATAATCTCGTACTACAAGGATATCCACCTACTTGTTGCCTTCTTCTTTCTTTTCCACTACATGGGCCAGAAATGCGTAACACTGCTTCCGTAAACATCGTCGCGTCTTCATGCAAGTGATAAGCCTCAGAGTTCTTCCCGGTCGTTCTCCTTGAATCTTGATTACCTCCCCGTTTGGCATGGGGATTCGTACTAGTTTCTCCCGACAAACAATCTCGGCTCCGTGTTTCGTCAACCAATCCATTCCCACAATCACATTGAAGCTCCCCAACTCGAAAGGTATTAAGTCTATGTCGAAGGCATGGTTCTCCAATATCATGGAGCACTGTCTAATAATATCATCTGCTTGTACAACTCTACCGTCGGCCATTTCTACGGAGAAGCTAGTTTCTAGTCTACTAGAGTTCAAGGCAAGCATGTGTGCTAAATCAGAAGAATGAAACTATTGTTTGCCCCAGTATCAAATAGTATGGATGCGAAGTGGTGATTGAGCAAGTACGTACCCGTAACAACATTCGGGTCCTGACGGGTGTCATTTGCTCCGATAACGAACGCACGTCCTCTAGCAGCATTTCCTTGATTCCCTTAGCTTGGATTACCAGCTATGGCCATCACTTGCTGCTGGTTATTCCCTTGTTGACCCGGTGCCCTATTTAGTCTGGGGCACATGTTCCAGTAGTGACCAAGAACTCCATACTCATAACAAGCCCTGGTATTCCCGACGGCGTTAACCGTGTTGACGGGTGCTACCAAATTCGGCGCAGTTCTACAATCCTTCGCTAAGTGCCCCGGGCGCCTCCAATTCGCACACATCCGACAAGGCGTTGCTGGGGGATGATGAAGAGTGCACCTGTTACATTTCGGGTGCGGCCCAGCATATTCCTTTCTTTCTTGAGTCACAGCCACAAAATTTCAGGTTGTCTTGGCCATGTTATCAAATCTTCCGGCATTAGACCGGCTCATTTCCCCAACCTCCTTTCTCTTCTCTACTCCCCTGTCCAACATCCCTGTTCTTACCATCTCATCAGTTAGAGCGCCGTCCTTCAGGATTGCGCTCTGAATCGTGGGAGGAGCAGCTGCCGTTACCAATGCTCGGATTTGAGGCGCGAGTCCCCAAATGTACCTTTCAATTCTCTTTGATTCCGGAGTTACTAAATGTTGAACCAGCCTTGCCAACTCGTGAAAATGATCAGTGTAAGCTGCGTGCCCAGCTCCTACCATCGTATGGTTCCAGAATTCCTACTCAAGTTTCTGCATCTCGTTGAGAGGGCAGTACTCCTCAGTAATCAGGGCTTTGAACTCATCCCAAGTTATTTGCATCGCAGATTCTCTTCCTCTTGCTTGAACCTGGGTGTTCTACCAGGTTAGTGCCTTGCCATGTAGTGAACACGTGGCATACTTGATTCTTTGACTACCGAGGCACTCACTGATGTCAATCACTGCCTCCATCTTTTCAAGCCATCTTGTTAGGGCTATCGCCCCACCTTTCCCGTCAAATTCTTGGGGTTTGCAGGCACAAATTCCTTGTAGGAACATCCCCGTCTTGTATTATCGACCCCAGTTTCGTTCCCAGTTGTTCCACCAATCCCAGTGTCTTCCCCTGTTCCTTGGTTATGTTGATCATTAGTATCATGATCCCCGTGGAGATGATGATTCAGAAGAGTGTCGCTCACTTGAGTCCCAATAGTTGGAATCAGTGCGGCTAGCTGCTGAGCAATCATAGCAGCTATGTCAGGGTTGTCAGTTCCCTGATTGTTTCCAGCTGGAGCACCACCTGTTCTTGGTGGTCTACCCCTACCTCTGCCTTGTGGGGTCTCACCTTCTTGATTGGTACTACGTGTGAATCTTCGAGGCAGCATCTTCTAATCATAGAAAGGTGTAAACAGGTAAACTTTAGTAAACATGTAAACCTTAGTCACTTTAAGATACACGTATGATTCCACTCATCATGTTGCAATAACCCATGCTTCGGTCCATCAAGATCATCACGTAGCCCAGTTTAAGTACATTCTTAGTATACCGGTGATGCTTATATATAGGGTTCCCTGCAGCGTTCCCACCACATCCACGATATACCTTGAATGACGCTTAAACTGGTTACACGACATCCTAATTTTCCTTAGCATCATCCCAAAGAATAACGTAATGTATGTGTAGAGAGTATCATCACTCCTCTACATTTCCTGTAGTCCACTTTCATTCTAAGCATTCAATCAGTTCCTTAGTTACTGAAATGCTAAGTGGAGGAATGTCTCGTAAAGGATAAGATCAATGTCATGATTGGAAATACCATGAAGGCTCTTAGTAGGACAGGACTTAAGTAATAGCAAGGGTTAGTAATGTTTTGTTACCCTTAACGTGGTCTTACTAGAATTATGATCCTAGCACCCTAGGGTATAGAATAGAAAACTTGTAATACTCATGATCGTTACCTCCTGGTAAGATTAGCCAGACTTCTCATGCAGTGCAAATTGCAATTACGTGTGCACCCGTAATGGTTATTTACCTTGCATGATCACCGTTAGCTTCCCTTACCCTAAGTTAACATCATAGTATTGATACATTCATCAAGCATAGTTCAGGTAATGTCCTCCTGTCCAGGAGCCAATAGTATTCCAATAATTGTATGTAATAGCAAGTAAACTCCAAGCACATAAGCACAATATGTCTAATGGTAGTTGCCTATCCTTCATACTTTCAGGATTTCAAGCATAACTATGTTAGGGTCGGATTTAGTATCCGAGATCGACGCTACGCGTGATCACCGAGGTTCCCTTCTGTTTAGGTATCTCGACCTAATGATATGATGTTGTGCGTATACGAACGTAAAGTTCTAGTATAACGGTATCCCGTGGTGAAAGACTAAGAGTAATAGTGTCTTCCTCAAGATGATCAGATAACAAGCACATATGTATAGAATCACGTATAGAGACAAGAAACAAGTATAGAGGAACATACATGTAATATCAAACGGAAGCCAGTCCTAGCATGCATTACACATAAAGGTTCCTAGGTTATAGTCTAGGTCAAGTGAATTGCCTAATTCTCTATAACCAATGGCTCTGATACCAGTCCGTCACACGCCCGCTGATAGCGAAAACACGGGGATGCGAGCTAGACGGGATCGTCATAACACATGGTATACAATAGAGAAGCAATATAAATATGATGACAAGCGTGTCATGACGACACCCGAACACAAATGGAGACTTGTGTCGCGTTTAGTCAATATTCACGACAACATATCCATAAGCATAGCATGTAAGGATCACATAACCATATAGAATAACGTTGTTTAGTTTCCCACATCCCGGGAACAAGTGTTTAAAAGAATGTTAAATGTTTAATGGAATGCAACAATATACAAAAGTTGTTTATCATGTATGTTCAGTCTCAAAAATGCTTCCTAGGGTCTCCACTAAAAGGCAACACTCCTAGAATCTTCAATTACCATGATCACCTGAAAAGATATGCTCAAAACGGTCAACATAATTGTTGGTGAGCTTCGCAGGTTTTAAGTAATAAAGGATGTTAAGATGTAAACGGTGAGTAAGTTTAAGAAGAGCTACCGCAACTACACTTATGTGTAGGCAGTTTTACCAGTTATAAATAGCTACAGCCAAACCAATTCATAGGTTCCTCATGGGAATTGATGGCTGTAAAGAAAGCATTCCCAAAGCGTAAATAGTTTAAAATGACATAGTAAGATCCACAAAGCGCATACGTATAAATTACAACCAAACCAATCCTTTGGTCCCATTACCGGGATTAAGGGTTGTATTGAAAGATTTTCCATAGCATAATAAGTTAAACATGGCATAGCAAGATCCACAAAGCGTATACGTAAAGGTTACAACCCAACCAATCCTTAGGTCCCATTACCAGAACTAATGGTTGTATTGAAGGGCAAGTTTCACATGACGTAGCAAGACCCACGAAGCGCATAACCAAACCAATCCTTAGGTCCCATTACCGGAACTAATGGTTGTAATGAATGCTCGGCAAAGAAGAACCACAAAGTAGACCCACAAAGAAGAACCACACCGCCGAGAGCATCCATGGTCAATAGCATTCACAAGTAACATCATCCAACACATAGCATCTAGTAATAGCGCATAGTAATGTAAAGCCACAAAGTAATATACAAGGTAGCAACATAGCATAGAGTCAAGAGTCATAACAACACCATTCAACAAGATAAGTAAGATAGTTTAACCATAAGAGTTGCAGCAGACTTCCACTAAGGAAGATGCTTGAAAATGTGTTAAGTAAGCGAGCATTCTTTTCCCCCAAGTTTGAAAATGTTTAAAAGTTATATAAGCGTTAAAAGGGGCTACGAAACTCACTGAATAGATGATAAGCACGAATGATGAATATTCCAAACAGTAGAATGCTATGAACAGTCCACACCTATTGACAATTACTGACAAGCATTAATAATGAGCATAAAGCTTAAGATAATGTTCAATAGATTCGGGCAGTTTCGGTTCGGTCGTGGTTAACACTTGCACGCAAACACACACGATAGATCTTATGTAGATCCGGGTACTGGAAGCGTTGCCATTGTAGATGATATTTGTGTAAAAGTGTTATTGTTTTCAGAGAAGTGTTTGTTAAGTACTTGTGTTATAAATCATTTGTTACTAATTGCAAAATGTTAAGTTGATTGGATTTTGATATAACATTAATAAGTCCAACAGTGTTAATCATACAGATCGTCATTAGCAATGGCAACCGTATCGATGTCACCTTAACATCACACGACAACACACACCACACATAGGAAGACTGACTTCACACACAATGATTCCATTTGCACGACAAGACCAGACGCATGACTGGACACTCCATTCGCGCGAATCAACTTTCAGTCATGCGAATCAGCTTCATTCGCACGATTGAACTCCCATTCGTGCGACTAAGCACTCAGTCGTACCACACAGCACCCAATCGCACGACTCAACCTTCCATTCGCGTAATTCAGCTTTCAGTCGTGCGAATCAGCTTCATTCATACGAATTGAACTCTCATTCATGCGACTGGACCTTCCGTCGCGCGATACACACAGTTGCACACATTCATCAGCATTGACTCGATCGCACACACTCTCAATCGCATGCATTCAATCGCGTGGACTCAGTCGCACGACTCACTCAGTCGCACGGATCAGTCGCCTGAATGGCCCAGTCGCCCTGTACAGCAGGTCGCGACTGCTGAAGCACCGAGCAGCGTCCAGCTGCTCCGAGCACTCGTTTTACACCCCAAGAACTTCCAGAATCCACATTCTAACATGTCTAAACAAGAAACACACTCAGTAACGCAACACACCAGCCTACACGACCTCATGTGCTCGAATGAACCCGAGCACCCGAAACCCTAGAAAACGCAAAAGTGAAATCGAGCAAGAAAACAGGCGACCAAGGTCGTCTACTTGCTTGAAACGTGTTGTCTAGGCTGTAGTCGAGGTTCAGCCGACGAAAAAGAGACGAAAACGGGGCTGTTCGGTGCCAAGATGAAGTAGAAGAGTGAAGAAGAAGGGAGTGAAGAAGAAGAAGAAGCAGAATGTGAAGGCTAGGGCCGGTATGGGGTATTTATACCCAGCCCTAGTTTGGCAAATGTCAAGTTTAGTCCATGCACTTAGCCCCCGAATCGCCAAAGTTGTTTCGGTTGAAAAAGACATAAATACGCACGTTATATTAATTATAGGGAAGTATTTAGTGTTGTTTATATCCTGAACATGTTGTGATGAGTGATGTTTATATTATATAGTATAATATAATTAATGATGTCGTTGGTGCTATTCATAAGCGTTTTAAGTGGTACGAATACAAATAATGATAACACCACAGAAAAAAGAAAATAAATCAAGTATGATATCCACCCGAATGGCTTAAAAGTGTGAGGAATGATTGTTCTAAGAATGGTTAACGAAATTCACGTTAAATGACGGACCTTGTGGTAACGGATGTCACATTGGATGATGAGTCAATTCAACCAATTACTTAAGCTCTAAAAGTTTCAAGTGTAGTTAATGCACCAACCAAACACACAAAGCAAACTCAAGGATTTGATATCTGCTCTGGTGGAAGAAAAACTAGACTTCCACTGTTTCTCCTAAACAAACAAATAATAAGAAAGACAAAGCTTAAATTTAGCAAAAACAAACAACAGTAACATTTGACATTCTTCTAAAACCAAATTTAAAATCAAAAGTTATAAACAAACAAGGCAATGCAAATTTGCCACACTATGAGTGGTGTGATCAATACACTCACAGCATTGACAAATGCAAATATGGTAAATATTGCAAGTACTGAAACATGAACAATCAGAGTACTAAATCTTGCCTTTTTCACAATTATTGTTCAATTTGTAAAAGGAATAATCATAGCAATGCTAACTGTTTTTTCAATAAGAAAAATGAAAAACAAAACATACAGTCTCAAGTTGAGAAACCAACTAAGAAACAAACAGTTATTCTTAATAAGAACAATGTAGGAGTACCAAAATAAACTCCTCATCAAATGGTTGTTTTAAATAATGACAAAAAATTTTTTGACAACTTTAAACAATCAAACAAGATACATAAGTCTCAAAGTAGACAACAAACAAATATTAGCACTCATAGGAGAATAGCTCAAAGTACTTCTCCTGATAGAGTTAAAATCAATCAAAGGAAATCTAGTGTACCTCGAATTCCTAAACCTTTAGACAATGCACCTTTAGGAGAAAGTTGAATTTTGGGAAAAGACGGAAAACCCAAGACCATCTTGGCTTGGATTTCACCATCTAATTAATTTCTTTGCTTTTAGAGGGACATCAACGAAGGCCTGACAACATCTAGTATGTTGACAGTGGATGTTCCTAACACATGACATGTAATTGTTCCCTCCTTTGGGATTTTAAAAGCAAACATGGAGGAAATGTAGCTTTTGGAGGTGATAAGATGGGTGGAAAGATAACTAGTAAGGAACAGTATCAAATTGGTTAATCAGCTTTGAAATGTCAACTACTACTCCAACCTTCAGTTTAATCTTCTAAGTGTATTTCAAATCTGCAATAAGGGATATGCCACCTTATTTGACTCTAACAGCTGCTACATGCTCAAGACAAGTTTTCAAATACCTGAGATTGTATCCTTTTGAAAACTCCATGTCATAACAACACATACATTGTTGATATGAACACTATTTTAGCATCAAATCCTGAAACATATTTACTATAAAACGTATCAGAAGATGTTTTCCAATTATGGCACAAATGTTTGGGACATTCTAATTATCACAGAATGAATCAACTTGTAAAAGGTGACTTAGTAATAGGTTTACCATAAAAAAATATACTTCATAGACTACTGCATTGCATTTCTGAAAGGCAAACAACATAGAGTGTCTCATAAGTCTAAATTGGTAAACTCTAATAATACACCACTTAAATTGCTTCACATGGAACTTTTTGGCCCAACAAACATCCTAAGAATAGGAAAGAAGCAATACTGTCTTGTTATAGTCGATGATTACTTAATATTCATATGGGTTTTCTTTCTACTACACAAGTTAGAAACATCAGATGTCATTAAAACATTTATAACTAAGATTGAGAATCAATTAGAACTTAAAGTTAAATATTTAAGAAGTGATAATGGAATTGAATTAAAAGATGACTCTATTTCTTTTTTGTACAGAAAAAGGAATCAGTCATCAATTCAGTGTAGCAAGAACTCCTTAAGAAAATGGAGTAGCTGAACGGAGGAACAGAACATTGATAGAAGCAGCCAGATCTATGCTAGCTGACTCTCTATTGCCCATATCTTTTTGGGCTGAAGTTTTCAACGCAACTTGTTACATTCAAAACAGAACATTAATAATCAAAGAACACTCCAAAACTCCATATGAATTAATGTTTAAAAGAAAACCATTCATTGGACTTCTTAAAGCATTTGGATATTCTGTTTCAATATTAAACACCAGAGAATAATTATCCAAGTTTGCTCCAAAAGCTGATGAAGGATTCTTTATTGGCTATTTTGGAAACTCAAAAGCTTACAAAGTATACATTTTAAGGCTTAATATTATGGAAGAAACAACAGATGTTGTTTTTAATGAACATTCTTTCACAAAGAAAGTCATTGGATCTGACTGGTTGTTTGATATTGACTCACTAACAAAATCATTTGACACATCTTATTTTGATGTTTTAGGTACAAAGGAAGATATTGAATATCTAATGGTACCTCCTCCAACAACCATTGATGTTCCATTAATAGATTATCCTCTAAGGAGAACAACCATTTCTCCTTCAAGTACCACAGTTACACCTCCTTCAGATAAAAAAAACACCTCAAAAGGAACATAAACAAACACACTATCTTCATCAACACCTATGACCACTCAACCTCAACCAGCCAACCAACCAAAGTCACACCAACCAAACATAGTTGTATAAGATGATGATTATCATTCATTACCAGGCACACATCATGAAGATGAAATCTTAGTTTTCTTACATGATTCTCCATAAACATTTAATGAATCCACTTAGCCAGATTATCCCACAACCTCAAATACCCTTGCCCATCCTTTAACACCAGATCAAACAATCACCAATCTTGATTTATCAATCCTTATTGATCAAACTGAAACAACCAAAATTCACAAAGATCATCCTTTAGAAAACATCATAGGTGACCTTAATACCAGACTGGCAAGAAGTCAATCAGACACATCAAACATTTGCTTGTATTCCTGTTTCTTATGCATAACTGTACCCAAAAACATCACAGAAGCATTTAAAGACAATAGTTGGATAGAAGCAATGTAGGAGGAACTATAACAATTCAGAAAGTAAGAGGTATGAAAGTTGGTTGAACTACCTGAAGGTCAATATGCCATTGGCACAAGATGGCTATTAGAAAAAAGCAGATGACAGAGGGATTATCATATAAACAAAGCAAGGCTAATTACCCGAGGATATACTCAAAAGGAATGCATTAATTATGATGATGTCTTTGCTCCAGTAGCTAGACTAGAAGCCATCCTAGTGTTCCTTGCAAATGCCTCATCCAAAAGCTTCACTGTCTTTCAAATGGATGTCAAATGTGCCTATATGGAAAGGTAGATGAAGAGGTATATGATGCTCAACCACCAGGGTTTGAAGACCCAGAATTCGCTCACAGAGTCTACAAGTTAGATAAAGCTTTGTATGGTCTTCATCAAGCACCTAGGAAGTGGTATGAAACTTTATCTAAGTTTCTACTACAGAATAGGTACACCTGAGGGAAAATAGATCAGACATTATTCTTAAAGAGGAAAGAACAAGACTTGTTAGTTGTTCAAGTCTTTATGGATGACATCATATTTGGATATACTAACATGCAACTTTGCAGAGAGTTTGAAACTCTTATGCAATCAAAGTTCCAAACGAGTTCAATGGGAGAACTTACCTTCTTCCTTGTTCTTCAAGTTCAGCAATCTGCTGAAGGAATTTTTATTAATCAAAGTAAGTATGTTCATTAGATATTAAAGAAATACAACATGACTGATTGCACATCAAGCAAAACGACTTTTGCAACTGGATTAAAGTTTTGACCATATTCAGAAGGCATATCAGTTGATCAGAAGCTCTACAGATCTATGATAGGTTCCCTGATGTAACGAACAGTAAGTAGACCAGACATCATGTATGCAGTTTGCATGTGTGCAAGATATCAAGCAGATCCAAAAGAATCACACATCAATGCTGTAAAGAGAATATTTAGATACTTCAAAGACAAGCCAGCATGTGGCCTATGGTATCCAAAATAAATGGAGATTTCTCTTTATATGCATACATAGATAGTGATTTTAGTGGATACAACAACAATAGAAAATCCACTACTAGAAGTTGTCAGATTCTTGGATCAAGATTGATCTCTTGGCAGTGCAAGAAACTAACAAATATCTCTTCATCAATAGCTGAAGCCAAATACATAGCTGCTTTTGCATGCTATTCTCAAGAGCTTTGGATTCAAAACCAAATGTTTGATTATGGCTTTAATTTTTTCAAAACACCCATACATATTATATATATATATATATATATATATATATATATAGATACCATGTTTATCACTGACAATCTAGTTCAATATTTAAAAAGAAAACATATAGATATCATATACCACTTTCTGAGAGATTGCTCAGAAAAGGGTCTGATAAAGTTGATCAAAGTCCGTACAGACAATAAATTGGCTGACTACCAAACCATTGATTCAACAAGATTAGAATTTCTAGTTCAGTCAGTTGGTATGATCAACTATGAATCAAACAAGTAATGTTTTTAAAATATTAAACTCATACAAGCTTGATTTTATCAAAGTTCAAGTGTAAATCAAACAAGCATCTTTCAAAATCAAGATATAATACAAACATTCAAGTTTTTTTAATTAACAAAACATATTGGAATCACACATAACCATTCATGAGAAATGATAGTACAACATCTTATTTCTTCACTGGAGTCATTTTTCACTAATAAAGACTGACAATACTTTGTTTGATATGTGGATAGGCTCAGCATGGGACACCTAACATCACATAAAATAGTGAAGAACTAAATTCTCATGATTGTGTGGTAAATAACACATCTTGGTTTATGGTAAGTATTGGTCTATCAAATATAGGTTACTAGTAAAATAACTACAACACACCAAGTGAAACAGTTTATAAATTACTCAATCATACAAGTGTCTCATCTGTTATGATTATTATAGACCTAGAGTATATCATGGTATTCTTTGTTATGCTGAGCACAGACCTAAATGACCTAAATCATGATCCAAAAAGATTCATAATGAGGAACACATCTATTAATGATGAACAATCAAAAGAATCCCTAAGAGCATCACCTTCCAAAATGAAGTGAAAAAGAATCCCAATATGGATCAAACAACAGGATCAAATTGAGCATTTATACTCCTACGTACCTAGGTCATAAGTATTGAAAAACCTTTCTAGTGTATCTTGAGAAGGATTGATTTTAATATCCAATCAACGTGGGTTACATACAGATCATCCCAATATACCCCGAACATGATAATGACTCGATGTTTAAATCAGTCATTAATACCATGCATGAGTTTAAGTGGATCCAAATATCTACAATCAATATTGTATTACTCTATGTCTATTCTCAAAAGCTACTTCAAACAACTCAATTAGGATTTAAGACTAGTATGATCTCATGTTATATGCAAATGATTCATGTCAAAACATGAAAAGCAACCATCTATTAGTTAGATAAAGTGCTATCTTTCTAAATTTTTATCATGCAAGCAATCAGATTGGACTTTGATATTTTCCATTTAAATAAATTTAAATTTTTGTCATTTTATGAAAAGTTTTATAAATATGCATAAAATTTAGGGGAGATATTGAACATGGAAATATCTATGTCAGCAGAACAAGTGCACAATCATACATGTTAAAATAATAGAACAAGTACACAATCATACATGTTAAAAAAATTTAAAATTAAAATATTAAATTTTAATTTTTTTAAAATAGAGCCAAGTCAAGCAAGCACCCAAACACAGCAGTTTGACACACATACATATGTACAGTATTGCTTGTGAGTGATATCTTAAACATCCATATATTAATCATGTTACAATTTTTATGATTTTAATAGGCATTTTAAGACATACATTTTATTTTGTTAACAAATAATATTTATATGTCGGAAGAAAATTTTTAACAAGCATGTCCTTCGGAAGATTAATAATCAAAATGCTGCTTCAGAAGAAATCATTTCAAAACAAGCAATTTTTTTAAGTTTAACAACTGTTGTCATAGTAGACATACAAACATACATCCGTTGTAGCTACAGTAACTATCACAACATATAAAATACACCAAATGTTTGTAGCAAACAAACAAACATACATCAGCTATGCATCATTGAACACAGTAACATTTCACGAAGCATGACAATAAGTCATCAGGTATGAATATCACTTGAACAAACAAAGTTTTGCATGAACAAATGTTCATCCGCTGTGTAGAATAAAAAAATAAAATAAATTTTCAAGTGTCCACGGCGTATGAACAAATATTCATCCGCTGTGAACACCCAAACAAACTTTCAAGTGTCCATAACGCATGAACAAAGGTCATCTGCTGTGAACAATCAAACTAAAATTCAATGTCCATAGCGCATGAACAAATGTTCATCCACTTTGGAAACAGTGGTCAACCACAGCGTATGACTTATAGTCATCAGTTTTGAATTTAAAAATATCAACCAATTATGCATAACGCATGACAAAATGGCCATCAGTTGTGAGCATAGTAAACAAACAAATGGTCCACAGCACATGACCAATCAGTCATCCATGTTATATTAAGTCAAACAGTCAAAGGGTTCCACAGCGTACAAGTTTAAATTTGTATAGCGGACGCATTGTTCACACAACGCATGTGTAACTCACAGTGGACACTTAAAATTAAATTTTAGGTCTACTATTTACACAGTGCACAAACACTGTGTATACATAGGGGATGCACATTTTATCCATTGTATATATAGTTCAATATTTGTGATTTTTCATTTATCACGAGTGAGAGAGAGAAAATTAAAATTTTATAACATTCAAATAGTGTGATAAACCCTTAAACCCGTGATCATCCAAAACCTAAATTTTAGTTGATTTTTCTTATGATTCACAGTCAAATAGGTGTAACAACATGATTATCATGAAACATTTAGTAAAACATCTTGTTCATTGGTTCAGATTCAAACATTGTTCGACCAAGTCAAACCCCGAACCAAAATCAAACATGAATTTTTTGATGTTTTAAACCAAATCAAACACTGAATAAGTGATTAGATAATCATACTCCAAAGTATATCGACTGTTGGTTTGATGTAATTTGATCAAGTGTTCATCGGGTTCATGAACAGTCATGATGTTCATGCCAAAATCATACAAAAACTGGTGTTTGATCTTTGAAACTATGTAAAATAACTTGAAATGTGTCATAACTTGATAAACATGTTTAAAAGTCAGTAACAAACACGAAGAATTAGTTAATTTTGCATGGCATTCAACACACAAACATTAAATGCATATTCATTCAATGTGCATTAAATCGTCTGATTTGACTTTAAAAGGTCAAACTAAAATTCCTGAACAAGTTGTTATGAGATAAAATTAGTGTATGAATTAACCAAAACAACTCTTTGTCTTAAAACAAACATAATGTAAAACAATTTGGGTCAAATCAAATTGAAACAGACCATATTTGCATGATCAAAATTGACTAAATGTTGACTTTTAAAGCGTCAAACTAATTCAATTACATAAAGTCAAACAACATACACAAAGACCAATCACAAGTATTTAAACATACATTTCAACCTTTCATAACAATCACAACAGTGTAGTAAAAACTTGATCAATATTTCATCATCACACGTCACTAACATACAAGATACTAACATCAATCTTTTCATTGTAGATATGGCAAACCTGGTGTTTGTCAGAGATCATAATCTCTGTTCATTTCTTGACCCTGATTCACCCAAGGCTGTGAATTACAAATATATTATACAAGCTATCTGATCAACTAGGCTGGTCCATGCTATGATAGCCAGGTCTGAGATATATGAAGATAATATAGTCCAGTTTTGGACTAATGTTCATCTAGAACAAATGCATGACCAATAAGTGATTGTGTCCAACATTCATGAACATCAAATCATCATATCTGAGGAAGTAATAAGAAGAGTATTACAACTTCATGATGAAGATGCCTGAGGGCCAATTGAATTTAATGAGAATTATGTATTGCATGTGTTCATACAGATTGGGTATACAGGAACCATTGAGAGAAAACTAATAAAGAAGTCATACATGTGTGCTCAATTCAGGTTCCTAATGCACACTTATCCAAAAGACAATGACAAACAGAAAGATAAGATGGGATGCTACTTCTTTAAGAAGTTCATCTTCTATGCAAGCATAATAGCAAGGAGACCATTCAATTTTGCAGCCCAAATCCTAAATAGAATGATCTATAACTTGACTGAGGTGAGGAACAAATTTCAAATGTTATAAGATTCCTTCAGATGATTATTGATGATCTTCTACCAATCATCCTAAGAGAAGGTGCAATCTTTCAGCCTGTTCACTTTAATGAACATGTTTTCACAAGGATCAAGTCAAGCTTGTATCATGGAGTTAAAGTGCATGTTCCTGCACACATGATTGATCATAACATCTCTGTACCAGAAATCTTCATGAGGATTCCAGGAAAAGGTGAACCTCTTATGATGTTCCAAAATGTTATTCACCAAGAACCAATCATTCAACTAGTCCCAATCATACAAGAAGAGCAAGCTGCCCTTGAACCCAAACCAATCATATATGATCCTATTGGACCAGAACCAGAACTATTCATTCAACAAGAACAAGGGCATGTTATAGAAGAAGCACAACAACTGGAACAATTTTAGTTTGAACATCACATGCCTTTACAACCACAAAGCCCAAACCAGTCTGATCAATAAACATTGTCTTCTCTTTTAATAGACATTGATGCATCTTTGCAAGAACATACAAGTCAACAAGATGAAGTTGGCACATCTTCATAATATGAGCAGACACAAGAAGAACAAAGTGCTTATGTTGAGCATACAGAAACTAAAGAACAAGGCAGTGAGATTCCTACAGAAGAAGAGATTATATACTCAAAAATGGTTTTATTCACAGAGTATAATAAGCTTATAGAAAAGTCAAACAATAGAGCAAGAAAGCTTAAAGATAAGCTAAAAAGTAAAGATGATGAAATTGAAAAGCTTAAAGCTGATCAAACAGCTCTGAAGTTGATTGTTTAGTTTCTTGAACAATAACTTGAATAAGCAAAGGAAGAGCTGAAGTTGAAAGACCAAGATCTTAGTAGTGCAAGACTTGATATTGCCTACTTAACTGAACAGACAGACTCAAAAGATATTGAGATTAATGAGCTTAAAAGTCCAGTTTCTGCTTAAAATAAAGAAATTGATAGGCTAAATCATGAACTGGAACATACAAACATTCTCCTGAATGAGGACAAACATTCAGAAGGTTAAGAATAAGACCCGAGTGATGAATTTGAAGAGCATATCATATCTCAAGTTGAGTAAGCAATCACTAAAGAGTCTAAAAAGGCAATTATCATATATGAAGAAGCTTACTCTCTATGGATCAACTTTTTAAAGAATCTAATCCATTTAAGAACATACATTATTCTTTAATTCTATGATAGAATTTTCATACACCTGATACACAAACAATGGAAACTAGCATTGTCCCTGTGAACATATTGTAAGAAAAACAGAAAGAATTAATCAAACAATATGCTAAATCCTTAGGAGAACCATCTAAAGATCAAGCTTCATTGTCATCAAAGCCTCGTTTAAGAACATATGAGAGGAAGAGAAAGAGGTTGTATCTATCCTCTTTGAAGAATGGAAAACAACCAGCTCAAGAACAAGAAGAGCCTAAATCTCCTCCACTAAAACTTTTTAAAGTTAAAACTGAACCAGTTGATTTTGATGAACCAAAACAAACATATGAGGTTTTCAAGAAGGAGAGATAGACCAATCTCACGATCAGCAACAAGAATCCATCATTATCCTGATGATTCTGATGATGATAATAATGAAAGGGATGAAGATAAGGAGATGCAGAACATTCAAGAACTCTTCAATGATGATCTGCAAAATTTGATGGGGATTGAGTTAACAACCAGAGGATTTCTTTATGAATCATTTCTACATCTTAACCTATCTGATTTTAAGGACTTGCTCAAAGACTTTCAAGAAGTCATGAAAGTTGAAAACGAGTAAACATACAAAAGATAAAAGGAAATCAAAGACAAACAAGAGCTTCAGAAGAATCTGCCTAAAGATCCACAAATAGAGAAGATGACCTACTCCTAGGTTAAAAGCTGGTTGAGTCATACAAGAGTAGCATACAAGTCACATATAGGAAGATCTGTATCTCAAATAAAAGAGATGGCTAAAGAGATATAAAAGAACATGTTGGCTAATGCACTTAAGCCGTAGATCTTTAGACCTCATCCTGTATATTCTCTATCAACCTATGATCAAGCTCCACTTGAGCTTCACTCTATAGAGGAACCTAGACAACTTATGCCTTACTGACTATGGCCTAAAGGTAATGAAGTCAGAGAGATGATCAATGAGAAAACAAATTTTGTGAAGCTCTATGACAAAATTACACTCACTACTTATGCAAATGAAAGAAAAATTATGACATTGAAGTATGATGAGATTTTGGATGCAGTTTTGATCAATAGAGTACCTGGACTTGTCCAGTACTTATCATACATATCCTAACTTAGATCTTTGAGCTTTGAAGACAAATTGGACCTGATACAGTTGAGAATGGTCAATCACTGAAACAATCCCAAGGGAGCAGAGATCTATTATATTTTGAGAGCATACATGAACAGAACAATATCATAAGATGAAGGCAAAAGCATAAATAGAAGATAAGCTTCACATTGCCAAGCTAAGAAGAGAGCAATAGTTGGCCAGTAGATAAAAGAAAACAAGTGAAGAATCATCTTCTTAGATTGATTCTGATATTTTAGAAAAGGTTGGTTACCCTTTGAGGCCATCTGACTTGAAGTTGATTATGAAGAATATTGATGGTAATCAATACAATAATCCAATCACAAGGTCGTACTATGATGAAACCCACTTTGAAATGGTGTTAGAGAGAAAGCTAGAAGACAAAGAAGCATCTGACATAAGGCTATTTGACCATATAGAGATAAAGATACTCCATCAATCATATGTGTCATTTCTGAAGAAAAAGGCATTCCCTTCTATTAAAGATGTGTTATGAAAGGGAGATTGATTTTATTTCATACACATACTAAGAATTCTGCGCACTGAATATGTAAATGCTGCTCTCAAACAAAGATTAGAAACCAAACAAAAACCATTAACACACATAAAAGGTATAACATGTATGAGAATTTCAAAAACAACAATCTTGAGATCATGAAAGGAAATCATTAGGGGGATTGTTGAACTCAACAAGTGCATTAATGGAATAATGTTTAAAAGGATAATGCTTGCTATAATCAAACATAATGTGTTCTAGCATTCAAAAATCATTAACTAACACATTAGCATCATTAACAATCATAACATTCACTAATCATTGTTTAAATTTCATTTTCAGTTTTGTAGATGAAAGGAACTTTGACAAGTGTCGGTGGCAGATGAAGTCTTGTCCATGGTGGATGGCTAAGAAGATACAGCAGACGAAGAACAAGTCCAAGTGCACACAGCGGATGCCAAGTCCATGTTGATAAACAATCCACATCTGATGTTCATCCACAGTGGATGAATATTCCACAACAGACAACATACAAAGCAAACACACTCAAGTGTTCACAGTGGACAGCATCCAAGGCACAATGGACAAGTTATCTGACTTCCACAACGAACATCTTAACATCCACAGTGGACAGCTAATCATCCATAGTGGACAACATAGACATAGGATTTTATGTAATTTTTGTTTACATAAGGGTAGTTTAGTAATTGTAAATAGCTTTTTGTATAGGCTATAAATTTTATACTACCCTAATCCTTTGTAAACTTTTGAACAATCAATACAAACAAGCAGTTATTATCATTCAAGCATTCAATCACTAGCAATCACGCACACTCAAACACATATTAATACATAGCATTAATCATGGGTTTCTGTACCATGATTATTGTTTTTATGAATATGATATAACAATCTGTTGTTATATTTTTATTAAGAGATTAGAAAAGATCCTTGGGGGAATCATCATCATCAAAATCTCATCTTCTTTTTAGTTGATGTTTGGTTGATTTCATCATAACTTATAATAAAGACTAATCAGATGTGATTTGATATGTGAGTAGGTTCAGCTTGTGTAGAAAATAAACAAATTCATGCTTAATATAATGACTAGATGACTAAGTGTGGGCACTTCCATTTTAAGGATCAAGCAAGTAAGTCTTACCTGATGTGATCAAATTATTCACCCAAAACACACTATGTTCTAACATCTTATAACCTCTATCTTTTCATATCATATATCCTTTGTTTTGTGTGAGCAAAGACTCGGATTTCTCACCTTTGGTTTACAAAAGTAAAGACCTGGTTATTTGATAATGATCATCATCATTCCTCTGTTTTGTGTAAATAAAGACCTGGGTTAAAGGCACCTCTGTTTTATGGAAGTAAGACCTGGCGACCTGATGATGATCATATATATGATCTAAAAGAATCCAATGTGATCAACTATAAATTATCTTAAAGAGCTTATCTATCAATCAGCATTAATAAGATTTCAAAGAAATCTTAAGATAGAGTTTATAATATAAGGCACATAGTTTTCTAGTGTGAAAAAGTGATGAGTTGATTCATTAACGGAGGACAAACTCTAATGTGATTTGAATGTGAAGTCCATTTTTGTCTATCTTTAATCAATATCAAAACATGATAATCAGCATTTCATGTTGAACATATACTCTTATCTCAATTTAAGTGGATCATCATACTTGCAATCAACACTAGATCTATATCTACAAACATTAAACAATATGCATCCAGAAAGTTGCTTAGTGTCGTAGTACGATCCCATGTTATGATTCAAATGCTTGTAAATATCTTTAAGTTATGTTATTCCAAATAAGATGGACAGATCATTACCTTTCATGCTATTCGCTACATAAATTTTTGATAAAGTCATAAGTTGATGATTCATCACAAATTTAAGGGGAGTGGTAATAAAAATGAAAATTGAGTTTATCAAATTTAAATGAAGAAAATTGAAACTTGAAACACTAACTTGGTTGCATGATATCTAAAGGTTTTATCAAATCAATTTCTTGTACAGTTGCCATGAAACAAAGTCAACAAGGTCCAACAGAAACAAATGATCCTTACAATATGTTAGAATCATACAACAAATAAGTTTCAAACTTTGTCTTTAAGCAGAAGTAATAGTGTAAAATTTTGCCTTTTGGTAGAAGTTACAGTGTAAACTTTGCATTTCAGTAGAAGTTACAATGTAAAATTTTGCCTTTCAGCAGAAGTTATAGTGTAAACTTTGCATTTCAGTAGAAGCTACAGTGTGAATCTTAAATCAACAACGTTAAAATTTGACTTTCCATAGATTGGTACCCTATTGAAAAACAAATTATAATTCTGTTGATTTAGTTCCGAAAAATTTATGTTAGTCATCCATAGATGTTCTACGAAAGAATTAACTTCCTACTGAAGAATTAATTTCCATGGAAAAATAAAGAACCACGAAAGGGTAACAAGGATTGAGGGTACCATAATATTAAATAGGTTTTAAATATTCTGAAAAATATATAAATGAAAATCTTAATCATTGTCATTTTCATTCACTATTTCAGAACACCTTTTCAGACCTAGAAAAACGCTCTCAAACCTTAAACACTCTCTTTCGTCAAAAATTTAAATTACCATATCCTAACAACAAATCATATTTATACTTGACTTCAGTTCATCATTCGAATAACATTGTCAAGGTAAATCGTATTATATAACATCAAAAATCAACTGATTGATTCCTTAAATATCACCAAAGCACTTCAAATTCTTATATTTATTTTAAGGTTTGAATCTTCACTATGCCCTAATCTTCTTATCTTCTGTGCAGATGGCAAATAGATTTGCCAAGGAACATATCATATGGCGTTCCTTAACCAGGACAACCCTGTAGCTGAAGGATGTAGAGACGACATAATTTATTTACGAAGGTCAAGGCTTTTCTACGCGTTATCTGCTGATCCAATCATCTATCAGTCTCATATAATATATTTTTGGCATGCAGCAAGAATAGAAGAGGAGGAAAATGATTTGGTGATTCACTCGACTATTAGAAATGAAGGATTGAGGATTCATGAAAGTACTATAAGGAGAGTACTTGAACTGGGAGAACATGAAGGGGGCCATCCTTATGTGTTCGACCACTAGTATATTAAGAAAATATTTCATTTGACGGGATATGATGGTGATTACCAAAATGGAGAAATCAAAAAGGGAAGATTGCGCAAACCCTACAGATTTCTATTCCACACATACTTAAAGTGTATAACCAACAAGAAATCTAGGCTAGATAGATTTCTAGGCATATATCATCTGGGATCATTGGTATATTTGAGGGGAGAAGGTACAACTATGACAAATACATCTTTGGATGTTTATGTGATTAAATCAGGTTATATAAAGCAGATAAGATGTACATGTACCATAGATTCATACAACTAATCATAAATGATATCTTGCCAAACATAGAAAGAGAAGGAGGTGTTTTTGTGCAATCTTATTTGGGGAGATTAGTACTGAGCAAAATAAGTGCGTAGTATGAAGGAGAACAAATGCAAATGTTTGCACATGTACCGGATGAAAATGCAGACAACCCACAAGAGCTTATCTTCATTGATTAGTAACACAAAGAAGAACAACATGTTGATTCCCATGCATCAACAGAACAAGCATCATATTCTCCATCACCATCTCCTTTGATCAATCAACCATTATCACCACCAGTCCAATCTTTATCACCACCAAGTGAATATACACAACCCATCTCTCCTTCCCAGTCATAATCATCATTAAACACAGCTGCCACTAAACCCTTCTCATTAACAAGTAAACATAGCCAACCTCTTTCACTTTCCTAATCTCAACCATCTCTTACACTGCTACCACAGAACCTCTTTCACGAAATAGCAATCAACCATCTCCTCAACAAGAACCACCACAAATCCCAATTTCCCTATTTATTGAATCCAACTCAACCACAAAAAGCCTTGCACCCACTAAAGTGATCAATTTTGAAGATAATCATGATGATATGAAAGATGGTGGAACTAAAGAAATATGCTTAGAAGCTGAGGTGGAGAAAGATAATGAGGTTGAGCAGGATTCAACTCATGTTGAACATAAAGCTGAGGGTGGAGATGACTTTGTTGATATAATACCCTACAATAAGGATGATCTGAAAGAAGAAGAGATTGATGTGAGCAAAAGCTTTCTTGCTGCTAAGTACAATAATCTCATCATCAAAATAAGCAAAAGATTAGAAAGGCTAAGAGAATTGAAGGGGTTATTGAAAGAAAAGGATGTTAAACTAGCCCAACAAGAAGTTACAATCAAATGATTGTAAGAAGATGCACTAACAAATAATGAAGTGGTTGATGCACTGCATAAGTTGGTGACTAAGTTAAAAGAATCATTTGAAAAGGAAAGAAATGAAAAAGAGCAGCTTGTTTTGGAGATAAAAAAGCCAAGCATACTCTCTCTAAACAAGCTAATCTTTTGAAAATAAAAGATGAGGAGATTGGAACCTTAAAGATGAAGATATTTACCCTTGAATCAACTTCTCATCAAGAACCAACAAAAGAAACTGCTCAAAGTTCAAAACCAATAATCCAATACAACAGAAAAAGAAAATACCTGGGAAAGATTCAAAAGGAGGTCATTAAGGTTGAAGACTCTCCTAAAAAAGCTAAAACAATATCTCCCGAGCACACTCCTTCAGTAGATGTATCTACTTTGAAGCCAATTCCTTGTAATGAATCTGAGAGTGATGTTAAGTGGGAAGAATTAACAAAGACTGAATCTACCAAGGGTTAAAAAGAAAAAAAATGATGAGCTGCTAACTACTGAAGATATTCTTGAAGAATGACCTCAATCTTCAATGTTTATAACCTTAATTAATAATGGATTTCCATATGACATGGTGGAAAAGATGAACATATCTGAGATGAAGAATGTACTGAAAGAATTTGAGCTAGCAAGATTCATGCTCCCTGTATGCAACTAAGATACCTTTACCAAATTCCAATCAATTTAGAAGATCAAGCAAGATTTGGGTCACTATGACACAGCTAAGCTCACCAAGTACAATATGACTTGCTGGTTGCAAAGCCATAATCATAAGCTATATGAACTGAAAGGAAGACCAGTGACTGAACTCAGGAAGATGATAAAGTATGTAATGACGATGGAGTTGGAAATAGGAGTGAAATTCAGAACATAAGCACCAAACCCTACTTATGCTCATCAAGGAAAATTTACTCTTGTTGTGCTAGTTATAGTAGAAAGCAATGATAGGCATAAGGGTAAAGAACAACTGATAAGAGAGCCAAGGGATGTGACTCCAAAACAAATATGGCCTCTTGGGATAACAGTTAGAGAGATCACACAAGAAAAATCAACTCTAATCCAACTGTATGATAACCTCACAAATCCCAGATCTACTAAGCAAAACAAGATAATAGCTTGGAAATATGATCCAGACTGGGATTGTGCAGTAATAAAGAGAGCATCTTGGATGATATAATACTTCCTACTAATTGAATCAATCATATCACTTCCAGATGCTGATATCTCTGATCTTCAAATCACTCCTATCAACAACTATCCAATCAGTTTAAGAGGAAGAGACTTCTCAGTGATTGTTGGAAAGTTAAGAACAAAATTTAAAGATGATATGTTGAAGGAAGCCAGAAGAGAAGACAATAAGCACAAAAGAAGGAAACAAAAACAAAGAAGGTCATAATCTAACTCTTCTAATCTTATAGATGAAGCATTTTTAAGAAGAGTTGGATATGCAAATAGGAGTTCAACTTCAATCAAGAGCATTGATGGAAATCAATATACATATCCAATTACTAAATGGGGATATATGGAAACAACAAAAGAGCGTGTGCTGCTGAGAAATGAATTAAAGAATAAAGCCCAAAGTATAAGAATTTTTGATCCAATAGAGATCAAACTTCTCTATCCAAGCTATTCTTCATACCTTCATGACAAATATTTCCCAAAGCTAAATGATGAACATGCTCAAAGTGACATATGCTTATATGTGCACATGATTAAAATGATAGAAAAATTGCATGCCAAGCCTACAAATGAAGAAGATTTGAGGCTGGTCAGCTGCAAGGATCTAAAATCCCATCTGTCACTGAATTAAGAATCACAAAACTATATGAGCCAGAGATTGTCAACCATAACAGTGTAATGGCTACACTGATAATAGAAGAAGATGTGCTTGGTCTTAGTTTTGACACTTTAAATACAATCAACAGAATGGAGCTCAAGTACAAATATGATGGTCAAAAAGAAGCAGTCTCCTACTTTAACAAGAATATTGTGTCCAGAGTAAAGGAGCTGTCAAGTTTGAGGAGTTGATTATAAGTTGCTAGGCCTAAAGGGGATTATTGTTAGATCTAGATTGAATAGGTCTAGATTCATTGTATAGGCTTATAACTTTAATCATCTCATGTAATAAACTCTTGAACATATTTATCCTTTTGTATGCAATATTTGTATAGGTTAACCCAAATAATTATGTGTTGATTTATATGTGTGATTGCAGGAAAGAACATCATGCTTAGTCAATTTTGAAAATTGACTAAGTGCAAGAACTAGCTATGGATGAACAATCTGTACTTCCGTAGATATCTTGCTGGAACAACAAGGAATTGTGCATCCGAGGATCTCCTACGGAAGAACAACTAGCTACGGATGAAATCCCAAGTGACTGACTCCTACGGAAGACCAAAGTCCTACGGAAGGCTAAACTCCTATGGAAGACCAAAGTCCTATGGAAGGCTCAAGTCCTACAGAAGAACAATATACTTGCATGTACTACACCAAGTACATCAAGTCAAAAAGAAGATCTCACTGAAGTGGTCATAAAGTCAACATCTGCGGATGACTTCACTTTAGTCATCACATCAAGAATATTCTCTGAGTAACTTTCTTACCATGCTAAGAAAGTTACTATTACCCTAAAAGTAAATCCCCGAGCCTATAAATACAAGGCATAGGAGCACACTTATAGGTACCGATCATAACCAAAATAGCAACCAACAAACCCTAGCAACCATAACAACAATCATAACAATACTCACCAATACATCATTAGAATCCTAGTAATTAACAATAGCAATCAGTCAATCATTATTTGTTCAATTATAATCATTATTTAGTATTAATGGAAAGCATTTGAATGAAATTTGTTTGTTTATCTATTATGTTCGTCTACTTTACATTTATCTAGTTTAATCTTCATTGATTCATATTACAGTTGCGGTTTCTTCATCAATTAATTAAACAACAAGTAGTAATAATTCCCTAACCACTATTCATACAATCTAACCTGATAATTTCATGTTCGATCATTGGATTCACATAGTATAGAGCCATCATTGGATCTCTCATGTACCTCACAACAATCAGACTAGATATTATGCTTGTCACATGTCTATGCCCAAGATCCCATGCTACTCTAGAAGTGTCACACATTATAGTTGCAAAGAGGATTTTGAAGTATCTTAAAGGGGAACCTAAGTTGGGATTATGGTACCTTAAGAGTCCTGACTTCAATCTCTATGGATATACAGATAGTGACTATGAAGGATACAACATCAACAAGAAATCCACCTTAGTATGATGTCAATTTCTAGGGGAAATATTGGTCTCATGACAATGCAAGAAACAAACTTATGTGTCCATATCAACTGCTAAAGCAGAGTAGATTGTTGTTTCCAGTTACTATGCTCGGGTGCTATGGACTCAAACTCAACTTAAAGATTATAGGGTAACCTTCATGAATACTCCAATTTATATTGATAACAACAATGCCATCAAAATCATAAACATTCCAGTTTAGCATTCAAAGACAAACACATTGCTATCAGGTATTATTTTATTATATACTATGCAGAAAACAAAATCATTAAATTAATTAAAGTTCATACAAATAAACAATATGTAGATCTTTTCATAAAGGAATTTGATGAAACAAGGTTTAAATATATGTATTTGCTATTAGGATGATTGACTTTAAATAATTAAATGATTTACAAAATAATGTCTGAGAAAAATTATGAAAAAATGTTTTCTTAATAACAAAACTGGGTATCTGCTGATTATCGCAATTAGACAGATAAGAGGACTTTGGCTCATGTCTTTTAAAAGATCCAGTACGACCCACTTCTATATGTCGAAACGTAATGGCGTCGCAGTTACTGTCTAAAAAGATTGTTCCATCATCAAAAAACCATCGGATCTACAGTTACGGTGGTAAAATTTTAAAATATTACTATTATATATTATCATGAGCTTTAAATTTGTACTTCTTCCTGCCATTGCCATCATCTCCACTCATAAAAGAGCAAACACCTTCAAAAACATTCATCTCTTCAAACACCGTATCCAAACTCAAATTCTTTCCAAATGGCCGGTCTTAACCTAGAATTTCGACCGAATCACAACATAGCTGCTTTAATTGAACCCATTGATGATTCAGTCTATGACCCTGTTCTTAACTTCATCTACAATAGCAACTATGCTTTTGTCATTTTGGCTGATCCTGTGATTTGTTTACCATACATCAAGCGAATCTTGAGTACATTTTCTATACAGGGAGAACATGGAACTAAAGTATTAACTGTGGTGTGCAAGGACTAAATATCACCAACTCTTCCGTGAAAATTCATGAACATCTCCAATTCAATGATGAAAAAGTGAATCTTCCTTTTTCAAAGAAGTGGTGAGTGCCACTTTCAAGGAGATAGGATATGAAGGACCACTCTTAATATCCCCCTTATCCAAATCAATGGTATATCATAACTGGAGAATCATCCTATCTATATAGTGTAGTTGTATATTTTCATTCCCTAAGTTTCATATCTTTCTTTATTATCTATCTAATAAGTCGAGTGGATGGGATCAAGTTCCATTGGATTTAGGAGGGCTATCCATGGACTTGTAAAACAACAGATTCATAATTTATCAAATATTGTATTTCAAAATCTTTGCAAAAATATAACTATTGCTGAAATTTTTTTAGTTTTTGATGTACCCCAGATTAATTCAACTGATCTTAAATGAAGAACTGGGTAATAAACTTAAAATTGAAGGAGGTATACATGTCTTAGGAACTTTAAACAAGGCAATTCCTCAAAGTTCAAGTCAACACCTACATCATTTTTAGGGAAGGTCACTCCCTTATTTGCACATATGCTTGAAGTCACTAAGCCTTAGGGTGACAACATGGCTACACCTTCCACTGCTGATCCCACACCCATAGCTTGGAAGCCAAAAGTGTCCAAAAGAAACAACCCCTGCATCTTCTATTGAGAAGATGCAATCTCCCGGATCACCTCCCTAAAAAAGGCAAGGCTGAAAACTCGAATCCCAGCTAAGCCAAAGGTGTTAGCCACACCTAAAGAAAGCTCAAAGAAGAATATTTATCTTTCTTTTTTTGAGCAGACTGACACTGTCCCCTCTAGCCATTAATTAGAGTCCCAACACTCTATTGAGAAACTCATAAGGGATACCCTTATAATTGACACAACTTCTAAGGAAGAAGTCTCATTACGATTTGGCACACATCTCGGGCAATTAGACTCAGCTCCTCATACTCCTATTCACATGTGTATTACCCAGGATGAGGATGTTCAAGCAACCATTCAACATGGCCCACTATCTTCCCCATCCCATACATTACAGACAGTGGAGACTGTTATATATGCTCAGACATCTGACTCATGTCCTCAACATCAAGAGATTAACCGTAGGAATAATGTGGAAGAGGTTGTCACTACTACTGATCCATTAATTGATAAGCATGACAGAAACAACATAAATAGGAACTCAACTACAAAAACTCACCTTATGAATGTCTCTTTGGAGTCATCTCTTGAGTAGAGGAATATAGGGCACCAAGAAACCAAATCTGATGGTGAGGGTGTAGAGGCCTGACCTAAGACCTCATTTAGTCTCAAGGAATCCATAATTATGGATGAGGGAAGTCTACAATAGATACAGGAATTGACGGCCCATAACCTTAAACTTGCATAAAGATAAAATTTCTTACAATGAGAGAATGCAAGGCTTTAAGGTTTTGCTAAACGAGCCACCTCGAATTTCAGAATTGTCCACTAAATGTGTCGGTAGATAGAGTTCTTGAGGTTGAGGCTTAACTTGGGACTCTTCAAGACCAAGCTACAAGAGTTATTCCCCTAGAACATTAACTCACAGCTTTTTAGTGGTTAGCAACCAAGGGAAATGGACCTTGAACTTAAGGTCAATCCCTGCAAGAGACAATTGGGCTTCATCAATCCATCATCTTGAGCCTTCAGGTCTCATTAGCACCACCAGAACCTTTGAGTGTGCTTTCTTTCAACTATTTAGCGTAATCTAGAATCTCAGATGATGCTACCCAAAAGGGGAATATGAGCCCAAAAAAGCTGAAAACACTCGCATGGGTTTGGCTAATCAAGTCGTACATCATTTAGAGCCAAATTCATCTTATTTAAGATGGAATAAAGACTATGAGCATGTGTCTAAAGCTGACGCCAGACTAAATAAGCATCTAGATAAATAACGCTATAATAACTCATAAAAAAGGAAACAAAATCTAGAAGAGTTATGAGTAGAATGAACCAAAAGTTTTAACTTGGGAAAAGAAGGATGGTTGTAATTACAAGATACGACACTTTTCTTTGTTGTCTCTCAAAAGGAAAAGATCTAATGAGGAATCATCAAATAGAAAGCTTATGTATTAGGACTTGAAGCCACACCCAAGGAATCTGCTAAAGAAGAGGCTCCACTACTGATTAGTGATATCAGAAGTTACGGAAGAGCTGAAAAAATTAGCTTTTGATGCAACTACCGAAAAATCCAGACAAGAAGCTTTTTCAGCAGATGAACCCTTAGGAAGAATGATTATTTACATAAGAAAAATAGAAGATGATATGGAAAGACGTAGGGTGACTTTTGAAAAAGAAACAAATATCAACTTTATAAAGTACAAAAGGACAAACCTGAGTTTGAACTCAACAAATCAGCTAAGGTGATATTTGATCAACTAGATGTTGAAACTAAAACTCCAGTAGGCTCAAAGGTGAATATGGAAACAGATGGCCTAGAAGTCCTCAAGGATGCTGAGAGACTTTAGAAAATTGCCAATGATCCCAAGTCAAATGGTGGCGCATCAGTTGTACCTACGAGACCTTTAGCAGTCAGACCTACGATAATCTCTACCTTGGACAAAGGTAAGAGACCTATGATTGCACAAAAAGAAGTTGAGTATAAGTCTCAGGAATGAAGGGCCAGGTTCCTGATGACTAAAAGGATGGAGATGTTTCCATAGAAGGTTGATAATAAACTCAAAGAGTGACATGTTGGCAAAGCTCAAGTATCTTTTGTTAAGAATAACATCATTGCATTAATTAAAAGTGCAAAAGATTCTAGAGCTGCAAGAAGAAGGATTAACTGTGTCGAAAAAACTAGTAGAACAAAATCAACAGCTCCATCCACTCCAAAGGACAAGTTTGTCAAGAGAGTGTTATCTAAGTCATCTAAGAAAACTGTTAAAAGCACTCAAAGGACAATCACTCAATAAGCTCACGTGTCCATTACTGCTAAATCCACACCAATGGCCTCCATTCAAAAAAGGAAGGAGAAAGGTCAAGAAAGATGTATCCTAGTAACTCAACTTGACTTGAAAGGATTTAACTTTGATAAGGTCATGGAATGCAGTCTTGCTGAAATGAAATCAAAGCTGATAACTACAACTAATGCTGAAGTAGAGAGATTAGCAGAGTCGGCTAGAAGAAAGAGAGCTGAATTAGAGAGAAAACAAGAAGAGAGAGTCGGATAGGAGACTAGAAACAAGTAATAGATGTATGTTCCTTAAATACTATTGTTCCTCTGGCAAACAAGTAGGACCAATGACTATATCTACTCTTGATTTGAATATGAAAGAAATCAAGAAGAGAGTTATAGCTAGTAAGCTCGTAAAGTATGAAGGAGCTAGGGAGTAATGGAAAAGACAACAAAAAAGAACCAAGGAAACTATTTAGAGATCTTCCTATTTACCAACTGAGCCTATAACATCTCCTGACTCTGACTCCACTGCCTTAATTACAGTCATCCTATCTCATCAGTACTTATAAGAAGAATATTTTACCAAAAAGAGTAGTAAAGGCAAGGGTAATTGACCTAGAATTGGAGGAGAATATACTCAAAGGAATAATGGTTTTGGGTGTTGAGTATGTATCCCAAATGAAAATGTTTTCAGTCAAAAGGGAAAATGGTGAGATCATGTACTATGATAATGAAAATGAAATACTTGATCTGTCCCTGGACATCTTAGAGCAAATTATTGAGCACCTCAACATCTTTGGATGTAGAAATGATGAGTCCAAGATACTGCTTCAAAAGGTATTATTCTTAGTCAAGGCTAAGGCTAGTGAAGAAATCCCTAAAATTCCACCATTAGCATATGATCCAACAGTGGAGTACGAATATTACTAAAAGAAAGACGCATACTTCATCACTAGATTAGCATTTGGATGGGTAGCTTACTCAAGAAATCAACTAGTTTGCTCAACAGATTTGAAATAGCTGACCTAACCAGATTGAGGCAAAGGAACATAAGCAATGACTCTAAGGCAAAAAAAGTAGAAAATATGCAGCTGATAATTTACAAGTCTAATCTAGAAAAGTCAAAGCAGGCTTCACAACAAAGAAGAAAAATGAAGTATTCTGAAGCTGCTAAAGCCACCCCATTTTTCGACCTTATACCCAACACTCAACCATAATCATCTCCTCCCACCATCCAAACTCCTCAAAATGCTGAGCATATTCCTCCAACAATCCAATAAGTTCCTCAAACAGCTGCATCTCCAACACAAAGCCAATCTAATCAATCTGAAGTTAAAGTGATTATCCCCATAGCTACTGAAAGAGTAAGACAAGGTTTGTACAATCTTGAAGGCTGAGAGAGAGATAGAGAGAGAGAGAGAAAGAAAGAACAAGTCCAAGTCTTTCTTCCTAACTGAGCAAGAAGTTCTGAACCTTAATTCTAAAGACCTATAGAAGATGTTCAACTTGATCAAGGAATATGAAGGCATGCCAGATAGGTACAATCTATCACTTTGATTCTAAAGATAAAGATTTGGAAAAGAGTTAAAGGAGAACAAAGTAGAGACAAAGAAGAAGATGTTCTACATGTAAGTCCATTAAGCATTCATGACCTAATCACATATTGGTGCTATAATTCCCGAGCTATAATTCCTCAGCCAACGCCTTCTGTCTAACGTTTGTTAGTGCCTGTAAAACTGAAGTTAAAGAGTATGATCTATTTAGACTATCTTGGCATAAGATGAGGGACTTGGCCAGTCTACCTCTTAAAAATCCGTCAAGAGTTAGAAAAGGATACATATATGAATTGCTTCTAATAAGGATGCTTGAACAATGAAGAAAGAGTTTTGGTAGCATCATCCTAGGGGGAATTTGTTGATCTATGAAGCGGATGAAGCTACTAAAAACTTAAGGATTCAACACTGGTTGTCAACTACTGAGCTCTGCTAAGTGTTGAATCACTGCCAATCAGCACTAAAAGTGATAAGTGTTGATTGACTAGTTATCAGCACTCAAATGGATGAGCTGCTAATCAACTGCAACATTAGACAAGACTGTTTGTACCGATGTACATTGACGGCTACTTTGTTCTTTCTTTTGAAGACAACATAGTATTGAAGCTGCTAACTTCTAATGTGCTTATTGCCTGTCTATGTTGTACATACTTTTTTTTAAACTAGGAATAACTGTAATGTGATTTATTCTTTTATGTTTATATATCACAGTATAAATACCTCCATTTGTATAGTTTTGAGGTTAATTAGTTAGCCCACTTGTTTATCTGTTGATTATAACAATTTGTACTCAGAAAGTATTTATCAAGTGTATACTATGAATGAATAAACTTCTTGCGTCCTTAATACTATCATAGTATATGTATTTTTTAAGTAAGATAGCTGACTTATATTACGCATTTGTCATCTGCCGATCAAACATAAAAGTCTTGTTAAATCCTTAATTCGATCCAACAATATATAACACGCTAAACTGACATCTGACACAATTAACGCATCAAACAAAATGAGATGAAATATTAGACATAATAAGCAAAATGTCCTCTCCTTTTACTATAACCATTCCCTTATTATTTTTGGTATAGAACTTTATAAATATATAATGTAAAAGATATTGGCTTCTTTATTGAATAATTTCTTTGATAAATAGGAATAGCATGAAACCAAACTAGAATTTCGAATTTGAATTGAATAGAATTCTGAATTCAAACAGTTTTTTTCTTTTCAAATCTAATTATACTTTTGAATTTCATAGTTAACTAATAGATTCAATTAACTAAGATATTGATTAATATTTGATTTTATATGCACACCTACTTCTAATAATTAGACGTGACATTTTATTAGTTATATGAATGAATATATAAATAATCATGAAATTCATGTAGGTTACAAACAATTTGAAATTAGATTTGAATTTGATATCAATTTGTAGTTATGATTTTCGATTCAATGTCATTCCAAATTTGAATTCAAATAGAATATACATTTTCTGTTTTGTTTTATTATTTGTATATAACTTTTATTTTATATGTATAATGTAACAAGATATTGGCTTCTTACCCTCATGTTGCGGTGAATGTGTTTAAATTTGTAGGATTTGTTTTCTAATACTTGTACATTAGTATTCACCTTACGATTTTTAAAAGTTCATAGATTTAAGGAAAGATAATTTGATAAAGAAGTTGAGAAGGTGGTTAAAAAATATATTAGTGTTTGGGATTTACAAATATAGTTTTTTTAAAATATACAAGTCACAAAAAGATATTTCTTAATGTTTGAGATATTTTTTTAAATGTTTTTACATTTAAAACATGCTATGGTTATAAATTTTATAAATAATAATTTATATAAATACAAATAATAATTTATAGATCATTGTTGTCAATATTTTTGAAATTATTTAAAAGTACAATATTATTGAAATTGATTAAACTCGTCAATTGAGTCTTAATATGCTTAGACTATTGTACACAATGTTTTTAGGGTAATTTTGATAGTATAAAAAAATTAAAACGAAATTCAATGCTAAAGTGTCTTAAAATATAGCTAAAATGATATATTTATCCTCGTAAGATGTTTACGCGCTTTGTGGCGAGGGACTTAACAGTTTTCAACAATATTAAGATGCAAAAATAGATAAAAAAAAACACTTATAAACAAAAACGTAACACACACTTTGCATTGCTTATTTATTTTCTTCAAAGCACTTCTTAATGAAAATTTTATATAAGAAAAAGCAAAACATAATACAGCCTTTGAGTAGTCTTCTATTTTCTTAAAATCAAATTTACCCTGTCCCCTCCACCCCGGATCCTTTTTTTCATTTAAATCCTTATGTTAATTGTTAAAATAAAAATTCAATCTTGTTGATTTAATTTCTTTTCATTTAAGTCTTTGTATTAATAGATAAAACACAAATTAAACTTTCTTCTTTGTTTTAGAATAAGGCTCATCGTAAAATTATAGAATTCAAAAATAATTCATATAATTTTGTTATAATAAAAATAATAATAATAATAATAATAATAATAATAATAATAATAATAATAATAATAATAATATTTATTATTATTATTATTATTATTATAATAATAATAATAATATTATTATTATTATTATTATTATTATATATACTATTAACCTTTTATGTCGATGTGCACAATAATTTTAATATTTTCTATTCAGTTATTTTACTTCTAATAAAATAAAATTCAATGTCAATTACAACAGTAAGGGCTGTTTGATTACACTGACTCAGTAAAGATCTGACTGAGTCAGAAGCTGACCCAGTTAGAAATTCTGATTAAGTCTGCGTCTAACTGAAACTTAGCTGTTTGATTCAGTAACTGACTGACTCAGGTGAATGATAAAAATAAATAATTTAATTTATATATTTCTAATTCATACATTGTTAAAAATAAAAAAGTTGTAAGGCCCCCTTCCCGGGTCAACCCACAGTTGGTCATTTATCGCACATAAACAATTTGATATACATTTCATTAAATATACAGCGGAATTGTGTGAACAAAAACCATTCTTTATTATTTAAAAGATATTGTTTTTAAGCAATACAATAATATTAAAGTTATAAAAGATTGTTTAATTGCCTTACAAAACAACAATATCATGACTTCAGAATGGATGTCAGACTTTTCCTACGGAGTAGCTTCACCCTCGTACCATTCTCAGCAATAATTACCTGCCAACTGAAAATGTATAAAAGTCAGCGTTGCTGAGTGAGTTCTAGTTTTGTAAGTATTAAAAATATCTTGTGTAATGTGTATATGAAAATACTCTTTTGTAAAAGTACATCTCTTACTCTTGTACGTGAGCACACGTTAACTATACAACAAGGTAATGCTTTCTTTCTTTATTGTATGTCTTGTTCATTATGTACTCCTTTAGCTTTATTTTTCACTGCCTATGTGGACCAAGGAGCAATACCCTAAACTATGTGCGCGGAGAAATTGATGCTGGGCCCCCTACAGTCTATGGTCTGAATTACTGTATACAAGGCCGGCCCAGACACCTAGGGCATGTTACAATGGTCCGCCAATCTCAATTGATTGGCCCTGTGAGCATAAGGGGTAGCTAACCTGCATCATAGTTGAGCTAACGACAATATGGTCGTGCACCTCCTATATGCTTGTAAGACTTGTTAACTCTTTAATTAAGTTCCACTTCTTTCTATCATTACTTTTTCACTTTGTTAAAAATAATACTTGCATTTATGATCATAGGCACACCACATAAGTCACACAATAATAATTACTATGATCATAGGAACAACTTATAATAATACAAATATAATAGCAATTAAAAACCCTAAGTGAAACTTGGGTCAAACTCTAATGATTCTGTTCTGCTCAAAATTTCAAAAATACTCTAAGTGCTCTAGATGCATAAACACTATGCAGGCGTTTGAGGCATGTTCAGTCGCATGGGCACTATTAAGGCGGTTCATCTCTTAGACGTTTGGGAAATCCCAGACGTATGGGCACTATTTAGATGGTTCAACACTTAGACGTTTTGGAAATCCCAGAGGCATGGGCACTATTTGGACGTTTGTCCCTCACAGGCGTCTGAGTCAAATTCTCAAATGCATGGGCTACTATTCAGGCGGTTGGGCTGGCACTTAAAATTTTCTAAGGCATTTCTAGACGGTTAGGGCACTGTTTAGGCGGTTGGGCCCTGTTTAGCCATTTGGGCCTACTTAAAACTTTCTAAGGCAATTCTAGACGGTTAGGGGTACTGTTTAGGCGGTTGAACAACCTGTTTAACATATTCTTAATATATTACATATCCTAGTCGTTTTCTTTACATGTTCTAGGCTTAATCATACTATTCTAAGTATAACTAACATATAACAACCATAAAACATTATTAAACACACATAGACACATACGGGCATTCAAGTATCTTTTGTAAAATGGTTTTACATATATTTTCAGCCCTAAAATGTTTAAAACAAGAAAAAATACGGGGTCTAGAACTTACCTTGTGCAACATTGGGTGTGTCTTCCTTTTTAGACCCGGGTGCAATGAGTTCGAACACGTGAAACCCACCATAAACACTCACACCCGAACACACACAAACATATTAGCACATGACCAAGACTAGAACTATTATAACATCACAAACACCAAGAATTCTTACCAAAAACTTTGAAGTTCTTGCTTCTTCTAAAAGCTCCGAGAATTCTCTGCTTTTCTCCTCTCTCTCTCTCTAAAAATCCGAATGATAGGCGAAAAGTAACATGGCATGGGCGGCCATGTTGCTTTATTCACCAACTTCTCAATATTTTGTCCTTTTGGACACTTTTAACCCCTCTACTTGGGTTAAATTACATTTCCTTCTTTTCCTTTACTTTTATTATTTCTTTATATCTAAAAAAATAATCAAGTGTTACAAGTCCACCCCCCTTATATAGGTTTCATCCCCGAAACCTATTATTCCTCAAACAGATGAGGGTAATGCTGCCTCATCTCTCCTTGAACCTCCCATGTAGACTCGGATCCCTTCCTATGCTTCCACTGTATACGCACAAGAGGAACCACTTTATTCCTTACCCTCTTCTACTTACGATCAATGATTGCTACTGGTTACTCTACGTATTTGATCCGTTCATCCACTTCAATGTCCTCCAGTGGTACAACCATATCTTCGTCTGCTAAACACTTCCGCAGATGAGATACATGGAATGTCGGGTAAATTCCACTTAACTCATTGGGTAGTTCAAACCTATAGGCCTGCTCTCCTACTCGAGCAATGATTCGGAAAGGTCCTATATACCTGGGGCTCTCTTGCCCCGCTTTCTAAACCAAATGACACCTTTCCAGGGTGAGACTTTTAACATAACCCTATCACCCACCTGGAACTCAATCGGTCTACGCCGCTTAACGGCATACGACTTTTGCCTATCTTTGGCTTCCTTCATAAAGGCTATGATCTTTTTGAGCTTCTCTGTCATGGCCTCAATCACTTCCATACTCCCCAACTCTTTTTGACCAACATCACCCCAGCAAACGGGTGTCCTACATCTCCTACCGTATAGCATCTCGTATGGTGGCAGGCCAATGCTAGCATGATAACTATTGTTGTACGAGAACTCTGCTAATGGCAAATGGTCATCCCAACTTCCTCCAAAATCGATCAAGCACGCTCGAAGAATGTCCTCGAGTGTCTGGATCGTCCTCTCAGACTGACCGTCTGTTTGAGGATGATAAGTCATGCTGATGTGTAGTCTCGTTCCCATCGCATCGTGGAATTTCTTCCAAAACTTAGATGTAAACCGAGTGTCATGATCGGATACAATAGACACTGGCACACCATGACGAGCTACAATCTCTTTGATGAATAGATTCGTGAGTCTCTCAGAAGAATACATCTCTCGGATTGGTAGGAAGTGATCACTCTTTGTCAAGCGATCAACTATCACCCATATAGCATAATACCCTTTCGGGGTACGTGGTAACTTAGTGATGAAGTCCATGGTGATGTGCTCCCGCTTCCACTCGGGTATATCCAATGGTTGGATCTTCCCGTAAGGCTTTTGATGCTCTGCCTTCACTTGCAAGCAAGTAAGGCACTTACTCACATACTCTACTACATCACGCTTCATACCCGGACACCAGTAGTCTTTCTTCATGTCTTGATATATCTTGGTGGCACCGGGATGAATGGAGTATCGATTTTTATGGGCTTCATCCATGATTCACCCTCGTAGATCTCCATAACGAGGAATCTACATTCGCCCATATCGGGTTCTAGCACCGAGAGTGTTTTCACCCAACTCCGCGACCAAGCCTCTCAGTCTTTCAGAGTTAAGACGATCTTCCTTCAGTGCCTCGTCTTGAAACTCCTTGACCTACATCATCATGTCAGAGTTCATAATCAGCTGATAAGCCTTTACCCGAATAGGCTCGGGTCTCTCCTTCTAGCTAAGGGCATCTGCCACCACATTAGCCTTGCTCGGATGGTAATGGATCTTGCAATCGTAATCCTTTATGAGCTCCAACCATCGCCTTTGCCTCATATTTAAGTCTTTCTACTCGAAGAATTACTTCAAGCTTTTGTGGTCTGTGAAGATGGTGCACTTCGCCCCATATAGGTAGTGCCGCCAAATCTTCAATGCGAAAACAACCGCAGCTAATTCTAGATCGTGGGTAGGGTAGTTGACTTCGTGGGTCTTCAACTGTTGAGATGCGTAGGCTATTACCCTTCCACGTTGCATCAACACGCAACCTAACCCGGAATAAGATGCATCCGAATACACCACTAAGTCTTCACTCCCCTCAGGTAATGTCAAGATAGGAGCTTGTGTTAGTCTTGTCTTCAACTCCTCAAAAGCACTCTCCTGTTCTGGACCCCACATGACCTTTACCTCCTTACGAGTCGACTTTGTCAAAGGTGAGGCTATCTTAGAGAAGTCTTGAATAAATCTCCTGTAGTAGCCTGCCAACCCCAAGAAGCTACGAATCTCGGATGGCGTCTTTGGTGACTTCCATTGCATCACTGCGTCAACCTTTGTCGGGTCTACCATTATCCCTTCAGGATTAACGACATGACCCAAAAATTGAACCTCGCGCAACCAGAAAGCACACTTGGAGAATTTGGCATAGAACTTCTCTCTCCTAAGTGTCCCCAACACCTCGCGTACGTGGCCGGCATGTTCTTCCTTGCTCCTAGAATAAATCAGGATATCATCAATAAATACTATCACTTATTTATCTAACATTTGCCGACACACCCAGTTCATCAAATCCATAAAGGCAGCTGGCACGTTAGTCAATCCGAAAGACATAACGAGAAACTCTAGTGTCCATAGCGCGTGCGAAAAGTTGTCTTAGGAATGTCCTGCTCCTTCACCTTCAGTTGATGGTAGCCAGATCAAAGGTCTATTCTCGAGAACCAACTGGCACCTTGGAGCTGATCAAACAAGTCATCAATCCTTGGTAATGGATACCGATTCTTCACTGTTAACTTGTTTAGCTCTTGGTATTCGATGCACATTCGCATACTACCATCCTTTTTCTTTACGAACAATACCGGAGCACCCCAAGGAGAGATCCTCGGCCTGATAAAACCCTTATCAAGTAACTCCTATAGTTTCTCCATTAACTCCTTCATCTCAGTCGGAGCCAACCGATATGGTACCTTAGCGACAGGCTAAGAAACCGGGTATCAAGTCAATTTGAAATTCGATTTCGCGATCGGGTGGCACACCTGATAAGTCTTTTGTAAACACATCGGGAAAGTCACACACCACCGGTACATCGGATAATTGTGGTGTTGACGTGTCCACATCTTTCACGTAGGCCAAGTAAGCGCTACATCCACGCCTCATGCACTTTCCCGCCACCGCCATCGAAATCACTTTTGGAATCGTCGTAACTCGATCGCCGTATATCGTCACCGAACTCCCGTCAGGCGCCGTCAGTCTAATCATCTTCTTATGACACACGATATTTTCCTCATAGGTTGCTAACCAATCCAGCCCTAAAACTATGTCAAATCCACCAAGGGGCATCACAGGTAATTTAGCAGCAAACCTATGACCTTCTAATTCTATGGCACAGTCCTCTATCACATCAATAATCCTAGTGGACTTACCGATAGCAGTTTCTACGTCAAAAGGCTCACTAATACTCCTACTGCTAGCAGACAACTTAGCACAGAAGTTAGTATAAATAAAACTCCTACTAGCACCCTAATCAAATAATACAGAGGCACAAGTTTGATTTAATAGAAACATACCTGACACGACATCGGGATCCACCCTGGGTTCTTCCCGGGTCATGGTGTACGCTCTAGCACTTGCCCTTTGCCCTCCTTCCTCCAGCTTCTTCTTCGCTCCAGAGCTCTCCGCCCTCGACTTCTTGCAGTCCTTGGTCGCGTGGCCCGCCCCGTCACAGTTATAACAATTCAGCATCCTATAGTCTCTAGCGATATGGCCAGGCTTGCCACACCTGAAGCATACATTCAACCCCATTCTACACTCGCCGGTATGCTTCCTTCCATATTTGCCACACTTCTTCAACCCTAAGCACGACGACACCCTACGGTCGTCCACCTTCATCATCTTGTAGTTTGAAGTGAAACCACCATGTCCAAACCTCTTCCCACTCCAGCTTTTGTCACCACCACTCATCCTCTTCACCTCTACCACAGCCTCCTCTCGCTCATCATACAACCTGTCCGCCAAGTCCGCCACTGACCGAAAGGTACCTGGCTGAGCAGCGATCAGATGCTTGCGAATATCAGCTGGTAGTCCTTGGATGTACCTCTTGATCTTCCTTGACACCGGCGTCACCTGGTCTGGTACAAGCCTCTCTATTTTGTTGAATTTGGTGGTGTACTGTTGGTGCGTCATGGTTCCTGCCTCAAGTTGCAAGAACTCCCTCTCGATCCTATCGAGTTCTCTATGTAGACAGAATTCCTCGATCACTAGTTGCTTCAGCTCCTTCTATCGCTTCTTTCTGATGGCTCTAGTACCCTCAGCTTGGACAATATTGTCCCACCAACACAATGCTGAGTCAGCAAAAGAGTGAGTCGCGAACTTCACCTTCTGATCCTCGCGACACTCACTGATTTCCAACACCGCCTCCATTTCTCTTACCCAGCGGTGAGCGGCAGCAGCATTGCCATTACCATCGAATGTCGGGGGCTTGTACCTTTGGAATGCCCCATAACTGCACCCCTTGGTCGTCACCCCTACTACATCGTCTTCCTCTTCGTCAGACAATACAGTATCCGGCTCTGGTCGTTCTTCCTCTCCTCTGCTTCCTTTGCCCGTTGACCCCTTCCTATTCCCCTTCTCCTTTCTCTCCTCGCTTCTCACAGCCCTGATGACTTCAGTCACCACAGATGGTAAAAAGGTCTACATGACCTGGTGTACTCCATCAGCAATCGCCTCCCTAGCTGAGGCATTCACGCTAGCATTCTCGTTTTCCTCGCTTCGGCCATGAACCTCCGGGTTCTCACGAGTCGTCTCAGGAGCCTTGGCACTACTCCTAGTCACACGTGGCCGACCTCTACCTGTAGAATCCTTGGAAGACTTCTGTCCAGCCATTTCCTAGACGCTATAAGATCCAAACACTAACAAAGTCATTCAAGGTAATAGCTCAATTTATGTCAAGTATAGTAAGTCCCTAATGACAGTGGCCAGTTGTGATTAACTACTTACTTTACTCTTCACACCCCAAGCATTTTCCTATCCTGACTACATCAGTATCTAAATCTACTAAGGACACATAAGTCAAATAGCACACGCACATAATACCGTTTAACATGTATAAAAGACATACCTGATGGCATGTAGCTACTCGGGCTGACATCCCTCTAACTGTCCCATTTTCAGTTTAAGTTTACATTTTTGAAAATATTTTTACCCAATTCACTTAAACTATGGCTCTGATAGCAACTTGTAAGGCCCCCTTCCTGGGTCAACCCACAGTTGGTCATTCATCGCACATAAACAATTTGATATACATTTCATTAAATATACAACAGAATTGTGTGAGTAAAAACCATTCTCTATTATTTAAAAGATATTGTTCTTAAGCAATACAAAAATTTTAAAGTAAAAAAAGATTGTCTAATTGCATTACAAAACAACAATATCATGACTTCAGAATGGATGTCAGACTTTCCCTGCCGAGTGGCTTCACCCTCGTGCCAATCTCAGCAATAATTACTTGCCAACTGAAAATGTAAAAAAGTCAGCATTGCTGAGTGAGTTCTAGTTTTGTAAGTATTAAAAATATCTTGTGTAATGTGTATATGAAAATACTCTTTTTGTAAAAGTACATCTCTTACTCTTGTAGGTGAGCACACGTTAACTATACAACAAGGTAATGCTTTCTTCCTTTACTATATGCCTTGTTCATTATGTACTCTTTTAGCTTTATCTTTCACTGTCTATGTGGACCAAGGAGTAATATCCTAAACTATGTGCGTGGAGAAACTGATGCTGGGCCCCCTACAGTCTATGGTCTGAATTACAGTATACAAGGCCGGCCCAGTCACCTAGGGCATGCTACAATGGTCCGCCAATCTCAATTGATTGGTCCTGTGAGCATAAGGGGTAGCTAACCCGCATCACAGTTGAGCTGATGACAACATGGTCGTGCACCTCCTATATGCTTGCAAGATTTGTTAACTCTTTAATTAAGTTCCACTTCTTTCTATCATTACTCTTTCACTTTGTTAAAGATAATACTTGCATTTATGATCATAGGCACACCACATAAGTCACACAATAATAATTACTATGATCATAGGAACAACTTATAATAATGCAAATATAATAGCAATTAAAAACCCTAAGTCAAACTTGGGTCAAACTCTAATGATTCTGTTCTGCTCAAAATTTCAAAACATACTCTAAGTGCTCTAGACGCATGGACACTATGCCGGCGTTTGAGGCCTGTTCAATCGCATGGGCACTATTCAGGCGGTTCATCTCTTAGACGTTTGGGAAATCCCAGACGCATGGGCACTATTCAGACGGTTCAAGGCTTAGACGTTTAGGAAATCCCAGATGCATGGGCACTATTTGGACGTTTGTCCTTCACAGGCATCTGAGTCAAATTCTCAGACGCATGGGCTACTATTCAGGTGGTTGAGCTTGCACTTAAAATTTTCTAAGGCATTTCTAGACGGTTAGGGCACTGTTTAGGTGGTTGGGCCCTGTTTAGCCGTTTGGCCTACTTAAAACTTTCTAAGACAATTCAAGACGGTTAGGGGTACTTTTTAGGCGGTTGAACAACCTGTTTAACATATTCTTAATATATTACATATCCAAATAGTTTTCTTTACATGTTCTAGGCTTAATCACACTATTTTAAGTATAACTAACATATAACAACCATAAAACATTATTATACACACATTGACACATACGCGCATTCAAGTATCTTTTATAAAATGGTTTTACATACATTTTTAGCCCCAAAATGTTTAAAACAAGTAAAAATGGGGGTCTAGAACTCACCTTGTGCAACTTTGGGTGTGTCTTCCTTTTTAAACCCGGGTGCAATGAGTTCGAACACCTAAAACCCATAATAAACACACACACCCGAACACACTAAAGCATATAAGCACATGACCAAGACTAGAACTATTTATAACATCACAAACACCAAGAATTCTTACCAAAAACTTCGAAGTTCTTGCTTCTTCTAAAAGCTCCGAGAATTCTCTGCTTTTCTCCTCTCTCTCTTTCTCTCCAAAAATCCAAATGATAGGCGAAAAGTAACATGGCATGGGCGGCCATGTTGCTTTATTCACCAACTTCCCAAAGTTTTGTCCTTTTGGACACTTTTAACCCCTCTACTTGGGTTAAATTACATTTCCTTATTTTCCTTTACTTTTATTATTTCTTTATATCTAAAAAAATAACCGGGTGTTACAAAAACCAAAAAATTTATGTATTTCGCTTCTTATTTTATATAACCCTTTTGTGTCGACTACACACTCCCACACCGCCATTAAAACGTGTTAGTACACATGTCCCCAGTTCTTGTCTAGTGAGCGTAAATGTAATAGAACTTATTCTTGTAACAAATATGTAATGTTTAATCAATATAATGAGAATCTCTTCTATATATGTTTGTTGGTTGTTTAATGTTATATCCATTTATATTATTTATTGTTACACACATATATGACAATGTTAAATAGGTTTACAGTTGTTAGATATAGTCTGAACCATTAAAGGTTTAAGAATGTGTTTATCTAAGTATCCTAATTCAGTCGCACGACTGGACCATGCGAATGGGCCAATCGCACGACTGAACCAGGTGATTGAATTAATCGCACGATTGAGTCATAAAGACTGACTCAGTCGCACGATGGTTCATTCGTATGTCTCAGTCGCACAACTGAGCCAGTTGCTTGGCTCAGTCGTACGAATGAGACCTGTAACCTATAAATACCACTTAATTCGTGTAAAAATTGGTGACTTCGATTATTATCAACCCTAGCCGTCCCAGATCGCACAGAGCATCCCTTCCAACTTCATAGAGCGTTCCTGATCATTGCTAATCAATTTCTAACATTTTTCAATCGTTAGTATTGATCCGGATTACGTTCTCCCTGATTGGATAGCCAATCAAATAGAATTCCACGCTATTTGATTCGGTATCACGTTAAATCAGTTAGTACTCCGTCGTACACGGTCCTAACAAGTGGTATCAGAGCTTTGGCACTTGATTCTTCGTGGATTCAATCGTTTTTATGAAAAACTCAACGTTTTTAAGCAAAAACATTCTTTCTTTCTGCTCAAAATCGAGTTTTTACGTGTGCATGCCTTGAAAACTGAGTCTTTTTCGAGTTTCAGCCGACTAGGGTATTCAAAACATCGTTTTTAGGTCAAAGTGTGTGAAAAAGGTTAAAAATTTCAAAGTCAGCAGTTTCAGTCGCCCGATTTACTCAATCGCACGACTGAACTCCAATCGTTCCTTTCAATCACACGATTAAATCATTCGTTCGTTCAATCGCACGACTGATCCAATTGTTCCTTTCAATCGCACAGCTACCTAAATCGCCTGCACAGTCGTACGACTAAGCTCAATCGCACGATTACGTCTCAGTCGTTCCTCAGTTGTCCTTCCAATCGCATACTCAGTTTGTGTTTCTCAAGTTTAAGTTAAATTCACCATGGACTCAGAGAATTTCGCATTCTCAGCAGGGAAAGACTCCAGGATACAGAACTTACTTCTACTGGAGAATGAGATTGGTAACCATAATAAGCCACCTAAGCTTCTGTCGATTGATGAGTTTCCACAATGGAAACAAAGGTTTGAGATTCATCTCAATGGCGTGGACACTAATCTTTGGAATGCAATCGAGACTGGTTACACCATGCCAGTTGGGCTGATGGTATACCCTTAACGTTGAGTGGATTGACTGATGCTCAGAAAATTGCCTACAATGCAGAAAAGAAAGCTTATGCGATGTTAACTCAGTCTATACCTAAAGAAATCTTCCATCAGTACTCAGAGCACAAGCAAAGTAAGAAATTTTGGAAAGCTCTTGAGAAAAGATATGAAGGGAGCTCAACTCTTAATTCCTTAAAGGCCAAAGCACTTAAGAAAGAGTTTGATAATTTTTCGGCTATTGGGAATGAGAGTTTAGACGAAATCATTGACCGCTTCTATCATCTGATGAGTGAACTTCATACTCATGGGGTAACCACGTCTAAAGAAGAAAAGGTGTCAAGTTTGGCTGACGGGCTTCCAGGAAAGTGGGATTTGTTTATTTCCACCTTGAGATACAATTCAGTTCTTGAGACATTGGATATAAATGACTTTATCCTGAAACTGCGAGAGGAAGAAGCCAGACACAAGTACAAGGCAAAGAAGGGTTCATATGCTCAGGATCCATCACTCTACAATGTCACTCCTACTTCTACTTCTACTTCCAAAGCATCCAGCGCTCCTCTGCAAACTACGTTTGTGTCAAATGCATCACCATCAGCTGATCAAGGCTCGTCATCTGCTAGTGAGTCACATGATGCATCTGGGGTTCCTCACAGTACTATAGCTACTCAATCAACGAAGTTGATGACTGAGAATTTGGGAAAAGTAACTGTGGAGGTTGCAAAGGAACACATGGACCTACTTGCTGCGGTAGTTCATTCTATGATGGTTTAGTGGCTGGGAAGATTGGAAACTGCCACCTGGCTGATGAAGACTACGAGCAGGTGGATGAGAATGAGTTGGAAAGAATGGATATTATGTGGGCTCTCGCAAGTGCTGTGTGACGAGCAAAGAAGTTTGTGAAGAAAACGGGTCAGAATTTGGTGGCTACAAAAGATACTACTTTTGGTTTCGACAAGTCAAAAGTCACCTGTTTCAACTGTGGGGAGAAAGGACACTTCAAGCGGGAATGTGTCAAACCAAAGAATACTGGAAATAGAAACCCATTCTCATCCTTCACAAAACAAGAGAAAGAGAAAAGGCCAGCTTCAACCAGCAGTGACTCAAAGGCTATGGTGGCGCAAGGTGATGAAGGACAGGACTGGTCCTTCCGATTCTTATCTGATAGTGAAGCCAACATAGCATCTGTTGATGATCTTAATAAAGACTCAGCAAGTGAGGGGGAGAACTCAGCTGAGCCTGACACTGCTGAATTGGATGATGATATAGCTGTTGTTGATCAAATCGTTGAAGATGAACTGAATGCTAAATCTGAAGCAAAATCTGAACTCCAAAATGCTTTCATGGCTGGAACGTCTACATCAGCACAGGTAGAATCTAAAGATGCGTTATTTACTAAATATGCTTGTGTTGAATGTGAAAAATTTAGGGGAAGCATTGACCTGAAATTTGCTAGGCTATTAGATCATAATGATAACTTAGTAAATGACCTAAAATTGTGCACTAAGGCAAACAGGATCTTAAAACAAAATGAAAACAGCTATAAAGAAAAAATTGAAGCTTTAAAGAAACAGTTAAAAGAAACTGAAGTTGTTGCCTTTAACTAAGAAAATGATATCAAGTTTTACTTAAAAACAATCGAAGAAACTAAGAAGGAACGAGTGATTTTAAAGGTTGAAAACGAGTCTTTGAAACAAAAACTCCACAGTCTAGCCAGTTCCTCACACATTTTGAAAAACTTGGTTAAAGAACCCAACAACGGGGAAGGTTTGGGATACAAAGTTGTGCCTCCACCTAATGAGATACTTTTGAACGCCAAACAACGTCCAATCAATAATAACCCAATAAAGGATCATGTGGTGACAACTCCTCTGGTCAGCGATCCGGACACAGTAGTTAAATCTACCCCTTCTGCTCTGACCAGAAAGCATCAACAACAGGCACAACTAGCACACAAATAACTGGGAACCGGGTGGAAGAGAATGTTCAAGCATCTCATGGTTTGGGTCAAAAATCGACTACCACACAACCTAAGATTTCCAAAACCACTCAAGCTAAATCAGTGAAGCAAGATATTCACCATCTTCTAAGACAAAACACACATAATGTTAAACAAGTTAAATTTATCAAGGAAGGTGAAAGTCTTAAAAGTGAGAACAAAAAGGAAGTACCTGAAGTTTATTCACCGCCCCACAAGATATCTCCTAGCCCTGATGAATGGAGGTCCTACTATACTTGTGGACAGCGCGGTCACATTTCTACAAATTGTCCTCGCTATCAGACCCCAAAATTTAAGATTGAGCTAATCAACGAAGTTAAACAAGTTTCAAAACAAAGATCTAAGACTCCCGTTAGATCAAAAACTCCTATTAGGTCTAAAACACCTTCTAGGTCGTTTCCATCTCCTCCACGCCGAAAGCAACACAGACAAGTCACTGACAAATCTGTGATGCCAGAGGCAAAACATGATTTTGAAACTAAACCAAATGCTCAAACTGTAAATCAGTCTAAGGTTTATCATAAACAATCCTTTCACAGGGACGGTATGTGGAAAGCCAAAACAACTGATGTGTCTGAAAGCAAGGACAAGTTGAAAGTTAATATTCCACCTACTATTAAAGGACAGTGGGTCAAGTTCATGATGGTTGATGCCTCTGGGAAACCTAAGCCAGTTAAGGCTTCGGTCCCCCTCCTTAACTGATTATTTGCTATTATGTGCAAGGTGTCTGCTATAGTGCATCTACAAATACATGGATACTAGATAGCGGAGCTTCCAGACACATGACGGGAAATAAGTCCCTCCTTTACAATGTCAAACAAATTAAAGGGGGACATGTTTCTTTTGCTGGAAACAAAGGAGGATACATTACCGCTTAGGGAGAAGTAGGTAATGAAAAGGTAAGGTTCGATAAAGTTAATTTTGTTTAGCAATTAGAAAACAATCTGCTTTCAGTGTCTCAGATTTATGACAAGGGTTTCAAAGTCATGTTTGACAATCGAAAATGTTACATTCTGAAGAAAGAGATGGAAATTCCAGAGGAGCAGGTATTAATGTCAGCATCTAGATATAATGACTTGTATGTTCTAGATATGTCTAATGCTTCTACTAGTACTTCTACTGTTCATTGTTTCTTATCGAAAGCTACAGAGAAGGACTCCATTTCGTGGCATAGGAGAATCGGACACATTAATCATAGGAAGATGAATCATCTGATTCATAACAACTTAGTTGATGGAGTTCCTGTAAAGAACTTCAAACTTCCTGATTTTTGTGTCTCATGCAAGAAAGGAAAGCAGACCAGGAAATCTCACAAGACCAAGCACGTCAACTCTATCGAGATGCCCCTGGAGCTATTGCACATGGATTTATTTGGTCCAGTTAGCACGAAGAGTATCGCCGGAGACTGGTAATGCTTCGTAGTCACTGATGACTACTCACGCTTCTCTTGGGTGATGTTTCTGAAAGCAAAGTCAGAAACCTTTGAGTCATTCAAAGTGCTGGTTACCACACTAGAGTCACTCTACAAGCTGAAGGTTCGGAAGATTCGCTCAGACAATGGCACTGAGTTTAAAAATCAGTGGATGGATGCTTTCTGCAAAGAAAACAGAATTGTTCATCAATTCACCTCTACATACACACCACAGATGAATGGGGTTGCTGAGCGAAAGAACAGGAGCTTGATCGAGACCGCCAGGACTATGTTGGTAGACTCAAAACTGCCAGTGCAGTTCTGGAATGAAGCTGTTGCCAATGCATGCTACACACTCAATCATGTGTCGGTAGTGAAGAGGCACGGGAAGACTTGCTATGAGTTGCTTCAGAAACGTAAACCTAACCTGGAGTATCTGGAACCATTCGGTGCTCCTTGTACGCTTCTGAAGAAAACTCATGAGGGCAAGTTTAATGAAAAGGCAGATCAGGGGATTTTTCGGGGATACAGCATACCAGACAAGCAAGTTTACAACAACTCTACTGGTCAGGTAGAAGTATGGTGCAATATTGACGTTCAACGATTCACCATTCCCCCTGCTGGAAAAGGTCCATCGTCATTCTTTGACTACGATGGCTTTTTTAAATCATTCAATCTTCCTCAGACTGATTCAGATGATGATATTGCTACTCAGATTATGCACGATGTTCTAAACACACCGAATCTGGATGCTAGCAATACAACACCTGCAAGTGGTTCATCGGGATCTGCCACAGCTAATCATGATGAAAGTGAGGACTCATCAGAGGATGAAGAAGCAACTAAACCAGGCCAGACACAAAATGTTGATCAAGAAGGAAGCTCTTCAGCTGCTGAACCTGCATCCGGACATACAGATATTGAACCTCCAATCACAAATATGGACTCTGAAGTTGTTGTTCCTACAACACCCATGACTAGGATCAGTACGAATCATCCGCCAGATGCTATCATTAGTGATCTCCATTCCGGCGTGCAGACAAGAAATCGATTGTATACTGCAGATTACGCTGAAGTTATAGAAAAGGGATACGTGAATGATGGGGCTTACAGATGCTTTGTTTCTCAAGTTGAACCCAAACACGTAAGCCATGCCCTTAAGGATGAAGCCTGGGTCAATGCTATGCAAGAAGAGTTGCTACAGTTCAAGAAGCTTGGAGTGTGGACACTCGTTGATCGACCCAGAGGAGTCAAAGTTATTGGTACCAAATGGGTTCTAAAGTGCAAGAAGGATGACAAGGGTGTTGTTATTAGAAACAAGGCACGGTTGGTTGTTAGGGGTTCAGACAAGTCGAGGGAGTAGACTACAATGAAGTCTTTGCTCCAGTAGCTAGAATGGAAGCTATACGCATCTTTCTAGCCTACGCCTCTTACATGAAGATCAAAGTCTATCAACTAGATGTTAAGAGTGCATTCTTGCACGGGGAAATCCGTGAAGAGGTATATGTCAGTCAACCCGAAGGATTCGAAGATCCCAATCATCAGGATAGAGTCTACAAGTTAGACAAGGCTCTGTATGGGCTACATCAAGCTCCTCGAGCTTGGTATGAAAAGCTCTCCACCCATCTGTTAAAACACGCATTTCGCAGGGGTGTGATTGACTGTACGTTGTTCATTAAAGAAAAGGAAGGTGATTTGCTTCTGGTGCAGATCTATGTGGATGACATCATCTTCGGTTCAAGAAACGAAGAGTTGTGCAAAGACTTTGAATCTGTGATGAAGGTAGAGTTTGAAATGAGCGCCATGGGAGAAATGAAGTTCTTTCTAGGATTACAGGTGGATCAAACCCCAACCGGTATTTTCCTGCATCAGACTAAGTATGTCGGAGACATTCTAAGTCGCTTTGATATGGAAAATGTCACTGCTTCCGGTACCCCACTCGCCACAAACCATGATGTGGCTCCTGATGAGAATGGGGATTTGGTGGATGCCACTATGTATCGTGGGATGATCGGATCTCTTATGTACCTCACTGCCTCGCGTCCAGATATCATGTATGCCACATGTTTATGTTCCAGATATCAGGCGAAGCCAAAAGTTAATCACTTGATTGGGGTGAAGAGGATCTTCCATTATCTGAAGGGTACTCCAACACTGGCGTATAGTGATTCAGATTATGGAGGCTGCAAAATGAACTACAAGTCTACGTCAGCAGGATGTCAATTTTTCAGGAGGAGATTGGTAAGTTGGCAGTGTAAGAAGCAGACATCAGTTGCTCTATCTACCTATGAAGCCGAATATGTTGCCGCCGCTAGCTGCTGTTCTCAAATCATATGGATACAATAGCAAATACGGGACTACAGTTTGCATTTCTCTTCTACTCCTATATTTGTTGATAATTCTACTGCAATTACAGTAACAAAAAATCCGGTCCAACATCCTAAGATCAAGCACATCGGAATTAAATATCATTTTATACGTGACTGTTTTGAAAAGAATTTAATCGATGTGATAAAAATTAATACAGATTTCCAACGCGCTGACCTCTATACAAAAGCCTTTGATAAACCCAGATTTTTATATATGTTAGAGGTCAACGGGGTTAAAAAGAAAAGTGACGTTATCTCAGAAGGCACAGACGCGTAGTCCGACACATGTCTAATTTTTATAAATTTTAATTCTCTAGTTTTGTTTCATTTAATTTCCTTGTCGATTAAAAATCCAAAAACACAAAAAGATTTTCTGTTTTAGTATTTTAGGGGGAGATTAGGCTATGTTCAGTAATTATTTACTTAAAAAAGGGGGGAAGGTTACTTAAGCTGAAAAGGCAAAGATAGAAATACGGGAAATGTGATTCAGCAAAATGGAAAGTGATAGTACACAGGCGTCGCGTTACTTGGAACACCAAAAAGAATTTCTGTTTTACAAGGTGAATTAAATCACAGAAAATTATAACTCAGAGAAGTCTAGGTCTAACATATTGGGAAAATGATAGTACGCTTGGTTGGTACTGTAACTACCCGAAGAAAGTAGATCTAGGGTGGTGCCAGTGCATTAGACGCTGTGCCGGTAGATTCAACACAATAGATCAGTAGACATCATCAGTGATTTGGCTTAAACTTAAATAATTCAACAAGTTGTGGGTTTTCATGGTATTCCTGGTCTGCACAATCAATCAATTTCCAATAAGGGGTGAGGAGCAAGCAAATGCCATAAATGTGAGCAAAGACCTGAAAAACAGAGCAAAAGATGACAAAAGTCACAGAAAACAATGTATATTCAAATATACTGCTCTAAGAAGAAAATAGGTATTGCGCCTCTCTGTTGTGCGATGGCACTATCTTGAGGCTTAGCATAACCTATATGTTCTAAGAATTCATTACTATTTGCGTCTCTCTACTGTGCGATGGCACTGACCTGAGGCTTAGCATCTCTTTGAAAATTCTTAGAACCAAATCTTCTAAGTCCCGACCGCTCAAAATCTCCTGAGGAATATTGATTACCATATACCTGTGAAACACACAAACACTTGTTGACCTAATTCATCTAGTTAATCACTGATGTGTGTTAAAAGTCTGTGTATGGATTTAAGTGGGCAAGTATACTGACAATCGTCGTGGCTGCATTGCCTGATGCTCAAAAATCAATGGGTGTTACTTATCATATCAAGCATGATTCCCAGTTAGATCCTAGAAGTCTTAGACGAGTGAAAAACTGTGATATGAAAGTTTTGCAAGTGTTTAAAATTCGCTACAATTCAAAGGTTCTAAGTAATGGTGTTTATGCCTGTCTGATTCCATATGAGTCTGTCCTTTATATGTTGTTAATGCTAATAAGCCATACTAGCTTGTCCTAACAAAAAAATCACAAAAAGATGTTTATTTTGTTCGTAGTTTAAAATTTTCAAGTTATATGTATTGAGTGTCAATGTCGGACTAGGCATAATGTTCTCTGTAAACGCCACCAAATGAGCTTAACGTTTATCTAAACAAATTGTTTCTGAAAGGTTAAAAGGGTCATGTCTGAGATGATCGGGTGGATAAATGGATCACGTCTGAGGTGATCGGGTGGATAAATGGGTCATGTCTGAGATGATAAGGTGGATAAATGGATCACATCTAAGGTGATCAAAAGGTTGTATTTTAAATGGTCATGTCTGAGATGATCAACCTGCTCATAATGTTTATCTACTGTTAAATGGAACTAAGTGTCGTATGGTAAGAAGGTCAAAATGTCACAAGTATGGCAATCGCACGACTGAACCATAAGTATGATATAGTCGTACGACTGGAGCATACGAATGAGTCAAATCGTACGAATGGTCAATGCGAATGAATCCAATCGCACGATTGGAGGTGACCGACTGTGACAGTCGTTCGGATGAGCCTCAATCGCATGATTGGAGATGAACGATTGGGTAAATCGCACGACTGAGACTCGGTCGCATGACTCACTCATGCGACTAGGGTCACTCGCACGACTGACCTATGCGACTAGGCTCAGTCACCCGACTGGGATTTGCCCTAGTATAAATACAGGTCGAATCGGCATCAGTCACTCATTCACCCAAATCGCCCCCTATTCGCACGACCTAAACGAACCGCTACCAAAATTCTGTTTGATTCATTTCTACCATCTATTTGTGTGTTCTAACGTTCGATTGTCCTTAGACAGGTAATGCTTGAGGTGTTTCATCTATAAAAGCCGATCAATGCAATCTCGAATCACTCAAATTTTAACATAACAGTAACCGAGACCATAATGGACAAATAAACCATCCAAACTAAGCTAAAAGTTCAAACAAGATGGATAATATGCTTAATCTGTCGTTTCTGAGTATAATGAGCCTGAGTTCGACGTTTAACATCAATTATAGCTCAAAACAAGAATTTGAATGGACAAACTGTCAAATAGGCGACTGGATACACGGATGAACTTCAATCGCCCGACTGAACAGCCGACTAGACTCAGTCGCACGACTGAGATGGACGAATGGTTCCTTCGCACGACTAAGTCCAATCGTTTGACTTAGTCGTACGTATGAACTCACTCGCACGTATAGAGCTCAGTCGTCCAACTCAGTCGCTCGACTAGATTCAATCGTGTGCTCAGTCGCACGACTAAAACAAAGTGTAAAACTCATTGACTATATTTAGCTATCATCGAAATGCACTAATGTTTATTTACTTTGTGTAACAGATGGCAAGTCGTTGGATCATGAGCACGAAGCACAACATCTATACTCATCTGGATCTGACCTCCAGGAACACAGCGGAGTTCGCGGGCATAATTTCATTCTTACGGAGATCGAGGATCTTCAGGGCTATATCTACTCCCTGCACTCGGTATCGTTCCTTACAGCAGGCATTCTGGGAGAATGCTGCTATAGACAGATCAGTCGAGCCCTATCGTATCAGGAGCTCTGTCCTTGGCCATGCCATAGAGATCATAGAGGAGGATCTAAGGACAGTCCTCGAGTTTGGGGATGACAGTGACTGTCCCACTCGGCTACACCCGCTGACTGTTAGAGGGTGTTTTCTACGGGCAAAGTATTCTGGGGACATCAACTCAGGTATGCTCAACAAGAGCAATCTGTGCCCCCAGTTCAAGTATCTAGCCCACGTGCTGCTCAGAGGCATTGCCTCAAGGAAAGGAGGCTTTGATGAACTATCTGAGCAGATGCAGAATGCATATGTTGTGTTAGTGCTGAACCATCCGTTCAGCTTCTCGCGGATGATCTTCACTTACTTAGTGGAGAACATAGAGGCGAAGGGCAAGGAGAGCTTTTGCATGTACCCTCGCTTCATGCAAATGATTATTGATCAGAAGCTCCCCATGCTGCCCAGGGAAAAGGAAGACGCAGTGGTGCTCGAGGTGATGGATGATAACACCTTGGGCAGGATGAAGGTTTACAGGGGGAAACAGGTAAAACCGCCTGTCAGGCGACTATTTGGGCATCTGGCCGGGAAAATTATGTGGCACCGGAAAGAAGGAGGTGGCACCACGAGGACAGCGATTCTGATGCAGAGCAGGTGGCTCTACCCTCCGATGACTCCGATGACGATCACGATTCTGATCAGGGAGGGGATGGTTAGGGAGGACCAGAACCAGCTCCGATACACCCTGATTTTCACATGCAGGAGGAGGAGGAGTCCGATGAAGAGCCACTTACCCGGACTATGGGAAGTCGGGAAGTGGCAACTGAGCGGGGAATAAGGGTGGTTGGTGGACGCCCGGGAGAGTCTGGGAGCTCTTCATCCGATCCATCTTACACCCCAGCCTCTCCCAGCAGTCGAGGGGGAGCCTCTATGTCCAGGGGGACACAGAGGAAACGCATGTCTCAGCCTCATGGACTGAAGCCCAAACGCAGGAGGATCACACTTATTACTACCTCCTCCGCTACCACCACAACCATTCCTCCACACACCACTACCCAAACCACCCAAACCACCCAAGCTACCACAACCACCACTACACCCATTCCACCACCTGTCACCTCCACCCAACCTACCTCCACCCATCCCACTCCACAATCCACTCACATTCCACCTCCAATATTCACCACCACCACAGCCACCACCACTAGCCACAGAGCTGGCCCGTCCTCAGCTACTATAGGTTCACCCCTCTCTCCTATTGGAGTGGAGGAACAGCTAGCAGCACTCAACAGGATGGTGCTAAAGCTGCTAGCTGCTGATGAAGAGAAGTCAGCGAGGCTGCTTCAGCTTGAGGAGCAAAATGCTTCTCAAGCAACTCAGATTGCCCAACTCCAGGAACGAAATGTCCTGTCAACTCAAAAGATTAAGGAGTTGGAGTCTTCAAACAAGAAGATCTTGCTAAAGTTGAAAGGGTCCCAATCAGACCTGTTGAAGATAAAGGAATGAGACGGTGATGCTAGTGATGATGATGATGAGGAGGAGGAGGACAAAGATGATGATAGTGATGATGATGATGAGGGAGGTGATGATGTGGATAGAGGAAAGGATGGTGATGAAGATGAAGGAGATGCATCTGCCCCTGGTCACGAGCAGCGTACTAAGAAAAAATAAGACCAGGGAGCATCAGCTGCTGCCCCACCGACCTCCCTATCTGCAGAAGACACAGCCAGGATCCAGGACAAAAATAAGGGATTTCAGCAAGATAAGCATGATGTTGCTCCCCTCCAACAGATCAAGTCTCAACTCACAATGATTCTTGATCTGCAGGGGATCGTCAGAAGGTCGGTGAGTTATACTCCTAAAGAAGGAGAAATAATTCACGACCTTACTAATGAGCAACTTGCTGAAATATTTCGTCTAAATCCAGACAAAATTGTTAAGGATGCTCTAGTTTTTGATGATGCTGACGATGACGAGCTCAACGACGTGTAAGAAATAGAAATTAAAGACATCACAGATCAGCACTACCCAGAATACACTGACAGAGAGGGAAACGTGTTTCTAGATTTGGTAAACACTCTCGACAGTGATATTCTGTGTAAGCTCAGTGAGAAAGAGAAGGGAGCAGAAGCTTCAACAAGCCAAACCCAAGCCTCAGACGCTGATGTCGATGTCAGAAAGGCTGAATGGGCGACTTGCTTCGCCAAGGTTCGAGCCCAACGTGCTACAGCAACACAAAGTACCTACACCAAACTTTACAAAGTCAAGAAGAACAGAAGGTGTCAGGGAAAATCATTGCTTGGGCTTATATTGAGGACCTTGGAGTGTATGCAGTTAAGAGGGAGAGGGGAATCGAGTACTTCAGATTCCCTCATGATCTGAAGACTCTCCCAGGTTTTGAGCTGAACCAGCTGGCACGCCTGAAGTTATTATACGCTGATCCGAAGAAAATGTCAGGCTGGTTTGAGGCTGCCCTGAGGAGGGAATACAGGACTAGATGGGTCAACTTCAGACCACAGCAGGCCACACGTTACATCAGAAGGTCTGAAGTGAGTCCCATTACTGGCTTACCTAAGATTGTCCTGAAGTGACGTCCTCCACGTACTATGTCCAGAATTCCACTGAGGGAGATGCCACAGGACTTTACCCCATATTTTACGTGGTGGTATTATGACTGGCGCTCGGGAGAGGCAGTCATCGTTTTGGAAAGGGACGGGTCTATGGACACAATAAGGGTGTTTGACCCCATGTGGCTAATCAACTTGTCAGCTTCCGATGTCTATACGCTTTACAAGTGGCCACTGTTTTTTGACATGCATGATATAGTGCAAGCACTATAGTTTCACCATATCATACGTCTGTGCTTTGCATTTAATATCCATGCCGGGGTTTCCAAAGAGGAGAGAATAAAGAGATTTGAAGAGTTCAAGAAAGAAATCAAAGTTTAGATAGAACTAGGTCCAAGGGGGAGTTTGTTAGTACACATGTCCCCAGTTCTAGTCTAGTGAGCGTAAATGTAATAGAACTTCTTCTTGTAACAAATATGTAATGTTTAATCAATATAATGAGAATCTCTTCTATATATGTTTGTTGGTTGTTTAATGATATATCCATTTATATTATTTATTGTTACACACATATATGACAATGTTAAATAGGTTTACAGTTGTTAGACATAGTCTGAACCATTAAAGGTTTAAGAATGTGTTTATCTAAGTATCCTGATTCAGTCGCACGACTGGACCATGCGAATGGGCCAATCGCACGACTGAACCAGGTGATTGAATCAATCGCATGATTGAGTCATACAGACTGACTCAGTCGCACGAATGGTTCAGTCGTATGACTCAGTCGCACGACTGAGCCAGTCGCTTGGCTCAGTCCTACGAATGAGACCTGTAACCTATAAATACCACTTAATTCGTGGAAAAATTGGTCACATCGATTATTATCAACCCTAGCCGTCCCAAATCGCACAGAGCGTCCCTTCCAACTTCATAAAGCGTTCCTGATTATTGCTAATCAATTTCTAACGTTTTTCAATCGTTAGTATTGATCCGGATTACGTTCTCCTGATTGGATCGCCAATCAAATAGAATTCCGCGCTATTTGATTCGGTATCATGTTGAATCAGTTAGTACTCCGTCGTACACGGTCCTAACAAAACACCTTCATCTTCTTCATCTTCTTCACACACCTTCATCTCTCAAACCCACCATAACCATCACCACCCCCACCATGCAAGCTCAAGCTCTCCTCCAATCAACCCACCTTCACACCTCCTCAATCGACCCCCTTCGCCCCCACAACCACCACCAATTTCTGACCAGTGTCAAACCCCCACGCAGACCTACCGTCGTAATGTCCATCACCACCCCCAAACGCGAAAAAGACCCTAAGGTGGGGGGATCTTCGGAGGGGCTCGCGCAGGTGGGGGATCTGCCAAGGGGGTTGCGAAGGTGGGGGGATTCGCCAAGGGGTTTGTGAATGGGAGACGGTCAGCTGGAGGTTATGGGTGGTCACGTAGGTGGGGTCGCGAAGGGGAGACGTACAGCTTGGGTCATACTATTGAATTTTTAGGTTTTGGGTCAGCTAACATGGATCCGGTCAGCTGAAACGGAGCGCACATCAAACAGCCTGACCCGCTGATCGAGTCAGCATGTCATTTGGGTCAGTCTGGTCAGTCGAAATCAAACACAGCCTAAGCAAAGATAGTTCACATGGTAGCTCTCCTAATTTGTATCCATATGGTTTGTGGTTCGAAACCCTATATAGCTTCTTATCTTTTTTTTCCTACTTGATTCTTTCAGTTGGTGGGATTTTTTTAATTATTTTAATATCAATGATTAATTGACATATGTAGATTATTTTATTTAAACGATATGTTTCTTAGCGTTTTTTTTCCTTTGAAATTCTTTAAATTTGTTAGATTCTATTAATTTGATATTAACAATTAATTTTTAGACATGAGATTGTATAAAATTTACAAGTATACCGCTTTGATGTGTTTATTTTACCTATATGTCGATGCAAATTTCAATCCTAATAGAGTTGGGCTTCTCACTAACAGTTTAACTTTAGAATATTTAACTTTTTAGTAATTTTTAAAATATTATTTATCTACATTATGATTTAAGTTTCATTCAAAACAGAGTTATGTGTGATAATTTACCAGTCATAAAAAAACAAATGTATAAATCGTTAAAACTGCAATAAGGTTTCGTTTCTTATACAGTTATTTTGTTTTCCTCTTGCAAACTTTAACACATTTCTATACTCTATAATAAAAGAGTAATTAAGATGCCACATGTCACTTTTATGTTACTCCTCAAAAAAAAATTTCCGCCTAAACTGATATATTATTTTAGTCAAGTTTTTTTATTTTAAGAAACTCAATTAATAATAATAATTCATTTTGTTTTGAACTATATATATTAGCTAAATAATATTCAATTTAAAAAAATTAAAAAGAAAAAATATTTATTGATATATTTATTTATTTTAGGTTAGTATGATTTTAAGACAACTGATTTTAATTTTACACGGGTCAATTATATATTATATTATTCAAAAGAGTATTTGAATATTTATAAATTTATATTTTTATTTTTCACTGTTATAGTAACACGTAACTTAATCATACGAAATATTTTTACATTTATTAATTATGTTGTTTTAATATTTTCAACCCGTGTATTACACGGGTTTGCTAAAAGTAGTATACTAATAAATGATTACATTAGGTAGACACATGTTATCGTCATATTAATTTTATCATTTATTTTCCCACCCAAATTATTTATTAATCTTTAAAAAGTCAAAATAACTTATTTTTTAAATTCTCTCTCTCTCTCTCTCTCTCTCTCTTTTAAACATTCTAATTTTTTCTAAAATTAATATTTTTATAAAACATATTTTTAATTATTTAAAAGCTAAATATTTTGATTAAAAATATGCTTTCTAGAAAAAGATTTAAAAAAGCTTTAAATTTTTTAAACGACGTATCTTTTCACGCATATGAAATATACTAAAACCGATTTTTTCTTAAATAAAATTTTATTAAAACTATTTTCATAAAAAATTAAAAAAATAACGAAAACTCGGAGTTTTTAAACAATGAGATATTTACAATGAAATTTTGTCAAAACAAAATTATATTAAATACGAAAAATTATTTATAAAACCAATGTAACTAAAAACCATAATTTTGTAATAATGAGATTTTTATTAAAAATTACATTTTCAAAAACAATATTCTTAGAATGAAATGTTTCTTAACATATTTCTAAAGGAGACTTTTAAAAAACACTTTGAAATGAAATTTTTAAAAAGTAATAACATTTTTTTATTAATTAAAGTTCTTACTCACATGTAATTTTAGTTATATCTTATATCACAATAGTGTTTTACATTTTCTAACTTTTTATTAATTTTAATATCTTTTATTTAATCCGTGTAATACACGGGACTATAATCTAGTGGTATAATATAAAATTTTTGATTTTCATTGCAATGTATTTACTTTTATCAACATTTTGACGTGATTTTTTTTGTGTGGTGTAGATAATGTACAAATCGTGGAAATTAAGCATTACAAATCTTAACGCCCCGCCGCAATGTGCGGGTTAGGCGCAGGGTTTAAATTCTAGTTATTATTGTTGTTGTTGTTGTTATTATTATTATTATTATTACTATTATTATAATATTGAATAGTTTATTATCTAATGTTATTTAGTTTTTTTTTTTCTAAAATTAATTAAAATATGTACGTTTAAAAAATACCACATTTCAGCTTTTCATTTATTTACTAACTAATGTTATTTTAATTATTTTAAATTAAATAAAATATTTTAAATACATTAATTTAGATGAGATTAAAATATTATAGTTTTGGGGAAATCTGGTACAAAATCATGTCCAGAGTTGGTTCAATTTCAAGTGTTTTACAACCGATCCACTTTCGAGTGAGGTTCTTCTAAGCGCGGTTTAAGTCATTTACTCTTAAACCATACTATTTTTTTAATCAACATTCAAATTAAAATATTTTTTAAATAATCACTTTAAGGTATTAGGAAGAGATACAACTTGTATTTTAGTATATCAATCTCTTATTAAAAAATATTTTACACCAAGTCTCGTTTTCTTCTCAATAAAATTAAGCTCTTTATTTTGTTAACAAAATCTTCATAAACAAAATCTCAATATAATTATAAGAAAATTATTTGAATTAAGTTTGATTTTATAACTTTTAGGTCAATTTATTTAAATAAATAAAAGTGTTTGATTTTATTTTAACTACAAATAAAAAGGGCTAAACAGAAAGAAATCAACTCAAGAGGGTTAGATTTGTATTTATACGATTAATGTAAGGGTCTAGATGAAAAAATGGGTTATATTAATGCTTATGTTTCGTAGTCAAGTTATTAATAGCTTCGAAGAAACTTTCTATTAATTAGAGTTTTAGAAAACCTTCATAAGAAATCTAACCCAAAGTTGAAGATTAAAATCACTAAATAACATAATCAATTAGCAACGGGTTCGTAGGCTAAATATTAAATTTCCGATCATCAATAATACAAATAAATTATCAAAGTATGATTCAAAAAGTTATACTTTAGACAACAACAAAGTAGTAAGTGTAATTATTTCA